>JARGXW010000380.1:0-135143 GCA_029204085.1 Mycena sp. CBHHK59/15
TCGCTGGCGACGTCAGGGACTTCGGCGGCGGAGTCGTTGACCTCACGAGTCCCAGCACGGTCGTTGATCATGCGGTCAATACGGTGGGCCCGCTTGATTTCGGGAGGGCACTCTCACACACCAAGTAGCGGCAGCTAGGTGACCTGCACCATACATGGCCCGCGTCGGCTGCCACTTGATCCACGGTTGCGAAGTAGCTCCGGACAGGGAAGACGTACATGTCAAGCAATTAATGAAAGTTCAAGTTAGCTTCATACGTCAAATGCTTAAGCTTAATCTCCACCGCCGCTCCATGATTGCTCCACTATTCACGGAAACTGGGATAATACCTCTCCGAGTTCGACGTGTGCTGCTCACTCTCAGCCACTTGGTGTACTTTCTTGGTCTCAAAAATGATTCATACGCCCGCGCTGCGCTAAACAGTTCTATTGAACTGTACCGCAAGGGGAAAAAATCATGGGCCACTGATCTCATCACAGCGGTAACGAGATTGCCATTCGACTGTCCAGTATTGCCGCTAACACGCTCTACCTCTGTCGGAGACGTCCAAGACTACGCAAAACTGGTACATAAGCTTATGCTCGAATGGTTGCAAGCCGAAATTGACTCGTCAGAGAAGCTGTACCTATTACATGGCTGTCGTGAACCCACTCTACTACTTAACACAACTGTTCCATCTGAAACTCTTTCCGAAAGTCTGTTTCTGTTCTTCCGTCCTCCGAAATCCATCCATCCGTCATCCATACTGTCGATTTTCCGTTATCCATGCCGTCTTCCAGTACTCGAGCCGTAAATCTGCACCCTCCTGTTGAAGTGTGGGACTTCCAGCATTCTCATTTGTCTTGTTGTGTTTCATGGACACTTAGTTTAGACATGTGAAACACCAGTATCCTGATGGATCTGATGGTTTCCATGGTGTCTGATTGTAGTATCCATCAGTATCCTGATGGACCTGATGGTTTCCATGGTGTCTGATTGTTGCTATGCCATTGTGTATATAAGTAGCCTAGTGTAGAGCCTGAGTCCCCAGTTTCTCACTGTTGACTCAGGTTAGTTGTCTTGTCTCTCTCTTCAATTGGAGTTTCTCACTGTTGACTCAGACCACTGTGCTTGCCTGATTCTAACAGGTTATGGGCCCCGGCTTCTAGGTCTATCAGAGTCAGTCATTCTGAGATTCCATTCATTCTTCTATCTCTGCTATCTCTCTCTGCCCTCTCTGCCACTCTGTGACAGTTTTCTGCCCTTTCAGTGTTGTGTGGCCTTTTGTAGATAGGAACACCAACTGTTGGGACAATCCCTCTTTGTGAGGTAGTCTTTAGTTCACCAGACAACAAACGGTAGTCAATCCGTTGAATCTGGGATTAGGGCCTGTGTGCCTCACAACTGGGTGTTCATTAGAATCAGCTAGTTACCTTACCTACCTTTTCTTTTCCACACACACTCCTGAGGGCACCAGTCTCTGGTGGTTCTAGCATTCATTTCTGGGCATTCCTTCTTTTCCCTCATCATGTCTTCCATTGCGCTCGTCATGCCTGTCTTGGACAACCAGTCCATCTTCTCTGACTGGAGGAGCGATGCAAAAGCTTATCTCAAAGCTAAAGAGTGCTTCTTCTATTGCACTACCACTTTTGGTGGTCAAGGGCACACTGAACTTGAACGGGACAAGTGTGCTGGCATCTTGTGGTCCATGTTGTCACAAGGTGTTAAGCCGCTTGTAAAGCAGTATGAGGACGACCCAAAAGCTTTATGGGAGGCCTTGGAGACAATTTTCGCTCCAAGGAAGGCTGGAGCTCGCTTCAATGCCTACAGGACACTCACCTCCATTAAACTCAAGGAGGATGAGTCGCTTCTGTCTCTCACTGGTCGTGTCTCAGATGCTATGAGATCCTTGAAGGACTCTAGACCCGCCGACTTCAAGTTGGATCAAGCTGATGCAGAGCTCCATGCAGTGGTCCTGCTTATGGCCCTTCCTGATGAGGGTTGTTACGCTTCAATGCCTACAGGACACTCACCTCCATTAAACTCAAGGAGGATGAGTCGCTTCTGTCTCTCACTGGTCGTGTCTCAGATGCTATGAGATCCTTGAAGGACTCTAGACCCGCCGACTTCAAGTTGGATCAAGCTGATGCAGAGCTCCATGCAGTGGTCCTGCTTATGGCCCTTCCTGATGAGGGTTGTTACCACTCTCTCAAGGCGCCTTTCGAGACGTCTACTGACACCCTCAGCCCCAGTGCAGTCGAGAATGCCTGCAACAACTATCAGGTGTTCAAGAGCGCTGGGCAGGAAGGAGACTCCACTGAGAGAAATCCTCTCTCTGGAGCAGCCATGGCCACTGTATCCAGTGCCCCCACACCCTCTGCTGCACTGGCATTTGCACCTGCAGTCACTTGCACTGCATGCTCTGAAACTGGCCATACCTTCCTTAAATGCAAACAGTTCCACAATCTTATCAGGAGCATTGCAAAGGACAAGGGGAATGCCAAAGGCAATGGTGCAAATGCAAAGTCCCAAGTGGCTTCAAATGCAAGTCTGCTCTCCCACTTTGCATTCTCTGTTGTTGACTTTCGATGGAATGCGGATTCAGGAACCACATCCCACATGACGAACCGCAAGGATCGTCTCAAAAACACCCGCTACTACAGGGTTGCCATCGAAGTTGCCAACGGAGTTGTTGTTTATTCTGAACTAGTGGGAGAGATAGAGTTGAAGCCACTTATACATGGACACAGTGCTCGGCCTGTTATCCTTACCAATGTCCTGTTTGTTCCTCAATTGTCTCATAATCTGATATCTATTACCTACCTCACCAAACATCATGGCTATTGTGCCACATTTGATGGAGATCTTGTTTCATTCACCAGAAACAACGAACTCTTGTTTGAGGCAGATATCAATGAGAGGAACCAGGCATTTGTGAGAGAGGTCGAGGTCCCCTCTTCTGGTTCAGCTCTGTTCACCTCTGGGACCTTGCCTATGGATTTGAACTTGTTGCATCGTCAACTTGGCCATCACTCTTATGCTGATACCAAAACCATCCTTAGCAAGAATCTCGTCACTGGTGTGAAGTTGACTTCAAACCAGAAACCAGATCCCAT
Source organism: Mycena sp. CBHHK59/15 (assembly GCA_029204085.1). Classification (NCBI taxonomy): domain Eukaryota; kingdom Fungi; phylum Basidiomycota; class Agaricomycetes; order Agaricales; family Mycenaceae; genus Mycena; species Mycena sp. CBHHK59/15. Next base: position 3,096 of record JARGXW010000380.1, read on the forward strand.
CTGTGAACCCTGCCTTGCAGGAAAGCTGAATGCGGGTCCTTTTCCATCCACTGGTCATCGTTCTGAACATCCTCTTGATCTCATTCATTCTGATCTGAAGGAATACAAGCTGCACACTCGTGAGGGGTGGAAGCATCGTATTACCTTCATTGACGATCACACTAGTTTCAAAGTGTGTTACCACATGCAACGCAAGAGTCATGCGTTCCATGCATTCAAGTTGTTCAAAGCTTATGCTGAGAACCACTTTGGACAAAAGATCAAAGGATTTCAGGACGATAAGGGTGGCGAGTACATGTCCAACGAGTTCAGGAACTTCCTTGCTTCAGAGGGCATTGTGCATCGCCATTCAACCAGGAATCGACCGCAACAGAATGGGACAGCAGAACGGGCTAATCGCACCATAGATGAGCACACTACTGCAATGCTACATGAAGCAAATCTCCCTGCTTCATTCAGGGCTCTTGCTGTTGGCGCATACATTCATGTGGCCAACATGCATCCCTCTGCTCACATTGGAGGGAACACTACTCCACATGAGCTCTGGCACAAGCAGAAACCAGATGTGTCTCATCTCAAGGTGTGGGGCTGCCTTGCCTATGTGCATGTGCAGAAAGATAAACGGGATGCCTCTGGCTCCCATATTGAGAAATGTATCTTTGTGGGTTATCCCTCAGAGTACAAGGCCTGGGAATTCTACAACCCAGTGACACGCAAGATGGTGATCTCAGAGCGAGCTGTGTTTGATGAACGCTATTTCCCTGGGTGCAGTGCTGAGCAGATGAGGAAATGTCCTCGGATAGATCCCTCTGCACTTCACAGCCTGCCTTTGCTGCCTAATCCTCTCACTGTTGTTGTTATCAACGAGGAGGATGACAGACCCAAACAGCATCATGCACCTACTCCTCCAGCATCCCCTGTGCCTTCCCGCCCTCCATCCCTGCCCGAATCAAGGGCTCTTTCACCACAACCAAATCCTCCTTCACCATCGCCTCCTGCTTCACCAACTCCAGCAGCTTCACCTGTTGGTGTTGCTGCACGTCACCGCTTCCACAATCAAACTACGGAGCATAGACCCCCTAACGAGTGGTGGAAAACACACAGGGAGCCTCTGCCGGCTGTACCTTCAGATTCAGAGTCATCTGATGATGAGTTGTTATTACAGCCAGGCAGTGCCCTTGTTGTTGCACATGAAGGAGATCCAACAAGTGAAACACTTCAGCAAGCTAACATTGCAGCTGTTCAGTTTGCACAAGCAGCTGTTCAGTCTGGTCATCCTCGCACTTACTATGAGGCAATGAAACGCTCTGATGCTCATTTGTGGAAGGATGCAGCGGTCTTTAGTTCTGCTTACCTCAATGGGGACCTTGATGAGAACGTCTACATGACGCAACCTGAAGGTTTTCCCCAAGGCAGACCTGGCCAGCTCCTTAAACTGCGAAAGTCGCTTTATGGACTTAAGCAGGCTGGCAGGCAATGGCACAAGAAGCTGCGAGAGAAGCTCCAACAAATGGGCTTCAAGTGTCTCCAGTCTGATCATTCATGCTTTGTCTATTCAGATGGAGCTGTTCGCATCATCCTTCCCATCTACGTTGATGACGGTGTCATTGCGTCCAAGCATGATGCTGATATCAACCGAGTTATTGCTGAACTTGGCTCTGCATTCAGAGTCAAGGATCTTGGTCCTACAGAGTGGCTTCTGGGGATCAAGGTTGAGCGCAACTCCAAGACTGGAGACATTGCCATTTCACAGCGCCAATATGCTGTGAACATGCTTGAGCAGTATGGAATGTCTGATTGCAAGCCTGTTTCCACCCCTATGCTGCCTGGTCTTAGCCTGACCAAGGAGATGGGAGCCAAGTCTGAAGACGAGTCCAAACACCTCAAAGGCACTTATATCAGTGCTGTGGGCTCTCTGATGTACTTGGCTATCCAAACTCGTCCAGATATCTCCTATGCAGTGGGTGTTCTTGCACGCTTCAACAGCAATCCTGGCGAAGCCCATTACACGGCCCTGAAGCATTTGTTCCGCTACATCAAAGGCACTCTTGACTACCACATCACATACTCTAAATCTCCTTCTCTTTACAAGTTTACCACCTACGTCGACCCTGACGAGTCGTTCTTCACATACACTGATGCTGATCATGGTGGTGATAAAGACACCATGAAAAGCACCAGTGGTTTCATTGTGATGATGGCTGGTGGACCAGTGAGCTGGAGAAGCAAACTGCAGACGACTGTGTCTCTTTCCACTACAGAGGCAGAGTACGTTGCAGGAGTTGATGCTGGCAAGGAGATTGTATGGATGCGACATTTGCTTCAAGAGCTAGAGTATGGTTTGACCGGTGCATCGTCTCTTCTCATGGACAATCAGTCTGCCATTGTTGTTGCTTGGAATCCAGAGCACCATGGTCGCATGCGTCACCTTGACCTTGCACACCATTGGCTTCGTGGACAGGTTGAAGCTGGTGTGATTGATGTAAAGTATGTTCCGACTGAGGATCAAGTTGCAGATATCATGACCAAAGCACTGCCCAAGCCAGCAGTGGAACGACTTCGAGACATGATGGGATTAAGGGGGAGACAATGAGACTGCTCTCATTCAGGGGGAGTGTTGAAGTGTGGGACTTCCAGCATTCTCATTTGTCTTGTTGTGTTTCATGGACACTTAGTTTAGACATGTGAAACACCAGTATCCTGATGGATCTGATGGTTTCCATGGTGTCTGATTGTAGTATCCATCAGTATCCTGATGGACCTGATGGTTTCCATGGTGTCTGATTGTTGCTATGCCATTGTGTATATAAGTAGCCTAGTGTAGAGCCTGAGTCCCCAGTTTCTCACTGTTGACTCAGGTTAGTTGTCTTGTCTCTCTCTTCAATTGGAGTTTCTCACTGTTGACTCAGACCACTGTGCTTGCCTGATTCTAACAGTGCCTCAAGGTTTCGATGCTACCCCCAGGCTCACAAATCGCAGTTCGGGATGTATCCGAAGCATATCGCAATATACCCACTCACTCCTCGCAATGGCTGGGAACGGTCGTCCGTCTTCTGGCCAACCTATTCGACCTGTCAGCTCGCCGCGAGCTTGATCCTGACTCCGACCTTTTTGCGGCAGACACTAATGTCTGCTTCGGAGAGTCATCCGGAGCGGGTGCATATGGTCTTGTGGGTGACGCCTTCGCGGACATCTTGCGGGCCCGTGGTGTGGGCCCTACTTCTAAATGGGTCGATGATTCCGCATTCATTCGAATTCTCCGAGTCCACCTCACCGAGTACAACCAGCAGCGAGCAGAACTGCACCGACGTCTTGGTGGACGTGTGCCCAGAAACAAGGCAACAGATCGCCAGTGCTATTGCTTTGGTTGTCCAAAAGACTGCCAGGATTGTTGGTAGGTTTTTTCTCTTATTGAATCAAAATTCTGTGGTCAGTGTGCTGCTGCCGCTATTACTGTCCGCCTCGATGACTATTCTTCAAACAACTGGCTGGGGAGACAAGATTTGTGGTTCATGCAACTGTCAGGATTTCCAATGAATACATGAGAACCATTTAATCCACTCGTCTCAAAATGTGTTTTGGGATGGTTCATGCAGCAGCAACGAAACATTGCCGCAATGTGGCTGTGTTGCTGCATCCCAGTGCCCCATGATATCAGTCTTGAATTCGGGAGGCATTGGACATAGCATTCAATCCCCAGTAGGGAGGGTTCAATGCAGGTGCTGCACATCCGAGACAACTGAGTTTGAACTTACTCCAGATAAACAGTAGGAGGTGGTCGTTGCACTGACTCCGACTATGCATTGCTCAATACCCGAGTTTTATCTAATTTGGACATCGATTGGACAGAGGATAAGTGGCGGCAAGCCCCGATTATAGCGCCCGACAATGCCACAAAAGACGCATTGAACATAAGGGCGGCAAAAGCCTTCGCAGATGCAACTGGACGTATGATGCACTGGTATCACGCCAGTGACACGATGTCGAGAAATAAGTCTATTGAGGACGAGGGTCTTATTGACCGGCTGAATCGAATGGATTCTGGGCAGACAAGCCAGCAATTGGGAAAAATCCCTCTTGTTATTGGAATGCCAGTGATGATTTCACAGAACTTCGATGTCCCTGGAGGTGTAGGCAATGGTTGTTCCGGAACTTTGAAGAGTGTTCGGTACAGAGTGGACGCGAAAGGTCGGAGACATGCCATTTCATGTGTAATTGAGGGGCTTCATTGGAATTGAAATGGTGAGTGAGAATGTGAACCATTGCAAAGGCAATAGGGTCACGCGTTTCAAAATGTAAACCAGTAAGTGCGCTCTGGAAAGTGCAATAATGCCTCCGAGGGCAATCCGAGTAGCTGTAAATGATGGTCCACATTTTGAAGCGCGTGACTTGATATCCTGCAAACAATTTCGATGCCATTGAACATTTCTTACGCTGTGCGTCCTGGAAAGGGCCATTTCCTGAGCCTCGGGTCTCAGAAACAGATAGCCCTGATCACTGCGAACATTTACAACTACTCGGATGATGGACCGCACTCGGAGGCATTATTGTGCTTTCCAGACCTCCGGATTTGGCAGTGATCGATCCCAAATATAGAAGTTGTAACTACATTTTGCCCGAAGGAAGAGTCACATTAAAAACACCTCAGAACACCATAAGAGATGCTAAAGAAGCTATGGTGTGCTTCCCAGAACGATTGAACGAAATTTTGTTTTTCGACCCCGACAAAAATGAAACGTAACCCTATTACGTAAGGTAATTTTCCTTTTTGGGACGGATTAGGGTTAGGATTTTTAGGGCCTGGACGCGCGCTCGACGATGCCGACGTGCTCGTGTACGTTCGCCGGGATCCGGCGATGAGACTTGAACTCCTTTACTGCATATGCAGCTTGGCGCAAGTTTAAACCCACCCTGCAAGAAAGTCGACGAGATACCGAAGAATTTCACTGCAAGCACACCTGTAGGCATCCATGTATCGATAGCAATGACCGAAGTAGCGACGGATGTTATCATTTGAGATGAGGTCGAGTGATTCCGGGACAAGGGTTTTGGCACAGGGGAATGTTCCGTCGGTCAATTCACGGAAACCTGGCAATAATCAGACGGATGAACCAAATAAAACTGAGAGACTCACGGCGCTTCAATTGGCTCCAAACCATTTCGATAGGGTTCAGTTCGCAATGGAACTTCGGCAGAAATAGGCACTTGTGGCCGGCCTTCTCAATGATCAGCTGAAGCAGGGGTTTTTCCTCGCGGAAGTCCTGTTGGAGTGAAAGGACACGCTGCATGCAACAATCAGTTGCACGCCCGAGATCGTCGTCATCCGGATTTTTGCGCTTGAGGGAGGTGGATGCCGTCGGAATCTGCTTTAAGCAGAGGTCAGTTACCCCATTTTAAGATCGAGCATTGGTAAAAATATCTACTTCCACTGGCGCCGAGATTTCTGGCTGTCCGGCTTCCGACTCAGGATCAGAATCCACAAATGTGGGGTCCACCGTCAGTGACGGATCTACAGGCAGGCGAGGGACGACAGGTGCTTCATTGCGTTTGGCAGCTTCACGATTGATTGCGGCCCGTTGTTTTCCGTTCGTCTTCTTCGGCATCTCGCCCGTGGACTGGAAGGAAGGACACGACGTCTGATGTGATGGAGGCCGTTGGTGTTGTTTGACAAGAGCCCCACTTAGGTACACACAAAAAAAATCGCCGAGCCCCGGAAAAGTGAAACACCGTGGGAAAAAAATGAGATCTTTGTGCGAAACGCATTCTTTTGGCCAGTTTCCTGGCTAGAAAAAATCACAAATAATTCACAAAAATTTCCTCGGCCCGAGGAGCACGTGCTGGAGAAGTGGTGACGGGCACTGTACGCTTCAAACCATAATGGAGGAGGAGGGAGAGATGGCCCCCAACTATCCTCGCAGAGAACGGCTCCCCCTGAGGATAGACACCAAAGTAGCATCTTGTCATTCTTTCTCAAAGGCTGGGTAGATTGTTACTGATGTATCCTGCAGACATCGCCTACTCACCACCGTCCACCATCTCTGCTAGCACACTTTACTCTTCGACGTCGACAGTATTTGAGATTTCACCGGCACCCCTGCATTCATCTGTGTTTATTTATTTATTTTCTTTTAGATTGTGTATCTCGTCCCAATTTAACTGCGTACGCGCACACTACACATTCAAATGCGTACGCGCATAGTCCGGCGTTCGCGCCGGTCCATAACACTACCACCAATATGCTCGCACATCATTGTAATTCTGTACCTGTTACATCCGGTGTGATTCAGGGCACCTCTTCCAATGGATTCGGTCCAGTATTTCTATCTGACTCAGTCACTTTTGAGACCCTGTTTCTATCTAATGACCGTCTAAGTAATGTCATTGATGGATACAACTCATGTCTTGACGTCCATCTTCATAGCCATGGTCTTTCCTCTTCTGGTCTGACTCCTTCCGAGGCTCGAGAGGCCCTGGCTTTCCATTTGATGACTGGTATGTGTGTGTCTGTTACTGGGATTATGACTGGTGACTCTGATAGACCTAGAAGCCGGGGCCCATAACCTGTTAGAATCAGGCAAGCACAGTGGTCTGAGTCAACAGTGAGAAACTCTGATTGAAAAGAGAGACAAGACAACTAACCTGAGTCAACAGTGAGAAACTGGGGACTCAGGCTCTACACTAGGCTACTTATATACACAATGGCATAGCAACAATCAGACACCATGGAAACCATCAGGTCCATCAGGATACTGATGGATACTACAATCAGACACCATGGAAACCATCAGATCCATCAGGATACTGGTGTTTCACATGTCTAAACTAAGTGTCCATGAAACACAACAAGACAAATGAGAATGCTGGAAGTCCCACACTTCAACATCTTGATGGCTCTGAGTACGAGGGAGTTGTTCTCCCTCCTGGAGATGGCACTCTGTGCGTTTCTTTACCCGCTTTCGGTCTCACAGAGCAGCTTTACTATGATTAATGTATCCACCCAGTTGTTCAAAATCAGAAAGGTGTTGGGCTTCATAAAGCAGCGGGGGACGATTTTGGAGCCAGAGCGGGAGTGCTCGAGGTATTATGAAGAAGCTCGAGCAGCCGTATTGAAAGTAATATCTGAAACGATTTAAAGGTTGGAGTGACAATATCTCGAATTCCCAAATCCATCCCGGCTCCCATTGGGAGTCGCGCAATGTATCCGCAGGGGGATGACAGACGGCATCTGCTTTGCCTAAGTGCCCCCGGTAAAGTATTTTATAACATCGGCTTGGTCAGATGGCAACATTAAAGGCGGGATTTGGGGGATCCCCAAACTTGAGAAAGAAGGGTTGATGATGATGAATTCAATTAGCATGCGTGAGCCGCTGCAAGGGCTATGATGCCTCCACGTCACCTGCGTGTGTCACATCGCGCATTGCTCAGCATCAGTCTTCTACGTCAGTCTACGTCGTCAGTCCCTTCAACGCGTCTCACCTGGTGATGGAAGACACCCGAGAATGTGGCAAATGCCATCAAGAGAAGGAGCTTACAGCGGAGAATTGGAAGGCTAAATTCCGCGGAGTAGGGCTTCACGTCGCGTCGAATTGTCGAGCTTGCGCCGACCACGACAGAATTGCGGCACGGGAGAGGCGAACTGCGAAGAACCCGGATAAGGAAAACACTTCAGCGGAGGCCGATGTGCCGGCAAAGCCGGACCCGGAGGACGCATCCGAGTTCTTAGGGGTTAGTCCTATAACTCTTGACGAGTTTTGCAACACGTTGGATGCCACCGGCAATATAAATTTGTTCTCTGCCCGCGTCGACTTCCCAGCTCTAGATCTGGACACGGAGGACATCAAAGCAGCTGCTTATGCTCTAGCAGTGGGTACTGGCAAGTGTAACCAAATGACCGGCGCTTACATAATGCACCCAAACACAGAAATCAGGGCAAAATCAGTCGGACCATGCTGCTGCCTCACCCATCAACATTGGGAGCACATTTTGTGTGGGAGACCGTCTTAGAATTACATTTTGAAGGGAGTGTCCCGGCCAGAATTTCGATTTTGGCCTCTGTTATTTTCGTGAATTTTGATAGACATTTAGAACACATTTTCTGAGCAAAATTTAGAAAATCTGTCCGGGACATTCCCTTCAGATTCATCTCATATGGTGTCTCAATTTTTATTTGAGGCCAAAAAGTGAATGTGGAAAGCTGGGGCGCGGACCAAAGAATGGCCTGAAATGAGCATGATCGAGGATTACATAACCGATCAAACGCATCGCGTTGCGCCGTTCTTGATGTATAATGTCTCCCTGTGGACTTGTGAGACCCTGAAATGCAAAATTCGAGGTCAGTTGTCAAATTGGGAGACCTATGTACTCAATCCTTATAATCTGGGGCTTTTATTACATCCGAAATCATGTATTGCTGCCATTTTGGTGCTCTTGGCCGTTCGCGAGAAAGGGAGTGTTTCTCGAGGTTTCATTGACCCTAAATTTGGTCCACTCAATGATTGAAATGTCTATATGGCCTTCTGAATCCCCCAAACTGTGAAAAGCACCTGAGGCATGTTAACTTCAAGTCAATGGGCAGGAAATGATTTGCTCTGCATCTGCAAAGCCAATTTCTGTCATTTTCAAGATGCATCTGACACAAATTACATTAGCTATACTACAATACATATGCTTAAAGCTTTTTGGATGGTTTAGATCCACTCCAAGCAGGTTGTGGCTGCCATAAAATGGATTTGCCATCGAAATCAGTCATTTGGGTGAGAGACCACACATGTACAAACATACATTTATTTGGGCTGGTTGCCAGTACCCACTAGCAGAGATTGTCTGGGAGAAGACCGGCTACCGATTCCAGTGTGTATTTCTCACCAATATCTAAATTGTCTACTCACGGTTTTATATAAGCTATCATTCAACCCACGAGTTCAAAAATTCATCAGATTGCCGCTACAAATATCACTGTGCGCAGCTAGACAACCGCCGCCACAAATCTAAGAAGAATTCAGATGTAGAAAAGCAACGGGACAAGGGTCAGATGGCCATGTTTCCGTGCGGAGGCTGGGTCACTATTTGGGCTTCCCCTGACGAGTCAGACTGCTTTGTGCGCATCCGCCATCTCGACTGCCATCAAAAATATGTCTGCATTGACTTGCCAGGAGACATCAAAAAATTCATCGCCGAAAATCCGAAGTTGCGTGCACCTCAGGTAAATTTTAATTTGTCCCTGCATCTAATTGCTAAACTGGTCACAAGCTTTGGAAGGAAATACTGAAGACCCACCCACGTCCCGACTTTCTGCAGAAAACTGTTTATAATCACTGGTTGAAGCAACAGCAAGCCAGCTGGCGGCGCTGCGATGACGAGTTAGAGTCTGCAAAAATCCTACTCAAGGAATTCGCCATTGACCCTGCGCACAAGCTTGAGTTGATCCCGATGCCTGAAAGTGAGCGCTTCCGCACGATTGGCTTTGTATTCCCATCCCTGCTCCACAAGTGGGGGAATGTTATACGTGAAGCTGCACTTGATTCCACATGTAAGCCTCAGTTGCATTTTCTACTTATTTTTCACACTTAACGTTCATTTAGTTAAGACGAACAAGGTCGGCTTCGAGTGTTTTGCCCTTCTTGGTGAAGTTGGTGGCTCAGGAGTCCCTCTTGGCTTTCTTCTCCTCAAATCCAACAATCCTCAGCCTAATGAAAGAGAGGAGTATATTCGAGCTGTCATTCACCATATAACCGCCATCTGGGAAGTCAATCTCATGCAGGTACTGAGCGACAAAGAAATCACGGAGATCAATGCCCTACTTGCAGAGCTGCCTGATGACATCAAGTACCAGCTATGCTTCTGGCACTGTATTCGTGCCGTGAAGACACGTCTCGCTGTTCTGGGTCGCCATCTGGCCCATTAAAACTCCTCTGACGCCTTCAAAGAATTTGATTGGATTGATAGGGATTTTGTTCCGATTAATCAATTGGATGAGGAACTCCGGACAGAGGTGTGTCTCGACCTTTGGTTGAAAATATGATATTGACGACACTCTCTCGCAGAAAAATCTTAAAGTCGCCCAGACAGCTATCCCAACACTCAAAATACGATCAGACCTCCGAGGTTGTGGCACCAGCGCGCCCAAAGCTGATTATTCATCTCAATGGTCGGACCGAGAGCGCACCACACGTCTCAGCTGACAGTGATGAGGCATTGGAGCGGTTTGTGGTCTCGCTGGATGATGACGAAGAAGATCTTGATGAAGATCCCAACGCAGTTGACATGTGGGATGGCCCTGCATCGATATTCGAGCCAGGCGAGACTGTTTTTGCAACCGCGGCAACTTACGTCTTTTGTCCAGCACCCCATCGTAAACAGCTCCTCCGCATCTTTGTCCGCCATTTTTGCGAGCATCCCCTGCTTCCTGATCGCTCAGGCAACACACGCAGCGCCGAGAAGCATCGATACGATGCAGTCTTTGAGATGTATCAGTTCTGCTTTCAACGAGGGCTCCGCGAGGTCTGGGGCTATATGTGGACTGCATGGTACTGTCTGGCAAAGTACAGGCTCTGGGCACGCTCGGTCCAGCCGAAATTCATTGGACGCTGGCGGACAACGATGTCTGTTGAGAATTTCTGGCGCAACCTCAAGCACGAGACCCTCCACCACTTTGTGCATCCCCGCCTCGACCAGCTTGTCTATCTCATCGCGACCGAGGTGCTACCCTATACCGAAGCCAAGTTACAGATTTTTGAACCTGACTATCGTCCTGGTCGCGCTAAAGTCTGTTGGAGTTTCACCCAGAAAGTCCGATATTATAGGGACATCGGGACCCGGGCTTTATATAAAAGTAGACCTGTTCGACTCTTTATCCTCAGTCTTGCTACGCACACTGACTGAGGTAAAGTGTTGGCTACTGTTTATATCCGTCGGTCACTTATTCATTATTCATCAGATACACTGTATCTAGGTACACATATATTTATACAGTCTTGCTACGCACGCTGACTGAGATACACTGTATCTAGTTTCTACAAAGTCCTCACGCCGTGGCGCAAGGCAATCAAGAAGTCCTGGAAGGCTTTGTCAAAGCGCCCCCTCGGAAGTGGTGCATATAAAACAGATCTTTCAGCCTGGACTTGCAGCTGTGGGCAGCAAAAATTCAACGTGTTCATGCTCTGCAAGCATCTTGTGCAGGCTGTTCTGCAAGCATCTTGTGCAGGCTGTTTATTCACCCGACCCCGACTTCTTTCGCGAGGTCATTCGCCGCAGAGTTACTCCATTCTACAGCCATCGCCTTCTTCAACCGAAGAATGGATCCGAGCTCAACGTCGTTGACTCCGGATCTGTGTCAGATGGGGATGGTGTCGAGCTGGAACTCAGTCTGTCGATAGTGGCGACTGCATCTTTTGGCACTCGCGGGACCAAGCGTAAAAGAGCGCCGGCAGCAGTGCCCAATCCGCTGCCATCCTCTCCCTGCATGCTGGGTCGGGTCCATGGATCTGGGGATCAGAACGATCCTTTCATGCTTTCGTCTTCACCAGTAGTCGCCGATGAAGAGGAAGATGTACGTACAATTCACTTTTCATTGCCACTCGAGTAATTGCTGAAATGATCTCACCAGGACTTGGCCATTGAATTCATGCAGAAAAGAATAATTGAGGTTGAAGAGGGTCTCAAGATTAGGCAGTCTCAGCTGGACCACCCCAAAGATTCCAAGCTTTGGCTGAGGTCGATGAAAGCTAATAACATTGGAGGGGATCTCACAGATGTGCGACGCTTCACGGCGACAGGAACTGTTCGCACGACCACCTATGCGAAGAAGAGGGATAAATCCTCGGCTCGATACACACGGAACACAATGGGTCTCTATATTCCTTGATTCACCGCTATTTATCTACCCTCTAATCGTACATTCTTGATTTTTCAACTTGGTACAAAGTTACAAAAATTATTTATTTATCAGGACAGCATCAAGATGCTCGATGTTCTTAATGATTCTGGAAACGGAACTGGCTGTACAAGGATCAGCGACATACCCGCGTTGAGACGCGCTTGAGTCTGGCCAACGATAGCCTGATGCGCGGCGCTCGGAGCCTCACTATTGGAGCCGTCGACAAGCCGTTTGGGGGCAACCCGTTGACGAGGGGCCTTTGGGGTGGAATCCGCGTAAGCAGGATGGGGACTTATGGTGGTACGATAAAACGTCTCGTCACGCTTTATAATGCTCGCTGTTCAGATGGTTGGTTGCCCGTTAGTCGAAATGTTGGCTCCGGGATGGCCTGCTCGTCGGTGGTGGTAGATAATGACAAGGAGCACCGGTCCGATCAAGTCGTCTGATTGCATCTAAAACGATAAATCACCTCTTCCGAAAACGTTTTGGGCACGACCTGGCGCGGCCTTCCTGAATCCCTGAACCCAACCATTTGAACCGTTTGCAAACGGGTTTCAAACGGTTTGAACCTCCGGACAAAACAAACGGAAACGGAAACGGTTTTAACCATTTGAAAACGTTTTCAAACGGAAACGATTGGAGCCTTATCTGGCGAGCTCCCACTGCCTTCGACTCGCCACGCATCCTCGCCGTCACACAGGAACCCGAGCTGTCTGTGCCTTACCTTGCCTCTGCTGATGTGTGCTCTGCCACATCCAGACGATCAGTGGCAGTGCAGGATGTTAGCATTACAGTCTGCCCACACACAGAGCCATCCATTCTTGGCTTTTACCACTTCGCCATCCCATTCCGTTGTCCGTTCACCGTCCCGCTCTGCATTCCGACGCTGCCGCCTTTCCAACCTGAGACTACGTCTCCATCTGGTGACAACAGCGATTCTATACCAAGAACTCGCTCCACTGTCGCCGTAGCACTGCAAACCGACCGAAAAGAAAAGAAACCTGGCCTTCTCCCAAGAGCACTGGCATGTCTTATGTCCTTTTTAGGACATGACACCTTTCATGAGCCCGTAATGTTGGGAGCTCGACTCTGATTGCTGAACCTTTAGGTTTGGCTACCCAGGGGAACTTGGATTTCGGGAGCTTTCACTACATGTACAAACAAAGATCTAGTCATGCAACATTGGTCATGGTAAAATAAAATCGTAAGAAAATGGGACAAGACCTGGGAGTAAATCAAAATGCAAGGGTATGTTTTCCAACTTCTTACCGGCTTGAATCTTGGCGTACCTTCCCGTTTCATTCACAGAAGGCCCAGAAATTCTCCCAGTTCAATTATGTCGTTGGTTGTGATCCAGACTCTCATGACAGGGTTCCCAAATTGGGGAAACACGATTCGCTGTTTTAAATACATCAGATGAGTCGGCGGGGAGGACGGACGGCGTACCTTCAGCTAGACATGATGCGAGCCATCCAAATCATGACTACAAGGAAGGGAAGTAAAAGACATAGACTATAGGATTTGGGCGCGAGATAATATCCACATCGAAGCCAGAGCTAGCCAGAGCATCACAGACCCAGATGAGCGGCAGCCACAAGTGCAGGGTGTTAGAATCAGGCAAGCACAGTGGTCTGAGTCAACAGTGAGAAACTCGAATTGAAGAGAGAGACAAGACAACTAACCTGAGTCAACAGTGAGAAACTGGGGACTCAGGCTCTACACTAGGCTACTTATATACACAATGGCATAGTAACAATCAGACACCATGGAAACCATCAGGTCCATCAGGATACTGATGGATACTACAATCAGACACCATGGAAACCATCAGATTATCGATACATGGATGCCTACAGGTGTGCTTGCAGTGAAATTCTTCGGTATCTCGTCGACTTTCTTGCAGGGTGGGTTTAAACTTGCGCCAAGCTGCATATGCAGTAAAGGAGTTCAAGTCTCATCGCCGGATCCCGGCGAACGTACACGAGCACGTCGGCATCGTCGAGCGCGCGTCCAGGCCCTAAAAATCCTAACCCTAATCCGTCCCAAAAAGGAAAATTACCTTACGTAATAGGGTTACGTTTCATTTTTGTCGGGGTCGAAAAACAAAATTTCGTTCAATCGTTCTGGGAAGCACACCATAGCTTCTTTAGCATCTCTTATGGTGTTCTGAGGTGTTTTTAATGTGACTCTTCCTTCGGGCAAAATGTAGTTACAACTTCTATATTTGGGATCGATCACTGCCAAATCCGGAGGTCTGGAAAGCACAATAATGCCTCCGAGTGCGGTCCATCATCCGAGTAGTTGTAAATGTTCGCAGTGATCAGGGCTATCTGTTTCTGAGACCCGAGGCTCAGGAAATGGCCCTTTCCAGGACGCACAGCGTAAGAAATGTTCAATGGCATCGAAATTGTTTGCAGGATATCAAGTCACGCGCTTCAAAATGTGGACCATCATTTACAGCTACTCGGATTGCCCTCGGAGGCATTATTGCACTTTCCAGAGCGCACTTACTGGTTTACATTTTGAAACGCGTGACCCTATTGCCTTTGCAATGGTTCACATTCTCACTCACCATTTCAATTCCAATGAAGCCCCTCAATTACACATGAAATGGCATGTCTCCGACCTTTCGCGTCCACTCTGTACCGAACACTCTTCAAAGTTCCGGAACAACCATTGCCTACACCTCCAGGGACATCGAAGTTCTGTGAAATCATCACTGGCATTCCAATAACAAGAGGGATTTTTCCCAATTGCTGGCTTGTCTGCCCAGAATCCATTCGATTCAGCCGGTCAATAAGACCCTCGTCCTCAATAGACTTATTTCTCGACATCGTGTCACTGGCGTGATACCAGTGCATCATACGTCCAGTTGCATCTGCGAAGGCTTTTGCCGCCCTTATGTTCAATGCATCTTTTGTGGCATTGTCGGGCGCTATAATCGGGGCTTGCCGCCACTTATCCTCTGTCCAATCGATGTCCAAATTAGATAAAACTCGGGTATTGAGCAATGCATAGTCGGAGTCAGTGCAACGACCACCTCCTACTGTTTATCTGGAGTAAGTTCAAACTCAGTTGTCTCGGATGTGCAGCACCTGCATTGAACCCTCCCTACTGGGGATTGAATGCTATGTCCAATGCCTCCCGAATTCAAGACTGATATCATGGGGCACTGGGATGCAGCAACACAGCCACATTGCGGCAATGTTTCGTTGCTGCTGCATGAACCATCCCAAAACACATTTTGAGACGAGTGGATTAAATGGTTCTCATGTATTCATTGGAAATCCTGACAGTTGCATGAACCACAAATCTTGTCTCCCCAGCCAGTTGTTTGAAGAATAGTCATCGAGGCGGACAGTAATAGCGGCAGCAGCACACTGACCACAGAATTTTGATTCAATAAGAGAAAAAACCTACCAACAATCCTGGCAGTCTTTTGGACAACCAAAGCAATAGCACTGGCGATCTGTTGCCTTGTTTCTGGGCACACGTCCACCAAGACGTCGGTGCAGTTCTGCTCGCTGCTGGTTGTACTCGGTGAGGTGGACTCGGAGAATTCGAATGAATGCGGAATCATCGACCCATTTAGAAGTAGGGCCCACACCACGGGCCCGCAAGATGTCCGCGAAGGCGTCACCCACAAGACCATATGCACCCGCTCCGGATGACTCTCCGAAGCAGACATTAGTGTCTGCCGCAAAAAGGTCGGAGTCAGGATCAAGCTCGCGGCGAGCTGACAGGTCGAATAGGTTGGCCAGAAGACGGACGACCGTTCCCAGCCATTGCGAGGAGTGAGTGGGTATATTGCGATATGCTTCGGATACATCCCGAACTGCGATTTGTGAGCCTGGGGGTAGCATCGAAACCTTGAGGCACTGTTAGAATCAGGCAAGCACAGTGGTCTGAGTCAACAGTGAGAAACTCGAATTGAAGAGAGAGACAAGACAACTAACCTGAGTCAACAGTGAGAAACTGGGGACTCAGGCTCTACACTAGGCTACTTATATACACAATGGCATAGTAACAATCAGACACCATGGAAACCATCAGGTCCATCAGGATACTGATGGATACTACAATCAGACACCATGGAAACCATCAGATCCATCAGGATACTGGTGTTTCACATGTCTAAACTAAGTGTCCATGAAACACAACAAGACAAATGAGAATGCTGGAAGTCCCACACTTCAACACTCCCCCTGAATGAGAGCAGTCTCATTGTCTCCCCCTCAATCCCATCATGTCTCGAAGTCGTTCCACCGCTGGCTTGGGCAGTGCTTTGGTCATGATATCTGCAAGTTGATCCTCAGTCGGAACATACTTTACATCAATCACACCAGCTTCAACCTGTCCACGAAGCCAATGGTGTGCAAGGTCAAGATGATGCATGCGACCATGGTGCTCTGGATTCCGAGCAACAACAATGGCAGACTGATTGTCCATGAGAAGAGACGATGCACCGGTCAAACCGTACTCTAGCTCTTGAAGCAAATGTCGCATCCATACAATCTCCTTGCCAGCATCAACTCCTGCAACGTACTCTGCCTCTGTAGTGGAAAGAGACACAGTTGTCTGCAGTTTGCTTCTCCAGCTCACTGGTCCACCAGCCATCATCACAATGAAACCACTGGTGCTTTTCATAGTGTCTTTATCGCCACCATGATCAGCATCAGTGTACGTGAAGAAGGACTCATCAGGGTCGACGTAGGTGGTAAATTTGTAAGGAGAAGGAGATTTGGAGTATGTGATGCGGTAATCAAGAGTGCCTTTGATGTAGCGGAACAAATGCTTCAGAGCGCTATAATGGGCTTCGCCAGGATTGCTGTTGAAGCGTGCAAGAACACCCACTGCATAGGAGATATCTGGACGAGTTTGGATAGCCAAGTACATCAGAGAGCCCACAGCACTGATATAAGTGCCTTTGAGGTGTTTGGACTCGTCTTCAGACTTGGCTCCCATCTCCTTGGTCAGGCTAAGACCAGGCAGCATAGGGGTGGAAACAGGCTTGCAATCAGACATTCCATACTGCTCAAGCATGTTCACAGCATATTGGCGCTGTGAAATGGCAATGTCTCCAGTCTTGGAGTTGCGCTCTATCTTGATCCCCAGAAGCCACTCTGTAGGACCAAGATCCTTGACTCTGAATGCAGAGCCAAGTTCAGCAATAACTCGGTTGATATCAGCATCATGCTTGGACGCAATGACACCGTCATCAACATAGATGGGAAGGATGATGCGAACAGCTCCATCTGAATATATAAAGCATGAACGATCAGACTGGAGACACTTGAAGCCCATTTGTTGGAGCTTCTCTCGCAGCTTCTTGTGCCATTGCCTGCCAGCCTGCTTAAGCCCATAAAGCGACTTTCGCAGTTTAAGGAGCTGGCCAGGTCTGCCTTGGGGAAACCCTTCAGGTTGCGTCATATAGACGTTCTCATCAAGGTCCCCATTGAGGTAAGCAGAACTAAAGTCAATGGAACGAAGCTGGAGATCATGCTGAGCAGCAAGAGCAAAGATGGTGCGAAGGGTGGCGGGTTTGATGGTAGGGGAGAAGATTTCGTTGTAGTCAACACCAAAGCGTTGTCCACGGCCATCTGCAACCAGTCGGGCTTTGTAGCGTTCAATGGTCCCATCAGACTTGTGTTTGATCACAAAGACCCACTGAGAGCGAACAGGCTTCGCTCCAGGAGGTGGATCAACAACATCCCAAGTGCAGTTCTCCAGAAGAGAGTTAATCTCGGAGACTGCTGCATCCTTCCACAAATGAGCATCAGAGCGTTTCATTGCCTCATAGTAAGTGCGAGGATGACCAGACTGAACAGCTGCTTGTGCAAACTGAACAGCTGCAATGTTAGCTTGCTGAAGTGTTTCACTTGTTGGATCTCCTTCATGCGCAACAACAAGAGCGCTGCCTGGCTGTAATAACAACTCATCATCAGATGACTCTGAATCTGAAGGTACAGCCGGCAGAGGCTCCCTGTGTGTTTTCCACCACTCGTTAGGGGGTCTATGCTCCGTAGTTTGATTGTGGAAGCGGCGACGTGCAGCAACACCAACAGGTGAAGCCGCTGGAGTTGGTGAAGCAGGAGGCGATGGTGAAGGAGGATTTGGTTCGGGCAAGGATGGAGGGTGGGAAGGCACAGGAGATGCTGGAGGAGCAGGTGCATGATGCTGTTTGGGTCTGTCATCCTCCTCGTTGATAACAACAACAGTGAGAGGATTAGGCAGCAAAGGCAGGCTGTGAAGTGCAGAGGGATCTATCCGAGGACATTTCCTCATCTGCTCAGCACTGCACCCAGGGAAATAGCGTTCATCAAACACAGCTCGCTCTGAGATCACCATCTTGCGCGTCACTGGGTTGTAGAATTCCCAGGCCTTGTACTCTGAGGGATAACCCACAAAGATACATTTCTCAATATGGGAGCCAGAGGCATCCCGTTTATCTTTCTGCACATGCACATAGGCAAGGCAGCCCCACACCTTGAGATGAGCTACATCTGGTTTCTGCTTGTGCCAGAGCTCATGTGGAGTAGTGTTCCCTCCAATGTGAGCAGAGGGGTGCATGTTGGCCACATGAATGTATGTGCCAACAGCAAGAGCCCTGAATGAAGCAGGGAGATTTGCTTCATGCAGCATCGCAGTAGTGTGCTCATCTATGGTGCGATTAGCACGTTCTGCTGTCCCATTCTGTTGCGGTCTATTCCTGGTTGAATGGTGATGCACAATGCCCTCTGAAGCAAGGAAGTTCCTGAACTCGTTGGACATGTACTCGCCACCCTTATCGTCCTGAAATCCTTTGATCTTTTGTCCAAAGTGGTTCTCAGCGTAAGCTTTGAACAACTTGAATGCATGGAACGCGTGACTCTTGCGTTGCATGTGGTAACACACTTTGAAGCTAGTGTGATCATCAATGAAGGTAATACGATGCTTCCACCCCTCACGGGTGTGCTGCTTGTATTCCTTCAGATCAGAATGAATGAGATCAAGAGGATGTTCAGAACGATGACCAGTGGATGGAAAAGGACCGGCATTCAGCTTTCCTGCAAGGCAGGGTTCACAGATGGGATCTGGTTTCTGGTTTGAAGTCAACTTCACACCAGTGACCAGATTCTTGCTAAGGATGGTTTTGGTATCAGCATAAGAGTGATGGCCAAGTTGACGATGCAACAAGTTCAAATCCATAGGCAAGGTCCCAGAGGTGAACAGAGCTGAACCAGAAGAAGGGATCTCGACCTCTCTCACAAATGCCTGGTTCCTCTCATTGATATCTGCCTCAAACAAGAGTTCGCTGTTTCTGGTGAATGAAACAAGATCTCCATCAAATGTGGCACAATAGCCATGATGTTTGGTGAGGTAGGTAATAGATATCAGATTATGAGACAATTGAGGAACAAACAGGACATTGGTAAGGATAACAGGCCGAGCACTGTGTCCGTGTATAAGTGGCTTCAACTCTATCTCTCCCACCAGTTCAGAATAAACAACAACTCCGTTGGCAACTTCGATGGCAACCCTGTAGTAGCGGGTGTTTTTGAGACGATCCTTGCGGTTCGTCATGTGCGATGTGGTTCCTGAATCAGCATTCCATCGAAAGTCAACAACAGAGAATGCAAAGTGGGAGAGCAGACCTGCGTTTGAAGCCACTTGGGACTTTACATTTGCACCATTGCCTTTGGCATTCCCCTTGTCCTTTGCAATGCTCCTGATGAGATTGTGGAACTGCTTGCATTTAAGGAAGTTATGGCCAGTTTCAGAGCATGCAGTGCAAGTGACTGCAGGTACAAATGCCAGTGCAGCAGAGGGTGTGGGGGCACTGGATACAGTGGCCATGGCTGCTCCAGAGAGAGGATTTCTCTCAGTGGAGTCTCCTTCCTGCCCAGCGCTCTTGAACACCTGATAGTTGTTGTAGGCATTCTCGACTGCACTGGGGCTGAGGGTGTCAGTAGACGTCTCGAAAGGCGCCTTGAGAGAGTTGTAACGACCCTCATCAGGAAGGGCCATAAGCAGGACCACTGCATGGAGCTCTGCATCAGCTTGATCCAACTTGAAGTCGGCGGGTCTAGAGTCCTTCAAGGATCTCATAGCATCTGAGACACGACCAGTGAGAGACAGAAGCGACTCATCCTCCTTGAGTTTAATGGAGGTAAGTGTCCTGTAGGCATTGAAGCGAGCTCCAGCCTTCCTTGGAGCGAAAATTGTCTCCAAGGCCTCCCATAAAGCTTTTGGGTCGTCCTCATACTGCTTTACAAGCGGCTTAACACCTTGTGACAACATGGACTACAAGATGCCAGCACACTTGTCCCGTTCAAGTTCAGTGTGCCCTTGACCACCAAAAGTGGTAGTGCAATAGAAGAAGCACTCTTTAGCTTTGAGATAAGCTTTTGCATCGCTCCTCCAGTCAGAGAAGATGGACTGGTTGTCCAAGACAGGCATGACGAGTGCAATGGAAGACATGATGAGGGAAACGAAGAAATGCCCAGAAATGAATGCTAGAACCACCAGAGACTGGTGGCGCCCTCAGGAGTGTGTGTGGAAAAGAAAAGGTAGGTAAGGTAACTAGCTGATTCTAATGAACACCCAGTTGTGAGGCACACAGGCCCTAATCCCAGATTCAACGGATTGACTACCGTTTGTTGTCTGGTGAACTAAAGACTACCTCACAAAGAGGGATTGTCCCAACAGTTGGTGTTCCTATCTACAAAAGGCCACACAACACTGAAAGGGCAGAAAACTGTAACAGAGTGGCAGAGAGGGCAGAGAGAGATAGCAGAGGCAGAAGAATGAATGGAATCTCAGAATGACTGACTCTGATAGACCTAGAAGCCGGGGCCCATAACCTGTTAGAATCAGGCAAGCACAGTGGTCTGAGTCAACAGTGAGAAACTCGAATTGAAGAGAGAGACAAGACAACTAACCTGAGTCAACAGTGAGAAACTGGGGAATCAGGCTCTACACTAGGCTACTTATATACACAATGGCATAGTAACAATCAGACACCATGGAAACCATCAGGTCCATCAGGATACTGATGGATACTACAATCAGACACCATGGAAACCATCAGATCCATCAGGATACTGGTGTTTCACATGTCTAAACTAAGTGTCCATGAAACACAACAAGACAAATGAGAATGCTGGAAGTCCCACACTTCAACACAGGGGTCCAAGTCATCCAGATTTAGCAGAAGGGAATTGATGAGTCACAAGAGCCCAGAATGTAGGTTTGGAGGGGCATTCAACGGGGCACAGTAGGGCACAGTGGAGGAAGGGAGGGGAAGAGATGGACCACAACTTGGCGACACGGCCGCGACGGTTGGAACGTGTAAATTGGGCTTGTGATATCATATGCAGAACAACCTGAGGTTATGGTGTCAAGGGATCTGTATTCAATCTCTCTGAGTGGAACACGTACCATGTCAGGATTTTTAGATGTGTTGCGCGCCGCCTGCACAGGAGTGTATGCAGCCTGCTGCAGAATTCTCCACAAGACAGGTGCGTGATTCTGGATGGCATCCTTCAGCTCCCCAAAGTCAAGGCCGGTGAGGTGCTCCTCGGAAAGGTCCTCGGGCGGGGACAAGAACAGATGGGCGGATAATTTCATTTCCCGGTCAATGGTGTTGGAGACACAAGTTGTGGCAAAATCAAGGAGAGCACGACACCCGCCAGCCGGCCTTTTGCCTTTTTTCTTGTTACTCCGGCGAGGCGGATTGTAGCATCGCTGAAGAATTCCCGGTAACTCGTCGCTGACCATTAGACCAGTGCGCGCAAATCGGATACTGTCGTCCGAGACGCAAGCTTCGCTTCCCCAGCATACAGCATCGAGGAATATTGCGAGATCGAGCCCTTGTTCTCGGATGGTCTGCAGCACCTTGTTAACCTTCTCCGGCATATCTGCATCTTGCAGTCTGCCCCGTCGATCACGAGAATGCCTGACCTGAATCGGATCAGCCCTTTCTTCTTCATCGTCTGAGAGGTCGAAACTGTCCGCTTCATTCCCAATATGGGCATCTGAGTCGTCGGGATCAAGTGGGAGCTCCTCCGCAAAGAGGAACTCCAGATCGTCGTCCATCGGCGCGTAGGAAAGGCTTGATCTGTTAATTGACGCGTCTGTGACTATGCGTTACTATCTGTTACTTCCGTGACTGATGTCACCGACCGCATCCTTTACGATCAAAGTGCACCAGATGTTAGGGCGGTGATCCCGGTTCTGTTTTCTCATCATTTTCTGCCTCAAATTTGAAAGTCCGCTTATCCCCGCACCGCCCTAACATCTGGATTCGAGATTACCGTGGAGCGCGATCGGAGACCTGCGGACATCATTTTTCCGTTTGCTTTTATGTAAGCGCAGAATATTTGTAGAACATCTCCCCCTCAGCCCGAAATTCCGTAGAATTGGACTTATCATCGAATAGAACATGCACGGAAGATGCGCAGCTCCGTTTCGACGGACGGTAAACCTTCCAGGCTTTCCGAGTATCCGCATACCCGACAAAGATGACTTCCTCCGCGCGAGGATCAAGCTTCTTGCGGGAGACTTTGTCGTTGTAAAGGTACGCTTTGCACCCGAACCGATGGAACGATCTATATTTGGGCTGTTTTCGACCCGGAAATCGGACCGAAAATGGAGTACGGAGGTTGAGAGCGCTGGTCGGGTTGCGATTTTTCGTATAGATGACGTAGTTGCAAGCCTCTGCCCAGAGATTGAGAGGAAGGCCGGCGTAGATCAAGACGGTGCGAACGCGGTCGAAAATAGACCTATTCTGACGTTCAGCAATCCCGTTCTGCTCGGGCGTGCGAGGAGTGCTGGTGCGGAGTTGTATACCGCGAGCCTTGAGATAAGCGGCCCATTCAGCAGTAATAAATTCGCCGCCGTTGTCGCAGTGAAAGACGCGAAGTTTCCGACCTGTTTCCCGCTCAACCATGTCCAACCACTCTTTAAATACGTCAAACGCGTCACTTTTACGCGAGATGTAGTAGACCCAAACCCATCGACAATGATCGTCGGTGAAGGTGATAGCGTATTTGGACCCATTCAAGGATCGAACTGGAGCGGTCCAAAGATCCGAATGGACGAGGTCAAGAATGTGCTCGGCTTTTTCCTCCTCCGAACGAGGAAAAGAAGCACGAGTCATCTTGCCTTTGGCGCATGAAGCGCACACAGGCGGCTCGGCTGAAAGCTCGGCCTGTGTAATTTTCGTACCCGAAATCAAGCCCTTCCGAACGAGAGTGCGGACCCCCGGGTAACCCAGGTGACCGAGACGCAGGTGTAACTCTTCGAGTTTCGAAAGTGGTCGAGTTGAGGTTGAAAATGAATTCTCCGTCGACGAGGAAGAATCGAGGTGATAGAGCCGATCGCTCCGAAGAGAGGCAGTTAGAATAACCTTCTCGGATGCGATGAATTGGCGAAGAAGCTTGCCGCCGTCACCCTTCTCGATGGTGACACATCTCCCACCGCCAAAAACGGTGTAACAGTCCGCCTGATCCAGCCGCGATACAGAGATCAACGTAGGCTGGGAGTCAGGAACGAAGCAGGTATTTTGCAACCTGAGACGGACGTTACCACCCTTGGGATGGGACGCGAGCAATTGCGCTTCGCCGCGGCCCTCAATTTTCTTCTTCCCATCTCCGAAACCGTTAATGTTACCAGAAGCGGATTGGGCGTAAGAAACGAAGTCGTGTCGAACGGAGTGAATGTGAGTCGATGTACCGGAATCGATGATGGTAGACGTGGCCGCTGTACGTGCACTGTACGCGGAGTCGATAGTCTGGGAGGATGACGTCGGAGCTGTAGCCGGAATGCTTTCGCGCAGAGAATACGAGGAGAAGTCGGCCTCAGAGGCCATTAAGCATTTCTCGAAGCGTACATTATTCGAATCTTCGTCTCCCCCTCCATCCGTAGTGTGGTGGGCCTTCTCCTTGCCCTTCCCTTTCCCCTTCCGCTCTTTCTGTTTCGGGCCCTGTCCCGCCTTCCCTCCGCCGGGCGCCCAGCACGAGTCGATGGTGTGTCCATCGCGCTTGCAGTTACGACAAAATTTCGTACCGCGAGCGCGCGCCGCGTGCTCCAACGCGGCGAGGGCAGTCTCTTGCTTCTGCTCCTCGGACTGGTTACCACCGCCCGTGCGACGCGCGGCGTCGAGGACGTCTTCGATGACAGATACGAGCATCGTGTGGGAGTCGATTTTGACACCCTTGACGTGCTGGTGCCACGATCGTGGATCGTCAGGATCGGAGGGGAGCGTGGAGAGGAAGATAGCGCTGGCGATAGGACCGGGGAGGACGAATCCGGCCTTCCCAAGGTGCGTACCCGCCTGCTGGAAGGTTCTGATGTGCGCAGCGAGGTCGGAGTCCCGCTCGAGACGGTTGGTGAGCTGACGGAACCAGTGCATGATGCTACCGGCACCCGTCTGCCCGTACTCGCGCTCGAGGTGGTCAAGAGCCTCCATGGTGGTCTCGTACTCGCAAACTTTGACAACGAGCTCACCATCAATGCACTGCAGCAGCATGGTGTTAGCCGCACGGTCCTTCTTCCTCCACACAGCTACCTCCTCCGCCGAAGCCGAACTGGGGTCAGGCCGGGGAGTATCCCCGCTGACGACGTCCATGATGTCGATAGTTTCGAAGCCCGATTTCATGCGCTTCGACCACGCGAAGTAGCCGGTCTCGTCCTTCAGACGGTCAGCGTCCGAGCGCGGGAAGAAGGCGTGAGCCCCGTGAGGTAGTTCCCAGGTCTTCGACATGTCGGCGTGATGACGTGGCAATCGGAAGATGGTCAATCGAAGTGTAGATGCGGCGCGAAGGTGGCGGAATGTGGGGAATGGGTAATAATAGATGCTCGAGGGTAAATCGAGCGGTAGCGATCCGGTAGGTGTGAGTTTAGGCGTGGATGTGGCCGGGGCCCATAACCTATTAGAATACAATCAGTAGACACTAGTAGGAGCCCGTAAGTAATTGTAAGGACAGTATACGATGGGAGCACATACCTCAGCCGTGGAGTAAACGACTGAGGGATGTGACTCAGTGAGTTACGCTAATGTAATGAGCGTGACGCCGACGATCGGCACGAGGATCGCGAGTTGGAAGTAAGTCCGAATGTATATGTACAGACCAAATTCAACAGGCGAGTCTGGCTATTTCTCACCGCTGCGGAAACGGTTCGTATTATGCCTGGGTTCTCCGCGAGATGGCAGCACAGCTTTTGGCCGATGGGACCTTGCCGGAGAAACACCAAGGTGCAGGGGCACATCATGAGTCTCTCCTCGACAACCCCGCCATTCGGGACGCACTTCAAGAGTGGGTAAAAGGGACACTTGAAGTCGACAAGGGTGGGTTCCTTGGGCCGGTACGTACCCTGTTTGTCTGAAACACAGATCCGAAATCATCATATCGATATTCAGATGAGGCCCGCAAAAATGCGTCGATACATCAACGATTTTTTACTTCCTCATCTCGAGATCAATGCGACCATCAGCGAGTCGACAGCTGTTCGTTGGCTCAAAAAGATGGGCTTCAATCTTTGCCGTGTCCAGAAAGGAGTGTATGTCGACGGCCATGAGAGAAAAGATGTCGTCGAAAGCAGGAATAAGTTCAATTAGGTGGGCTCAAAGTTGATTTCTGCGGCCGGCCGCAGACGCAGAAGGTCATGTGGTCGTGACCGCTCGTCACCGTTGGTCGCTGTTTAGTCGTGTATACCAAAAGCCTTTGTGCACCAGAAAATTATTATATCCTATCTCTTCCTCGCCGCTGGCCTATATACCACCGGTCACACGCAACGGGCGAGTGTGAACGTGATGCCTACGAGAACGATGTGGCCAAAAAAACCCTCGGCGGCACGCAATTCGCTGGGAAAATAAAAAGGACCGAGCTGTACTGAAGCATGTATTGATGATGTAGTAGATATAAACACTGTAAAAAAGAAGACAGTGGAAATGCGTGGAGCTTTGTTTTCCAATGGCTGGCCACTCATCGCCGCGTGCGCAACCTTTGTTCAAAATGGTACACTTGTTGAACAGATCCCGGAGGGGGGGTTACCTCGACATATGTCCAGAACTTGGCTGGCCTGTGTTTCTGCGCAGAAGGTTCGTCGGGTTCACAGGGTTCCGGTTTACAAGATTCCCATTCGTAGGCATCGGTTTCGAAAGATCCCGGTTTGAGGTGTTGAGGTCCCAATATATTTTCAGTGTGATGAGGCCAACTATGACGCTGTGAGTACACGAAGTGATTGAAATCAGGCCATACGGAGGGTATTCTAAGGTTAAATGTGCTGAAAACAAAGGAATCAGCTGATCATCTCGAGCGGCGCGGTAAAACACACTAGAATCGCCCATATTTAAGGACTCCGGCGTACCAGCCATGTCGATTACTCGGCCTCCGAACTCCAAGCTGGAAAATGACATTCATCTATGCAGCAGCAACCGGTCAGAAGCCGGTCTTCTCACCTGAACCCAGCATTTACGTGCGGCCGTTTCAGGAGAAGTGGGCGCATGTGGCTGAACGTACTGTCCCGTCTCACGAACATTTTATACGTGCGGGGGCCCTGACGGGATCCATTTGCTTGTTTACTGGGGCCTTACATTTCGAAAGCCTTTCGCACAGATCGGCCACATGTGTTCACGGTTTCGCCCGGGGATCCCTATGATCGGTCTTACAGCCACACTCCTCGGCGACCCCAAAGTCCAGGACACCATTTTTGCGCTCTTGGGTGTGAACTGAGGAGAGTTTCATCTTATACGTCGCTCAAACGCCCGCCACGACATCCAGATCCTATTCCGCCGGCTATACTCGGGCATCGACGGAAGGCTTTTCCCCGAGATCGACTGGGTCCTTAAAAACAGCGATAAAACACTCATTTTCGGCAGCACCGTTCCCCTCGTCTTCCGACTCAAGTCATACCTAAACTCCCTTCTCCCCGCCAACTCCAATCGCGACGTTCGAATCCGGACACATACCGGCCTCAACTGGTCCGACGACAAGCTTGAAACGTTGGCAGACATTGTCAACAACACCGAATGCCAGATCATTATTGCGACGGCCGGGCTGGCTCAGGGTAACGATATTCGAGTGATCAAAACCGTTATTCAGATCGGTGAGCCCGAGAGCATCGAGATGTACGTTCAAAAGCCCGGCCGTGCACGCCCCGGTATTGATAAACCGCGCGCGATCTTCTACATTTCAAGCAATCGCATGGATCTTGCAGCGAAGATAGTACAGCAGACCGACGAGGAGAACGATGCCGACGCAAAGAAAGCCGCAGGATCAACTCCGAAGATGTCGCGTTCGACCACCGAAATTCTAACTGCCAAATGCAAACCCACCGAGCAGGATCGCCAGTTCGACAACCCGAAAAGTGACCCCCCATGTCTCTGTGTAACCTGTGTTGCATCGCCACCCACTCCCCGGCTGGTGCACTGTGTTTGTAGCGGATGCGCACCCGAGACTTCCGGTGATGAGCTGTACCAACCGGCTTCAAAGAAGAAGAAAGCTGCGGCGTCCGATATTCCTGCAGCACATCGGCTGACAAAGATCATGAAGGAGGCGGGTCGTACTCGTTTGGAGGAGTTCCGCTTGTCCATCTGGTCAGACGCCTCCGATCATGATATGGGGCTCACTCCGCTTTCTGACTTCCTGCCCGACATCCTTATTGACCAACTTCTGGACCGGTTTGCGAAGATCACTACCGTTGCAGAACTAACTCCATTTATTTCTCGGGTTGCTGGCCTCGGAGGGTATCACGGTCAACTGTTCGATGTTCTGGTGGAGTTGCAGGGGACATTTCGCGAGATGAAGAAGGCGAAGGCAGCTGCAAAAAAATAGATTATGGCTTGTATACTTCGAAATCTAATCATCGTCGTCCTCTGATATGTCCCCAGGCTCCTCCACATACTCTTCGTCACTGAGCCCGAGTAGCATATCCCTTTCGTTAAACATCAACTCGCCGTCAACGAGAAACGTGGACCCGCGCGTAGCATAGAAACTGTGTGAATCCACATTTTCTGGATCTGAATCGGACTCCGATTCATCGGAGGATGAAGATTCGTCGGAGTCCAAAGCATCATCCTCACCGTCCGAGATCTCGCTTGTATGATTCACGGCAGTTTCCGTAGGAGACGCCACCATATCCGTTCGAAAGACTTGGCGGTTGTGGGTGGTTTTTGTGATTGAAGCCTGCAATGCGCCCTCCCGAAGCTTTTTAACACCTCGCGCAAAGTCGTCAGTGTCACTGTCATCAATCTGACGACCGAAACGGCGGCTATGAAGTTCTGTGTCCTTGTAGAGCTTCAGCAGAGTACGCATTTCAGGTTTTGTGTGCGGCTCAGAGTGCTTGTGAGCTTTCTTCTCCATTCCAACCCCGATCCGCCACGCGACTTTGAGCTGGGCAATGTGTCGGAGATTTCGGGAGATGATGTTGCGGATGAATAAGTCGTCGAACTGTGTTCCACAACATCCTCGAGAAGCCGGTTGAAGAATTCGACAATGTAATCGCCTTCCTCGCAGTGCCCCGGAATTCCAGAGATATTCCAGATGAGGCCACGAAGAAGAGCGAGTTTGAGCCCCGGGCTGGACTCTAACTCCAGGTTCATGATGGTTTCGAGGACGTAGTTGAGGTAGTTTGTATGTGTAGAACCTGCGAACGTGAACAGTAGGTACTGGGAGGCGCGGATGAGCATTGTGATTGACAAACGAAAATGACTGAACCTTAATGCACTCATATAATCGAGAAATATCTCCGCGCGCGACAGCTGTTGTTAGCTTTCGCGAGTTAAGTCCGTCGCGGATGAAGTCTATGTCTTTCCCGAGGACGAAGTCGCCTGCGCAAGGTTTCCGAGCCGGCTTTGCCTTTGCTTTGCGTGGTTTCTTCGTGGTGTTTTTCTTCGATTTTCGTTTCGTCTCATCGAGGCTTGAGTCCTCAATCTCTGCAGGTATCCATGGCGAACCTGTAGGCACCGTCTGGGCCCACTCACTGGTTGTTCCCGTGTCGCTTACAGCATGATCTCTACCGCGTGCCGTTCCATAAGCTCGGTAGAGCTTGCGAGCCATCGGAAGTAATGTTTCGATGTCGGGCAGGCTACAATCCTTCGCGAGAGCATCAAAGTATCGGTTTTGAATGCGAGACTGTCAAAAAAATCAGCACAAATTCGGAGCAGTACTGAAAAAATACCCACCGCCAGATGTCCAATAATTTGGCGTCCAATACGAGGTACATTAGCTGCGTCCCGGGGTAGAATTCAATCTTCTTCATATCCGAAGGAGCCGGCCATCCAATTTTCGCTGCACTGAATCCAAGTGATGCAGGATTTGTATTTTTGCCTGCTGTCCGTCCCCAGTGTGTCTGGAAGATGCGCGTCACGTCCGTCTATTTCGTGTGCCAGACCTGAAGCCCTGGTTCCAGAAGCTCAAACGATTTGAAGGCGTCGTTGTGGAATTGGAGATAGATTTGCAATTGGATGAGCATCGCAAAAGTGAGACCATCGCCGCCAACTGGTAACTTGCGCTTCAAGTAGCCCTCTGGCGTCTGCCCGATTTGCTGAAGAAAGTCCAGCATACCATCTCTGAGTTCGACCGGGATCGTCTCCTTCTTCCCACTACAAGCAAGCGGGTGAACGATTGCCACGCCGTCCGGGACTGAAATCGTGGCTGTCGCAGAAAATCGCATGCTAATCTCTTTGCTCAGCGACTTGAGACTAGGGATGCAACAAACCAGCGCCTCCAAAAAGTGGAGGGTCCCTGTCAAGTCGGCATCCCCCTGGTCCAAAAATCCGAGCAGATCGTCAACGGTTACATCCTTCCGCCGATTCTCCGCTATCAACTTCCTCTTGTCCTCGAGATTGAAAACATTCACGTCGATGTCAGGTGCTTCCATATCCAGACCTGACATCCCGACGTTCATGATGTTCTCGTGGCCAACGCAAAGGTCGCGTTGTCTATGATAATTTTGGCAGTTGTCCACGAAGAGAAATCCGGCTGTTTCCGGGTCCGCGCCATGGGCTGTCGTTGCAATTGCCTCCACTTCTGACAGGCTGCAGAATGCGTGGCGGATTGTAGTAGGTGCGGGCATGTTTCCGATACGACTGTTGTAGTTCATGAGCTCCACAGGAGCAGAGGAGCCGAAATACAGGATCCCGCGCATAAGCGGCAGGAGATTTGCTTGATCGGTACGACAGAAATTGAGGGATGCAATGGCATGGATGATGACCTGGGTCATATAAAGTTAAGTTCCGGTGCTCTAGATGGTATGGAACAAAACATACGGTGTCTGCGGGGCGCGTTTTTTGTTCAAGGATCACACCATCCCGCTTTCTGGGTTTCCGCATCGCAATATTGTTGCAGAGGTACAAAGTCACCGCTTGCTCTCGTTCGATGACCGACTTGACCCGAGGGATGGTAGCGTCGCCGAAGTCTTCGCGACACAGCTTTGTCTCCGGATGCTTCGACCCGATGGAGACGTGCAGCCCACTGCCGAGTTTCACCGCACTCTCCGCATCATCTCGGACCTTCTTCCCAATGGTCTGTGTCGAAAAGGCTGTGAGAGCGGCACGGACGGGTCTGATCTCATTGTAGGGGATGGTGGTCGAATACATCAGGTCCATAATGAATTCACTCAATGCATCTACTGGATTTTCACCATTCCAGTTGAAATCTGGCCATTCACCTCGGATTATTCCAGCTCTTGCACCTGCCATTGGCGGAGAGACTGTAGAGGAGTTGGATGCTCGTTCACTCATCACACAGCTTGAGTTGGATGTACAAACAGCTCAGGACACCTTGGCAGCTGCCAAAGTCAGACAGGCCTATCAGGCAAATATGCACGGGGCAGTTGAAGATGTATACCAAATTGGCGACCGAGTTATGCTCTCCACCACGAACCGACGTCGTGATTACAAGCGGGCTGGAGCTAAACGAGCAGCCAAATTCATGCTTCGAGATGATGGTCCATATGAAGTTGTC
The DNA here is from genome assembly GCA_029204085.1 of Mycena sp. CBHHK59/15. NCBI lineage: Eukaryota > Fungi > Basidiomycota > Agaricomycetes > Agaricales > Mycenaceae > Mycena > Mycena sp. CBHHK59/15. The sequence continues at coordinate 33,921 of JARGXW010000380.1, forward strand.
AAGGCCTTTCCAGAGCGCTCTGAATACACCTTGAAACTTCCCAACAACCCTCAGCTGTTCCCAGGATTCCATGCTCATCTACTGAAACGTCACATCCCTAATGACCCAATACTCTTCCCAACTGTTGTTCTTTTGAATAAGGCAAGCTAACACATTTTCTTGCGTGCTTAGAGGAAAGGGGAACCTCGACTGATAAAGTCTCGGTTCAGACGCGACTTGCGGCCGATTAGACCGCTTGTAGATCATTAGACAGATCAAATAATCAATCTGAATGTTTTGTCGATGGAATTGACGTGCCGCTTTGCGGCTGGGCCCCATTTTCGAGTGTTTTGGACGGTTTGAGCAGTCTGTAGAACTTACTTGAACTCGGAGTAGAAGTAGGACATCATGATATTGACTAACCTGACTTCGGAGAGGACCACCACTTCACACAGTCAACTGCAGTCGATTGCCGCTCAAGGTATGTCTTGTATTTGACTGGTATTATCTGGACCAATCAAACTCATGTACTTTGCTTCAGATAACAGGACTCGAGCCAGAGTTGAGCAGCAGAATCAAGTTGAATCGTACACTTCTGCGTGTTAACATCACGGGTCGGGATTCTTTCCGACGCCCGTCTTTTCAGTCCCCTCTCGAAGCCCCGCCCACAGACTCCAGAAGGCAGTAAGGGATGAAATAGAGTTCATATTTAGTGGATACATCGATTTTTCTCGAACTATCTGGCGGGCAGTGAAGGATAGCGTTCTCGACGCTACCGTATAGTGGCTGTCAATTAGACCCGAAAGACATGGGCAAAAAGCAGCCAAAAAGAACCACTTTGAACGGGTTTTGAAGTAGACAAACATGGTTCGGACGTCGATGCCGAGATGTGGGGCGCCGGCCCACCATTAAATGTGTCGACAGAGGTAAACAAAGATTGAACAGCACCACTCGATCAAAACCCGTATATTGTTTTCAAAACGGCTGTAATAGGTATAGAATGAAATTTGAAGCATAGTGACCGGGCCTCCGACTGGCTTGAAACGTAGTTCGGTGCGTGCGACAGTGTATGATTGCAGCAGTAGAGGCGCCGTAGCATAGATGTTGATGAAAATATGGCCTTTAGATGAAATATCAGTAATATCATGAAGTACAAGAGATGGAGAATGCCGTGGTTGTTAACACCGTGAGGAGCTCGGGCATAAACATTGTTCTCGACGAGTTGGTCAAGGGCCACTTCCACAACGGGAGACTAGCCATTTTGGCTCGGTATTGGTGTTTGTGGTTTCCCAAAAGAATTAGAAGAAAAGCGCCGAAAAAGGAAAGAGGAAGAGGGAGAAAAAGGAGAGATTTCGAAATTCAGAGGCAGCTCTATTCAGTGCCGATGTAAGATTTGAGAAGAATGTGATGCCAAAGTGAATGGATTTTCTGAACAAATCTGGCACTGTGCAGGCTGGTTGTTCTGTCACCCGTGTACAATCGACAAAATTGATGGAATAAAATAAAACTATGCCTTTGTGCTACTTACCTCGCACATGTAATGATGATCACCCTCCACAACCGGATTACCCTCCACCAGACTTTGTACAGACCATCGATCTCCGCCTCCCTCCCGTAATATTTTCGCACTAGTTTGTTATACAGTTCAACTTGTACTGTGAAGGGACCATTGTGTAGGGGAGCAACGGCCCAAGCACCGTTACAACGCCGTTGCCTTATTTTTTGGCAACTGGCCACACCGTTAGCGTTACCGTTGCCGGGTAAAGAGGCAAAACGCATGATACCGAGTTTGTGTGAGCCGTCCCGGGTGGTCTTTCTCGGGTTCGTCGAGGTAGAGATCGGGATGCCAGCCGTGCTCTCCTCGCGGAAAAAGCAGCACGTAATAAAGAGGAGCGTACGCGGGATGGATGTCAGAGATACGTTGCATGGGGTCTCGGCGGACATCCGGTTGTGTAGAATGATGTCGCGACCATTGCCTGCAGAACCGTCGCCCGGTAGAACAACGGCGACCTCCTCTGCGGTTGGGAGATTGTATCGACGGTCATCTGCCATTCAACTATTTCTCTCTGGAGCTCGAACTCGTTTGATATGATAGCCGCTGTATATCGCCGACGGGAATTGATCTCCGTGTGACACTGACAGACACGTCACTTCGTCCTCGTCGCGTCGCGTCCCCGCCCTTTCTCTGTTGCGCAATGCCTCCGCCTGCCCGTACTCGCGAGGAAAATATCCGATGGATTTCAGCTCTGACTGCTGCTGTCATCCAGTACGTAATTCTGGGTGTGGTGTTGTATATGGCGCCCCAGATCTACAAAACACCGATGCATACATCTGCTCTCTCGGGCCGCGCTTGGCTCAACGAGCTATTATGGGGGCACCCAGATCGTATTTATATTGCTCTTGGAATGCGCTGTCACGTCTTTCTGGCCCTTGTTTGCCGGATTCGGCTCATGGGATATATGGAGGCTCATAATGCTCAGATTGAGCTTGATGAGTCCCTTGCCATTTTTCTCTACACCTGTGTCACCGGGCTTGCTATCGATCATGTCGCCGAACGTTTCCAGCATTCACATTCCACAATCTCGGAGTCAGTGTCAAGCAATTCACGGGGAAACATGCTCACTAACTGGACAGGCATTTTCGAAAAATGCTGGACATTCTAGCTGGCCACGAGTTTTATACAAAATATGTTCGGCTTCCATCTGTCGAGGACCCACCTCCAGAGGTCATTCGTCAAAATCCGAAGTGGTGGCCTTACTTCCAGAACGTACTTGGCGCACTCGACGGAACACACATCAATTGCTCTCCCAGTGCAGCTGACCTTCATACAGCACGGAATCGGAAGGGTGGTGTGACACAAAATTGCCTTGCCGCCGTCTCTTTCAATATGCGGTTCTTATTCTTTGTTAGTGGATGGGACGGGTGTGCAGCTGATGCATCTATGTATGCTCATGCTCGGCTCGCTGGCTTTGCCATCCCACCTGGTAAATGCTATCTCGCAGATGCGGGATTTGGTATTTGTGATGCCCTGCTTATCCCATTCCGCAACACTCGCTATCACTTGGCTGAGTGGGGAGGATCACGTCAAAAAAGATAACTCAGTGTCGCCCGCTGATGCTCCGTAATGACAAAATTATCTGTGTCCTCCCGTGCCAGCTGCCGCGCCTTCGCAATGACCTTGTGGGAGAGGGGGCGGACGATTCCTTTGGTGCAAGCCCGCGCAGTGCCCCTGCGATGTCGGAGACTGATCCCATGAGTCCATGGAGTGCATCGGCCGCCGTGCCAGTTTTACTGCGCTTCCAAGGAGTGTCAGCATTATCGGAGGTGGAGCGCTTCAATTTTTGTGTGGGGGCAGGAGTAGCTGCACCTGCGGCAGGTGGAGCATGCGGCGATGCGGAAGAGCGCGGGGTCGGCAGGAGCTGCGAGGACTGCTGAGTCGGCGGGGGGAACAGAGACTGTGCCGTTGGCTGCAAAGCCGACTGGGAAGCGACAGTGTCATTGGGCTGTGTCCCGTAGCAGACTGGGACCAGTCACTGAAGGGCTGAGACTGAGACTCATCTCCGTTGGTGCCGAAGTCGAATTCCTGCGTAAGATGGAGCGCCAGAGTGCCGTCCGAGTTTTGGGACCGTGTATCCGAATCTTGCGGCTGAAAATCAGCCGTTGGGAGCAAGACCGGGTTGAAGACATTAAGGCCCTTCGCGCGACTGGGGAGGATGTCGTGCATGGTGTAGTACAGCGCCCAGCCCTGTGTCGCGAAGGGCTTGAAGATCCGGTGCACCTTCGTGAGTGTCTTCCACTCGGAACGATTGGTCTCCGTGACACTGAAGCCCGTCGCGTCGTCATACATCCATCCAGACATACCGGGGTATTGCTTCTTTCCGCGATATAACAGTCCGGTCACACGGGATCTCCCGCCGATCGCGTGGGACCGTCCCTCGCTTAGGGACGGAGATGTTTTTGAGTCTGATCTCCGTTTCATGTAAGCGAACTGATCACCGGTTCACAGCTCCCTCCTCTGCAGGCTCGGAATTGACTTGATCGAGGGCGGCGTCAGTCCCGCCTCGTCGGTGTCTCGCATCAACCCTGGCGTCGCCCTGATCATAGTTCCCCTCATTCTCTTCCTGGTCTGCGAGCTCTTCATTCTCTTCTGTGCTTGCGGCGGCGGCCGTGCCTGCTTCTCCGCCAAGACCATGCCAAAGGATGTCTCAAAAGATGACCCATCGCTTCCCTTTCCCGGTGAATATGGTCCCGACGGATTTGCGATTCAACACATCCGACTGTATGTATAGACACAAAATTTGATGTGACATCGCTTATTGCGCATCTAGGGGATCCCACACTAATATAGAACTTTCGGAGCACTGCAAGACTTTCAAATTACCCTACACGGGAAACAAGTCAGTGCTCACTGAACGACTGAAGGCATTTAGCAGTGATAAGTCGCGTTGGCAAAGGTTTCATTCAATTATTCTTTCGGATCTGCTCTTGCTTATCTCCTTGCGGCCAGTCTCCTTCCGGGTGCGACAAATGCTCACCTATATAGCCCAATATAACCCTCTAGTTAGAGGGGGAGATGTATTGGGTCTCCCCCTCTAACTAGAGGTGCTTTAAGTAATACAGAGTGCACCCAATAAATACCCAAATAGCTACCGTTAAATAGTGCGGTATTAGCGATAATTATCGCTATTATCGTTATTAGAGGGCGGGGCACCCGCCCTCCATCAATCCCATGGTCGTCGCCATCAAAGATGGGCGGCGACGTCGCTAAGCGCCCTTTCCGCGCCGTCCCATCAGTCCCATCAAAAGGCCCGCCGCCCCCGCCCAACTCGTCCGTTCCGGGCCCAATAATGCCCGTAAAATCATGAGAAAAATAGGGGATATGTGTAAAGCCATTCCCTACACATTCCTCCCCAACATATGTAGCAGCATTTGCATTACTACCTCACTGCAACTATTTAATATAGTATAGCCCTCAATTATCTGAGTTCAAGCCCTACAGACCTCAGAAATCAGAGCATTGGGGCTACGGAGGGGTACAGGAAGGATAGGCATAATAATATAGAAGAATACGTAGGCGGGAGGCACTAGACGATATCGCGTGGCACAATTGATCGCCGCTGCGCTCACCCCGACGCAACTGCAACGGTACGCGCCCTCGCGCGATGCCTACTCCCCCCCCTTCTCCGCATTGCCGGCGCGCTGCTTCCCCTTGTCTGAGCGCACTTTGCGCTTCCTGGGCGGGTCGTCGGCGCCCCCGCTCTTGTTCTCCGCATCACCGCCGCGCTGCTTCCCCTTGTCTGAGCGCTCTTTGCGCTTCCTGGGCGGGTCGTCGGCGCTGGCAGTCTTGCGCTTCTTCTTCGCGGCGGGCACGTCGTCGGCGCTGGCGCTCTTGCGCTTCTTCGTCTTCGGGGCTGGCACGCTGGTGATGGCGTCGTTGCTCTTGTTGTGCGTACCCGCGGCGTCAACGTTCGTGTTCGTTGTAGCGGAGAAGACTGATGTTGTGCCGCCCACAGAACCTGCGGGGGCTGCGCTCGCGAGGGTGGGGGCGGGCAGGACCAAGTGGCCAGCGTCGAAGTGCATGGGGAAGCCGAACGCGCCCCCCCCGAGGCCGACGTCGTTGCTGCCGAAGTTGAGGTCAATACTGTTGAAGTCCAGGCTCTGGAGCCCCGCGAGGTCGATGTCGGAGAGGTGGCTGAAGTCAAATGTGTTCGGGTTGAATATGGTCGGGTCGAATCCACCGCAGAGGGGAAGCCCATCTGCGCCGACTGGCACAGGCTTGCCGGAAATGCTCACGAGGGCAGCGGGGATGGAGGTGGAGGAAGAGTCGGTGGTGGCTGCAGGGGCCCCATTGCGCGACTTTGATGTGATGGCGGGCTCCTCCTCCTCCTCCTCCTCCTCCTCCTCCTCGTCATCGTCGTCGTCAGCATTCTCGTCCTCCTCGTCGTCGCTTCCATCGGCCTTGTTGCGGCGGGGGCCACGCTTCTTTCCCGCGTCGGAGCGCAGCTTGCGCTTCTTCAACGGCCCTCCTCTGGTGCGGCGCCCGTCGAGCTCGTCATCGAGCTCAGCCTTCTGGGTCTTTGTGAGCGCAACCCAGTGGATAGCGCCGGACCTCAGCCCATCGCGGATGAGCCGCGCGTCCTCGGCGCTCAACTTGTTGGGGCGGTCCATCGTGATCTTGGTGGGCCAGCCAGCGAGCTCCACCCCCAAAACTTGCCGGATGTCGATGTCGTAGTTAACGTAGCTCATATTGAGCATCTGGTTCTTTTTGATTCTGCCTGTGTGCACGTTTAATGCTTATGGACCGGTCATACACTGAGGGACGTACGCAGACCCTCGAGCACCAGCAGCACGATTTGCTTGCGGACGCTGGCGACGTCGTTGCGCTCCTTCGTCTCTGCGTATGCACCATCGTCAGTAAACATCGCCGGGGCACAAAGTACATGACGCACCTTCATCCTGAGTACAACACCACTGCTCGAACTTCCGCAGAACGTCGAGGATGGATACCCCGAGGATCTGCTGGAAGAAGTCCCTCGATTCGTCGGCGTCTACTACGTGCGGGAGCGCCGTGTCGTCTGGGTGTGCGCGCGAAAACATCGCGAGGCTGCGCACGCCGGTGCGCTCGAAGAGGTCGAGCAGCTAAAAGGGGGGTGAGATGGTGATGTGTCGTGGAGCCCATCCACTTACTGCATCACGCACGCCGTTGGCAGTCTGCATGCTATCCATCGCAGCCGCCTTGTTCGTCGCGCGCGCCCCCCGACGTCCCAGCTCGCGGTGTTCGACGAGCTGGTCGATCAGGCGCTTCTTCTCTGCGGCGCTCATCGTCACCTTGAGGAGTTGGTAGTCGCCTTCTTCAATGTCGTCAGCAACCTCCCCTTGAAGGTCAGACATGATGCGGCCATAGTCGCCGTCTACAACCAGTCAGCGTCGCGTCGCGAAGGCAGCGGAAATCCGCTAGGTACGTACCAGCCTTTGCCTTCCGCGAACGATCATGAATGATCGCGTTTCTCAAATTGGGGCGGCGGGTTACTTTGTACTGGGTGGCGTTGCTGAGCAACTTGCGCACGGCGTCTTCCTTTTTCGAGTGGGCCTTGGCGATCCGAGTAATCTCCGCGCTGCGAAACGCGTAGAACGTGTCGAGGTCCACGTCGAAGTTGATTCTCCGCCGCAGGCGCTCCGCGGCGTTCAGCGCTTTGGTCTCCTTGCTGGCGGTGGACTTCCCACGGTGACGCGAGGGTTGGACTGCTTTGGCGGGGTTACGGTAGGCGTGAGCTGACCTGGCAGACACCATGGAGCTAGCGTACGAAAGGGTGTTCGAGAGGCGGGGACTGAGTGGTGATCGCAGTAGTACACAGAAGATGTTTGTCAATGTGGATTCCCACCCTCTAACAACAAACAAAAGTCACGTCTTTGGTAAAATGAGGGCACTGCCACAACTTCCTCAACCCAATGGTTGAGGAGTTGGCGACTCTGAATTCCAGTTATGGGCATCAAGTGTTGCATTTTGCGTTCGAACCTCTTAGGTAGACTTTTTTTTTCTTTATTTTTTTTAGAATTACTCCGGAGTCGCGATCAAAATAGAAAATAAGAAATAAGAAATAGATTTCCGTGATGTGATCAAGATGTGATACCCATGTGATGCGTGACTATGCCTCCCACGCTTTCGCTCGCGCCCTCACGCGCTGTCCTCGTCGTTTTCCGCCGCAATCCCGCCGCATCTCTGTGCTCTCCGTGGTGATGCCCGCGCCCAATAACGACCCCAAGACTCGAACCAGTCGCTATCGGAAAACCGTCGACGTTGATGACAGTCGATCAACGGGACGGCGACTGGAAGATAATCACGGGTTTTAGTACAGTCGGGAGTTGCCGAGATTTTTAAATAACTGGAGAAATTTTGGCGAAAGGCCGAGGACGAAGTTCCCCATTTCAAAAGTCATAAGAGACAGTTTTGTAGTGCTCGAAATTCTAAGACTTCCCATGTTTTCCGATTTGTGATTCGATGAAAGCCACGCTCTCTACATCATAATTTCTGCTGTCCCTCTCACTTAGGGGCTATACATTTACACTTCACATATATCATTCGTACTTGCCCCAGCACCTTTCAAAAACATCTGGAATCATTCAGACGACGAATATGTCCCATGAAAGGTCAAGCACCACCGAACCGAGCCCTACTTTGCAGTTAAAAAAGCAAATAATCTCCTGAAATTGCGCTCTGAGAGTGCTCTGCTCAATTCACTGCTGTTATGGATGGAGGTATCTGGTCCCATGTACATCGCAACACTCCTGCCCCACGATTTTGAGTCGTCGATGGGTGCAGCAGTTCGACGGGAGAGCAAGGCCATATTGACCCCTATATCACGTGGATAAACAAAGATTTGGTCGCTGCAGACTCGGTTCTCAAAGCCTCAAAATTTGGAAAACATGGGAAGTCTTAGAATTTCGAGCGCTACAAAACTGTCTCTTACGATTTGCGAAAGGGGGAACTTCGTCCTCGGCCTTTCGCCAAAAATTTCTCTAAGTTATTTAAAAATCTCGGCAACTTCCGACTGTACTAAAACGCATGATTATCTTCCAGTCCCTATCCATCAGTGATCGAACGACTGTCTTCAATCTTGTGGGATTTGGTACTGGTTCGAGTCTAAACGACCCTCGAGGACAGGGGATGAGTGGTGAGTGTTGGATGGGCTGGAAGAACCCGGGTGTTTGTCGTTGGGATCGGAGACCCAACTCCAAGTCCAGGTCGGGCTGTTGCGGGGCGGGATTGCGACGGGAGACATGGAGCGGCGCTGGCGCAAGCGAAAAGCGTGGGAGGCGGGGGTAGTCACACATCACATGGGTAACACATCTTGATCACATCATGGAAATCTATTTCTTATTTCTTATTTTCTATTTTGATTGCGACTCTGGAGTAACTCTTATACAAAGTCTTTCAATCACCTCTACCAAAACTCAAGTACATGTCGCATTTTTTTGGTTCTCATTTCATGTTGCTCAGTTGTTGCAACTCCCTCTTCACCCAGACCCAGTAACACAAAGAAAATTGAAACCAAAAAAAAAAAAATCATTCACCCCCATACAGACTACGATAAGTACGAGGCAAGGAAGCAGACACCAGATTTATGCTACGCAACGATGCCTAGGCCCTCATGCACGCCGCTTCGTCCTCGATGAAGGCACGAACCTCCTTCTCGTCGTACGTGCAAAGGAGCTCTGCTCCCAGTGCTTTCTTGAAAGCCGTGAGGGCTCTGTCCCTGCGAAGTTGTCAGCAGGGGGAAATGAAACGAAGGACGGTAGCTTACCAATCCCGAAACATACGACTCTGGCCACTGATGGCATACATGAGCGGCGCGTCGGCGTAGTGCTGCACATGTGGGCCATCGTGCATCTTCATCTCCTGCAGGGCCTTGCGCACTGCCTCGACATTCTCTTGGTGAGGCTTTGGTAGCGCAGGTGTGAGTACTCGGCAAACTGCTCTTGCGCGGCCACCCAGACGGCTTCATCGGGGATGTGTTCGGGCTCGCTTTCGAGCTTTGGGAGGTCAGGAGGCGGGGAGCCGTCCTCGTCGTCCGAGATATCCACCAGCGGCAGGGCGACTCGGGGGCGAGGAGCTGGCACTTGGCATTGTGCACAGCGCCATTAAAGCCCATCAGAGGGAACAGGTCATCCGGGCGCAACACCAGCACCAGTGTTGCACCCAGAGCGGGGTCGGCCCAAGCGCATCACCCAGGCAATATGGCAGGACAAACCCACGCATGACCTTGGACAGCGTCGGGCGTGTTAGCTTCGAGGGCAATCGAAAAGAAATGGGCGGTGCAAATACACTCTATTTCATGTTTTTGAATGCAAGAAGTGGGCTTGATTAAAAAAAAAACAATATTTTCGGCAATCAATTTACATTGGATTCCGATGACTTCCGGGTTTGTCGTGTGTGTCCGGGTGGATTTGGGAGCATGATGGGAAAAAAGATAAGTACGAGATCCTGCCGGGCGCAGCCACGGCCCTCTACCCCCAAGTTTCTGAAAGTTGTTGGCCTCAGTCAGTATGCGGTTCCCTCCCAAATTTTCAAAGATAATCCAAAGTCTGTACACTGACACAAAAACTATAGTGATGATCAATGGCGAACTCAGTGATCCATATGTCGTTACCAGAGGCAAGGTGACCCCCTCTCTCTGGCAGGGAGCAGCGCTTCTTGCTCCCCCACTTGTCATCCTCCGCCTTGGCGCCGTACCCGCCGTGCGCGGCCGGGAGCGCCTCTGTGTCGAGGCTGGTTTGAAGGGGCTGAGCGGGCTTGACGTGCTTGCGGATGACGGAAGGGCTCGGCGCCTGCCCCTTCTGCTGAATCGTCTTGAGGCGCTTGGCCTGTCGGCGGCGGTGACTTCCCGTCAACGGTTTGGTGCCGGCGCACATGGCCTCCACGGCGGTGCGGCGACGTTTCGTGGCGGGGAGGCGGTGCGATCAGTGTTTGGGTTGCAGGCGTCAACCTCGTCCAAGGGATCAGGCGGCGGGGGGGGGGGGCCACGCGTCGTCCACGTCGTTGAGGGCGTCGGTGGGTTCTTGCGAGGGAGCGGGGGCCTTCTCAGGCGCGTCGATTTCGTCGCGGTCCTCGTGGTCTTCTTGGCCCTCGTGCTCTTTTGACACGGATTTCGCGAGAAGCGGCGCGAAATCGAAGTCACGCACGCGGAAGGGCGAGAATACGGTTCCGCGACGCGTCTTGTGCCTCGTTAGTCTAGGAGGAGACGAGGCGGTGGCAGACGTACCTGACGCGCTTCAGGAACCCAGAGCATCGCGCAGATCTGCAAGAAAAACGGGTCAGTAAGTGAAGTGGCGCGACTTCTTTTCTGACACTTTTGCAGCTAGCTTGCTGCGGTAGTCCCTGGTGCGAGTCACCTGCGCAAGCCGGCCGCCCAAGTGCCAGAAAAAGCACGAGAAAGAAAAACTTACCGAGGGAAGAGAGTCTTGAAGAGGTGTGGGCGTGGTCAGTGACACTACGTGACGCAAGGTGACAAGGCTGTACGATCACGTGCGCCGTGTACCAAACACCGTGCACCTTCGAGCTTCAAGCTTCAAGAATGGCGCCTACTCTCAGTGCAGTGCGGCGTGCGCAGAACCGCAACTCGGCAACATCCTCCTCCTCACACGTCCAAATCAGCAGCTCCCAACGAAACGCGTCTGGTCGGGCGGTTAAGACGAGGGCGACGCTCACGCCCGCGCAGCTTCTGCTCCTCAAAGAGTCGGACGCAGCCAAGGAGGCCGAGCGCCTTGAACGTATGTTTTTTTCTTGATTTATTTTTCCTGTCCCTACCTACGCTGACCTTTACTGCCCCAGAAATGACTCGGCAGCAACGCCGCGAGTACGATGCCATGCGCGATATTCCAGACGCATTCGACGACGATGACCGTGACGCCGCATACGAGGACGACATACTGCATGGACGCACCGCGGCTGACATCAGCCACGCAGCGAGGCCATGACCGACGACGACATACACCGCGCCGATCAAACACTGCTCGAGCAGCTGCGCGAGCATCACCAGTACGAGCATTTGCGTTTCTGGGTTTTGGAGTGTTTCACTGACATCCCCCCCTCAACAGCAAGCTTTTCGCGCGATATCGAGACACGCGCACACGAAGGGATCGTACGCAGATTTTGGTCGACGCGTTCGCAGCTCAGCTGGGGCGCATGGCCGATTCCTACGTCGACTGGGAGCTGCAACTGCGGAGGATGGCCTTGGGGCGACCTACACCCAGCCCGAAGGTGCCGTTGTTGAAGAGACGCGGAATGTGCTCGTGGTGGACATGTTTGTACGTGGCTGCATTATGATTCCGCAGATACTTGTATTAACAGGTTTGTTTCTAGCTGCGTACTATCAAGACGTCCCCATCATCAGAGGGACCATCTCGTCGCCTCTGCGTTCGTACGGCAGGCCTGATGCCTGTGGCGCCGCACTTCCCCACTGTGGTGATCACCGTGCGCGCCCTCGAGGTCTATCGCGTCGCGCACCTGCGCTGTCCCCGGCTCGGCATCCAGCCCTTCATCCGCGCCCTCTGCGATATCCACGGCGTCGCACCTCGCCCTTGGCTCGCGGCGCAGTTCTCGGTGGCGTTCGATGTCTACCTCGCGATCCGCGCCGTCGTAGACAGGCGGGTGCAAGTCGCTCTGGGACGCGATGCCCCGGACTGGCGCTCAAGAACGCTTGTCCCGCGTGTCTGTACAAACTCGAGGGCGAGCCCACGCTGGAGCTGCCCTTCCTGGCACTATCGACGGCAATAACTCGCTCAAACGGTTTGAGCTGCGCGAGCGGGAGGACGTGCGCGAGGATGGGACTGCTGTGCCCGGCGCCTCCAAGGAGCGCCTCGATAGGCGCGCGGCACCGGGCGACTACTACTTGTCGCGGGAGGAGGTCGATAATTGGGCGAGGGAGGGCCTCGACGATCTGATGAAGGGCGCGATCCCCGACGCCGAGCACGACGAGGACAACGACGGGTGTACGGAGCGGTGGCAGAACATGAAGGAGGACGTGACGGCGCGCGGTGGGGCATGTACGACGAGACGGGTTCTTCCCTGCGCTCTGCGGCATGGGTTTGTGCTCATCGTCGTGGATATGATCAAGAGTGGGAGCTGTAAGTGTTTGCAGCTTTTTTTCACAGGTTGTACTGACGCCGCGTACTCTTTAGCGGGAAATATGGGTACGCCATCACTGCCCACCTGCTGCGTGTCCTAGGCCGACTCGGCCTGGGGTACGACATTGGGTGCAAGTTCGGCAAGATGGTGAAGGCGCACCACTGCTCTCCAAGCTCGCCCGCGACAACCACTTCAGATCCCTCGTCGGCATCTTCCACGGCCACGCGCACAACCGCCGTTGCCAGCTGACCCACCTCGCCACCTACGTGATGGGCATGGGCTTGGAGGATCTGGAAGGCTGTGAGTCCTTCTTCTCCAAGTCCAACGCCCTGGCCGCCACCACTCGCTATGCGACGGCTTTCCATCGACAGCAGGCGATTACGACGTATCTGAAGCACACGGATGTCTTCAATACTTATCAAGCCTTTGTAAGTCGCTCACCTTTTGCAATCTGCTGCATGCTGACCCTTGCTCCTAGCCTCGTCATCTGCAACAAGTACCGCCGCGCGTTGAAGATCAGACAGACCATGCCGGCTCTGCGAGATACGATGGGTCGGCTGGCGTCGCGTCTCGCAGGTGTTCGAGGAGTGGCTGGAGAAGGAAAAGGCCCACCTGCGCACGCTTTCAAAGGAGCCGTTGCAGGGACGATGGAGATGGAGTATTACCAAAAGTTGGTAAACCTCCAGGACGTCGAGTAAGTCCCTGCAATTTCTTTTCATCTGCGTGCCATCTGATTTAATCCTTACCTTAGAGAGCGCGTGTCGGTCGCGCTCGGGTCGCGTTGCCCTTTGTGCCCGTTGAGGGGATGCCGCCTACGCCGCGGCAGTCAAGTCGACGCGGCATATCGAGACGCAGCGTCGACATGCCCTCGAGGTCCATACGAAGGCACTTGCCGCGGTGCACGACTTGGAGCTGCGGCTGGGGACGAAGCGTTGGGTCAGCGGGGATGAGAAGTGGGTCACCACCGCGGCGATGGTCAGCAGGCGCCGCTACCAGCGCGCCCTCGACCGCCTCGAGGGGTTGATCATCGCGCGAATGTTTGAGCTGGGCAAGGTGAATATGTCCGGCACAGGTAAGTCACCACCGCTGCTTGATGATTGAGGACTCACCGTTTGCTGCGCAGGGTACAAGCTCCGCAAGCATATCGCCAAAGCGCTGCAAGCGCGCTCGAAGGCTGTCAAAGCCGCGATCATCAAGTACAACGACGCCGCCGAGGCGATGACGCCGCAGAAGCCCTCCCTCAATTGGGAGCAGGTGGTGGAGTTCGCGTTCCTGTCGGACTTCGACCTCCTGCGCGAGGGGAGGGAGGATATCCGGGAGGAGCCGTGGCTCTGCCATCGGGTCGAGTCGCCATGGACCAGCACTTCAAGCTGCTGCGCGCCGACGAGGAGATCCAACGGCTGAACCTCGAGATCCCCCGGTTCGTCACGCACATGGTCGACGAGGACGCCTTCCTCATCCGTGAAGAGCTGCGCCTGAGTGAGGAAGGGAGGCAGGGGATCGCCCATCAAGTGGGCCTGCTTCGCATGGAGCGCGGGCGCTTCACCGCGCTGCACATGTCCCGGCTCGTCAAACTCAGCAAAGAGCCGGGTTTCACCGCCTGCATCGTCCCCGGGTCAGCTTGTGCAGGGAGCGCCACGTAACCGTCGCGAGGGAGGAAGGAGATATGGAGATGCTCGACGTATCCCCAGCGGCCCGCGACACCTTCCGCGAAACTCGCCTGACGCCGCCGTCCACTCTGCGCCCGCTGCCGCTCAGGAGCCTGAGTGGAGCGACAACGGAGACGACGAGGACGCGTACGCGGGCGATGAGGACGACTTCGGCCTGTCGGCGGCCTTCATGAACATCGTGCGAATCACGCGCGATGTCGACGACGTCGACGAGGACACTGAGAACATTTAGAGCTTGTATATTATATTTGTATTGCTTCCTACCATACTTTCTACCTGTATTTTCACTCTATAGCCTAATATAACCCTCTGGTTAGAGGGGGAGATGTAGCCCCTTTTTTTCGTGATTTTACGGGCATTATTGGGCCCGGAACGGACGAGTTGGGCGGGGGCGGCGGGCCTTTTGATGGGACTGATGGGACGGCGCGGAAAGGGCGCTTAGCGACGTCGCCGCCCATCTTTGATGGCGACGACCATGGGATTGATGGAGGGCGGGTGCCCCGCCCTCTAATAACGATAATAGCGATAATTATCGCTAATACCGCACTATTTAACGGTAGCTATTTGGGTATTTATTGGGTGCACTCTGTATTACTTAAAGCACCTCTAGTTAGAGGGGGAGACCCAATACATCTCCCCTCTAACTAGAGGGTTATATTGGGCTATATAGGTGCAAATGCTCACAAAGGGAACCGCAAGTCAGCGTCAGACAGAAAGACAAAACCCAAGACATCCACGGTCCGCGGGGAGTATTTGCTCAACGGGGCTGATGGTATTCGCACAGCAAATGCTCCGGTTACCGAACGTTCCAAAGATCTCCGGACGGCGGAAGAAAAGGCAGCAATAATGCCTTGGGTGTGTAACCTCTCTGATTCACATGTACTCTAATTCAAGCTCACTCTTGACAGGCCAAGCGTATCACGTCGCAGTACCCATACCCTCAAAAAAAATATTATGGATGCTAGGAAATGTGCCCATTAACAATGTTAACAGATCTCCTCTCTTTCAATGAGTGTTTGGAAATCAACCGACATTTCCCTGATTTTTTGCGTCCCCATCCTCCACATCCCTCATCCGCATCTTCGTTTTTTTCCTTACAATTTCCATTGCATCGATTTGTTCACTCAATCAATCGTCCATGTTTTCTCGCTCCTCCCATGCATGTTACTGTTACATAGGGCTGTGCGCCGTCCCGTCGACGGGGACGGCCGTCGTTTTGACGGGTCCTGTAAGTGTAAGCCATAAATTCAATTGTTGCCATAAAATTAATTCCTCAATGCATGACCTCTATGAGAGACTAATGCATAATGGCCTTGTGGGGCCTGCTAAACCCTACATATGCATTATATGTTACAAGGAGAAAATGCATAATCCCAGCCTACCAAGTTGGTGGATGTCCAAACCCCATGCATTACTATGAACATCATGCATTATGACCTAATGCGTTATGAGCAATCCGACTGTCGCCAGTATACAGGATCATTTTTCCGCCTGATTCCCTGCAAGTTTCTCAAGCAGGTAACTAAAAATTTCGACTATCTTAATTTTTATTTTTTAGTCCTACGGGACTGGCTCTGAATTACTCGCGGACAGCAGCTTCCAGACCTTATCCGTCGGTGCCGATGGGATTCATAAACATATCCCACAGTTCCTGGGCTTGGATATCTTCAATATCGAATTGCAGGTTAACAATGACTCACCGTCTGGTGCACCCCAATGTATCGCCGCTTTCGCAGCTATCGTATCATGCCCCCCAGCGTGACCGGATTTGAATCGAAAGGAACGTTGTCGATCGTGAGTCCAAGATCGAATTGGTGTTTTATGAGCTGGTGATTCTTATTCGACTTTGGCCTCGGTGATGGAGGGTGATCGCGCTGGCGACGGGTTGTACCATTGTATGACGACGGTTTCGAAGACTCGCTAGCGGGAGACGTGGAAATAGCCTTGCATTCGGGTAATAGCGCCGGGTTTTCCTCCTTGTTTCCCTGTTCAGCTCCTTGTTCCCTGGCAGCACCCGTTGGACGTGGGACGGATACGGGTTTCTTGTATTCGCCGTCGATAAAGCATTTTAGATCCTTCTCCAAGATCGCCCAGTACGATTTCCCTTGTATCCTGACTTTGCGGAATTGGGCAGTGGTGCTCAACACATGACGTACGCTGTTCATCCACGTCTTCCCAGTGGGTTGAAAGTGAGGATAAACGATGGAAATCCATTGATAAATGTCCTTCAGTGTGAGTCGGTAATCCAGCGAAGAGAGGATGGCCTGCCCAATAAGAGCGGTGTATGGGTAGTGAGGACGTTGGTTCGAGTACGGTCCTGGGGCAGCACATAGGGAGGAAGATCGGGCTGTTTCATGGGATCTGGAGACGATACGATTCTCGACGGCTTGACAGGTAGTTCTTTCTCCGCATGCGCTTGTTCGTTGGATAACATCAGCAGAATGTTGTCGTGCGCGGAAGCGGCATTAAGGGCCGATGGAGACTTTGGGCGAGGATTCTGCTCAAGACGTCATCAAGTAGCGGTCCGTGCGGCGCCACAGACCACTCACTCGCTTAGACGATATATCCCTCCCGGAGGTTTTGAATCGTTTCTGCATACGCCGGTGCTCCAGTACAAACGTCATTGTGTCCAACTGCTGCTTGGATTTGATGATGGGGTTGGATACGGCGGGCCGAACGCCATTGGAATTACAACTGAAAGGGGCGGCCGATTCGAGGAGCGGGCGGGCAGGGTCAAACGAGTTAACCGGCTGTGAAGTCTGGACGCAGGACATACTTAGGTAGCAGAAGGAGGAGAGGACTCCATCAACAACACGTGACGACCCTAGTACCAGATATTTGGACACAAACACACATCCACAATCGGCGGCGATCGCCATCAGCCTAGGATACTACGTAATACAATCAGGGTTTGCTGATGTTGAAAGCACGCTGGATTGGAAGAATTCCGACTGCGAATGTAACCGAGATGCATAGTAACGGCATGCAAGACGGGTTTGTGTATTCCTCCATGAGGAATGAAAATGAAGCCGTCCAAAACGAATGGCAAAGATGGCCAGAGATTACCATAATTCAATTCAAGGAAAAGACCTAATTGACGAGTATGGGAGAGTTATGGCTACCGAGATTACTCTCGAGAAATTAAGGCTCCAATCATTTAGTTTTCGATTACGAAGGCCCGCAAACTAAACGGAAACGGAAAATAAACCATTTTTGAACTGTTTTAAACCGTTTTAAACGGTATTTTCAGGAGAGCAAATAATCTAGGTACAAGGGCTGTGAGCACCCTATCTCTGTATACCCCACAACAATGTTTCACGCTTCAAAAATCCAGCCTTAATCCACATTTTAGTGAGCATTGCCTGCATGATGGTCACCGCCTTCAAGAATCTGCGAGCTTCGTGGCAAAGATGACGTGACTTCGAGAACAGGCGCTCGACGGAGACACTTATCCCTGGGATTGCCAACAAGTCGCGGGCTATCTTTGCGACGACGGGGAAGTCCCGCTCGTGTGCCTGTCAAATATTGAATCAGCTGAAGAATGCCTCATTATTTAATGGACTTACCTTCCACCACGCCAGCGGGGCATTGGCCAAACCCCGAGTATACGTAATATAAGCACTGTAGAAGCGCTCCAACTCGCTGACAGGCGCAATGAAGTTCTCAGCGACATCGGCCATGCAAACATCGTCGAGGAAGGTGGTGGTCTTCCTAGGGCAAGACTTGCGCGGCTCGGAAGTTTTCGTCTGCATGTTAGCTGCCTGCTCGTCGTCGTAGATTTTCTTTTAAGAGCCATAAGCATGTTCAAATAGAACCTTTGCATTCATCTCGCGCTGCTCATCGATCTTGTGGAACCATGCAAAGCCGAAGGACGGATGGAGGACTGTCAACAAGCCTTTCAGTAAAAATGATGACCTGCTGACGACGTGACATACCCGCCGCGATGACATTGAACTGAGATAGCCGCGCTTTAGCATCGTAAACTTTGAGCTTGTCTAATCCCACCGCCACGGCGATCCGAAGTAGTTGGAGAAGTGTCGCATTATCACGATACTCCGTTAGATGCCTGTGCATGTACATAGGCAGCACCCACGGCAATGTCGGAGTTTTGGACTGCGACATCTGCAGCGTAACCTGCGTGAAAACCTGTACATGAATATTTAGTCTCGGTACATAGAGGTGGAACAATGGAAAGCCGCACCACAAGTACTCACCGACTTGTATGTGCGCCTGGGTCTTGTCAACCAAATCCTGATGCATGGTGTTGGGAACTCCCGTGTTATTCTCGTCAGTGAGACGACTAGCAGTGACCCGGACACGGGGTGCCTGTGCGCGATTCATGGTTGTCCGGTCACGAACAGTCACATTTTATCCTGCTCGGGGTTGTGCTGTTGCTGGATTGAAGAGAAGGCATGTTTGTTAGTCGGGCGGTGACTATGCAGTGACTGGGCTGAATTGCACAAAAATTTGAGGTGGAGGATGCCTTCACCGTTCACGGGCCATGTCGGAAGATCAGCGGATCTCGGACTTTCTGCAATTCTGCTGCGCGCAAGTCGATTTGCCGTTACTGCACCTCCAACCTGCTCATCCTTAAATCTGGCCAAAACAGCAACCATTTACAACCTTTGTAAACTGTTTAGCAACTGTTTCCCAGGCACCGTAAACTAAACGGAAGTTTACTGTGTAAAAACCGTTTAAAACGGTTGGAAAATGGAAATGGTTGGAGCCTTACGAGAAATGTGATGTGCACCTGTCTCAGAGCGAATTTGATGAAATGGACAAAATCCTCGATATCCTCTTCAAAGAAAATTCAGGTGCCAAAAATGACACATTTGATGTCGTCAGTTTCCTTGCAAAACTCTACGAGGACATCGAACAATTTGGTATGGTACAAACCTGCAGGTTTAACATCGGGTGGATGTGCCCAATTTTTAAGAAAGGCAACAAATCTTTGATCAGTAACTACTTATCGACCTGTGACTCTACTGACCTGTGACTACAGGCTGATGACCAAGTCACATTCTTTACGATTGATGAACGTGGCTCCGTCTCTTGTACATCCTGACCAGGCAGGATTTATGCAAGGGAGAAAAATTGAAGACCAAGTGAAACTCGCTAAATTCCTCCTGAACTACGCCGAGGCAGCCGAGGCAGATGGACTAATTGTGGCGCTCGATCAGGTGAAAGCTTATGACAGAATCAATCATGCATATCTTCTTAGAGTTCTCCAGCATATGGGCTTCCCGCCAAAATTCTGCAACACAATCAAAAGTTTATACACTGATGCTGAAACAGTTGTGATGGTGAGCGGTGAGATCAGTGAACCGTTCGTGGTTATTCGTGGAGTGAGACAAGGGGGCCCACTCTCATGTTTATTATTCAATCTCGCCATTGAACCACTGGCCTGCCTGAAACGAAATTCGGAAATCGAGGATATAGGAAACCCGACCCCGCGACACACCTGTCAAAAATCCGCACATTCGACACATGTCGGTAAAGCAGACACACTTCTCCGAAACCACGACACACATGAGAACATGCGACCCGCGTTCCAGTACTGCAGGATCGTCTTGCCCTCGAGGGATGGGATTGGCGGCGTGTCGAGATATGACTCGATGTCGTTGGGGATGTGTCTTGGCGCCGTCGGTTCGGGGTCCACCGGCGTTCCAAAGGGCCGCCAAACGTGACCATCGCATCTTCCCCTAGACTCCCTTTATTCATCCTCCAGAATGGGACCGATATCATCGGCGCGTGCAGCATCTTGTCGATGCACTTGTGGTGTGTCTTCCCCCTTTTCATCAAGTACACGGCCTCGGGAGTAGATTGGGCATTCTCGTCGTAATCCGCACGGCGACCCGAGCCGTGGTTGGGCTCAACTTTTTTGTACTATTTCCTACGATGCTAAAGACCACCACGGTCAATTTTCCTGGTCAAAATCAGTCCAATCCTCGAGGCCCGGTTGTCGGCAATGCAGTTCTGGCCATTGCACCCCATATTCCCCAATTCCGAAGCAACCTCAGATCTCGAAAAAAATGTGGCAAGCAAGCTCATATCATAAGGAGAGAGGCATGTGAAAGAAACCAGCGAAAATATGGACTCTTGGCTCAGAAATAAAATCTCGTGCAAGGACCGTGGGAAATGCAAGGACCGTGGAATGACTGTAATCATCGGAGTTTCAATTTGTCCCAGGACCATTGATCTCTTCCAGCGCCTCCATCCAGCAACTACAAGAGAGAAAGTGTGTTGGATTCTCATCTCTGAAGGAACTGTGTCTTTGAAATGACGACTTTGCTACTATTTCAAGCCAAACCACTATCTCGGCCTTTGGCGCGTGCCGATCCATCAAACTACGGCATTGCGCTTCTTCAACTCCTTCGCCACATGTTCGCTGGATAAGTTGAACTTTTCAGCTTGCTAAAATGTACCCAGGCCTCAAATTCACCACAAACGCGCTCCCAAACGTGTTTTGCCTTCCGAAAATTTTGTGATTATATAATAACGAGGCGAGCGATCGAACGATCAAGCTTACTGACAGACTATAACAAACGAGATACGAGTTAGAATGTTATAGCGTCTGCAAGTTTCCCAAGCAGGTAACTAAAAATTTCGACTATCCTAATTTTTATTTTTGAGTCCTACGGGACTGGCTCTGAATTACTCGCGGACAGCAGCTTCCAGACCTTATCCGTCGGTGCCGATGGGATTCATAAACATATCCCACAGTTCCTGGGCTTGGTCGGGTTTAAAACGAGGTTTACTCAAGTCTAATTGACGAGTAAGTCTCTGCACGCAGTCCCGCAACAGCGGCTTACCCGAGAAGTCCTCACCGACTCAGGTCGCGACGAGGACGCAGGAGCGCGACCAGATATTTTTACCAATGCTCGATCTTAAAATGGGGTAACTGACCTCTGCTTAAAGCAGATTCCGACGGCATCCACCTCCCTCAAGCGCAAAAATCCGGATGACGACAATCTCGGGCGTGCAACTGATTGTTGCATGCAGCGTGTCCTTTCACTCCAACAGGACTTCCGCGAGGAAAAACCCCTGCTTCAGCTGATCATTGAGAAGGCCGGCCACAAGTGCCTATTTCTGCCGAAGTTCCATTGCGAACTGAACCCTATCGAAATGGTTTGGAGCCAATTGAAGCGCCGTGAGTCTCTCAGTTTTATTTGGTTCATCCGTCTGATTATTGCCAGGTTTCCGTGAATTGACCGACGGAACATTCCCTGTGCCAAAACCCTTGTCCCGGAATCACTCGACCTCATCTCAAATGATAACATCCGTCGCTACTTCGGTCATTGCTATCGATACATGGATGCCTACAGGTGTGCTTGCAGTGAAATTCTTCGGTATCTCGTCGACTTTCTTGCAGGGTGGGTTTAAACTTGCGCCAAGCTGCATATGCAGTAAAGGAGTTCAAGTCTCATCGCCGGATCCCGGCGAACGTACACGAGCACGTCGGCATCGTCGAGCGCGCGTCCAGGCCCTAAAAATCCTAACCCTAATCCGTCCCAAAAAGGAAAATTACCTTACGTAATAGGGTTACGTTTCATTTTTGTCGGGGTCGAAAAACAAAATTTTGTTCAATCGTTCTGGGAAGCACACCATAGCTTCTTTAGCATCTCTTATGGTGTTCTGAGGTGTTTTTAATGTGACTCTTCCTTCGGGCAAAATGTAGTTACAACTTCTATATTTGGGATCGATCACTGCCAAATCCGGAACCGTGATGTGGTGACGGGCACTGTACCCGCTCCCCATATAGTACTTCCGGAACATATACCCCACTCAGAACGCCCTACTCTGCTCTCACGAGGCCGCCTTCCTCCACCATGCCGCCCGCCTATATCAATTCGAGTACAATTACAATCTCAGCGGAGCCATCGACAATCTACTCCGTCTACGGCTCCCGGGAGATACAGGAATTCATCAACTCCTTCACAGAGGAGATCTCGGAGCAATCGAGGGAACTAGATGTGCCGTACCGACTGATTATCGTGCCTAGCGGCCAACTTGAAAGTAAGCTGTGGCTATTTATAATCGCATTTCTAATCCCGATCCTGCAGAACGCATTCGCCTATTTATCGATTTGCCGAACGGCAAGGAAACTCATTCGCGATTCCTACAATTCATTCTCCGCAAATTTCGCACCTGTAATGAGCTCTACGACGACTTCACGATCAGCCTGGCCAATCATGGTCTTTTTAGCCATTCTGCTCCTCCTCGTCCCAATCGCCGCCAACGCCGACGTGCTGCACAGAAACGTAACCAGCAGCGTGACACGAAACGGGCCGGCTTCCCATACCACTATTAATTCCTCGACTTCTCATTCGTGTCTGTTCCCCGCGGAGTGCGAACTCGCTTTGTTCCCATCTACCTAATTTCTCGTACTTATCTAAAGTACACATTCCAGAACCCTTTCTTTTCACGGGCACTACGGACACTACGCTCTTCAATTCCTTTAATAATTCTCTATCAATTTCTCTCGGGCACTTATTGCCCACGGACACCTATGATCCCTTTGCGTTGTTTACAACGGACCTTATCGAGCATTCTAGGCACCTGGACCATGTATATACCCTTTTTCTTTCCCTTGATATCCCTTCCCTTCCTCGTTATCTCACCTCTTTTTCATCTACATATCACTTATATCTTTTTCCTGTACAATCCAAGACCTACCTAATTCCGTGTCTCGTTTCATCTACTTTTCTTCTGGTTATGCTTCGGATTCTTCTTACATACATACGGACTTGCCTAACCTCGTTACTAAATAGTTACATTCTGGTCCCCTATGCTGTGTTCCTTCAAGACCAACTGAACCAACAGCAACTTCTAATTTCATTACTTAATACGACACCTCCAATCCCTGACTCGCAACTACTGGAACCTCCTCTCCCACTTCCTCCTGACCCAGCTCAGGTATCCTACATGAGTTCTGTGAAGCCCCTTTCTCTCGCACCACCATTACCATCCATTCCCATCTGTAATCTAGAAGACAACCCTTACTTCCAGGCAGAAGAACACACCACCTACTTTGGATGTTACGTCCCAGAAGAGGATGATGAATATATCATCTACCCCCCCGATACATCAGAGTTTGACAAAAAACTTGTGGAGCTTTTTTGGGCTTGTACAAGCCCATAAAAGCTCAAACAAGCCCAAAAAAGTCTGAAAGCTTGCAAAGCTCGCAACAACGAAAGATGAGGCCTAATTTTCGCAAGTCCAGCCAAAACTCGGACAGAAAAGTTCGACAAGTCGACAACACGGAAGTAATATATTTGTAAAAAAATAACCAGTGTGTATTTACGGTTGCTCTCAAATTGAAAACAGTCGGAAATAGGCCCCCAAAAAATATGCTAGCTTTTGGTGCTGAGAGCGGAGGCGAGTAATTGATAAACGGGGTGCAGGCGAGAGAAAGGCGACAGCTTTTGGTGCTGAGAGCAGGGCAGGCGACTGGAAAACAGGGTGAGCAGTATTCAAATGGGCTCGCAGGGATGACGTAGGGTTACTTGCATCCTGCTTCAAAATGCGAGATCTTGGTCCCGCCAAATACCTCCTTGGAATTGAGATCGTTCGCAACCGCAAAAAGCGCACAATTGCTCTCAACCAGAGTCAATATATTGACAAGGTTCTTGCTCGCTACGGCATGACCGATTGCAAACCTGTGTTTACTCCAATGGTCACAGGCACTGATCTCAGTGCTACTAACCCTGACGACGACGAGACCATTCATCAGATGGCTTTAGTTCAAGGGGGACCTATTGTCTCATACCAGAGCGTCATTGGATCTTCTATGTATGCAATGCTGGGAACCCGACCGGATATTGCACACACTGTCGGAGTTCTTGGACACTTCAGCGCAAATCCCAAAAGCCATCACTGGGCTGCTGCGAAGCGCCTACTACGCTATCTAAAAGGCACTCGAGACTGGGCATTGCACTTTGACGGAGTAGACATTGGCATGGACATGAACTTCCTTGGATATAGTGATGCCAACTGGAACGGAGACCGAGACACTTCCCGTTCAACCTCAGGCTATGTTTTTATTGCAAGCCGAGGAGCCATTGGTTGGTCAAGTCGCAGACAGTCCATGGTTGCCTTATCATCAACCGAGAGCGAGTACATTGGATTAACAAATGCCGGACAGCACCTCGCCTGGCTGCGATCCTTCTTCGAGGAGCTTGGAGAGCCGCAGAACAATCCTACTGAGTTGCGATGCGACAACAGAGCCGCAATCATCCTTTCTCAGGATCCACAATTCCGTGCACGCACTCAACATATTCAGCGCAAATACCATTTTATGCGAGATGATCTTGTTCGACATGGAGAATGTGTGGTTATCTGGTATCCAACGGAAGAAATGGTGGCGGACATTTTCACAAAGGCTCTTCCTCACGAGAAGCATTCCAAGTTCTGTTTGTCCATGGGACTACGGCCTGGGTCGAGTGGGGGTGTCAAGAAATGAATTATTCGGAGCGCCCCGGCCTCCGGCCCGTGATAGACATTGACAGATGGTTGGACAGCTTGACACAGCAGTAGATAGTTATATAAACCTCTTGCACTCGTCCCTTGCCCTCAGTCTTTCATCCCACATAGCGGGAGACTGAGGGTGAGTTCCTTACTTACTTACTTGTATTATCCTTACTTACTTATCCTGTAGTACTGCGCCTTCCGCGCATTTACACTTTTACAAGTGCAGTCGAATATTTGCTGAAAATGTACAATGTAAGATTTTCGATGATTTTCTTGGACGTCTCGACGACGTGTATCTATTTTCTTGCATTTATTGATTCATATCCATATCTGTTTCACTCTACACTCACATTTTGAGTTGAATTTTTTGAGGTGTCGAGTTTTGACTTGAGACCCACTCATTTCTCAGTGGTAAGTGAAGACTGCCTATTTAGGCACACATGCATCACTCTTGATTCGACTCGACATTTTATCCTGTCCGCAAAACCTACTTGCTTGAGGCAAATTTTGAATATGTTGTGCATTTGGGATGTCTCTATTCTTTCCCATTTTTCCACATTTCTCTACAGGTCCCCCATGTTTATACCGAACATATTGTGTTTTTCAGGCACTTGCGCCCAAAATTGTTGGTGTGCCCCAAAATCTCGGATCTGAGTATCAGCAATTCATTGGTTTGCTTTGCACTCCACGAAAGGGGGCGGAATCTCACAAACTGAGCATTAGATCTCTCGGAATATGAGGGGTTTCATGGTCTCATATATTCTTCAACTCATAATTTAGATCTTCTCAGGAAAGATGTGGTGCCTACAGCCAAGAAACTTTACCAATTCAAAATTTTTATTCGTGAGGAGTAGGACGCACTGCAAGCAGATTGCACTGTGCTCATACAGATCAAAGTATTTTATCCTACAAGCAAGGCAGCTTGGTTTGCCCCAAATTTTGGATATGTTACACATTGGAAAGGAGTACACCTTCAGCTATTTTTCTGGAGTTCCTTTAGCCTCCCCCGTGTATATATGGATCATACCGTGTCGCAGTTTATGGTCCCAATTCTTTTTCACCCGGCAGCTTCAATCTTCCGTAGGCAGTTGCGGTTCATAATTCTAAGAAGCTTTGTCTAACTCGCAATGTCTACTAGACCAAGTGGAGGGTGTAAAACAATGAAGGAAGTTTGTGCTCATACGCATCACAGCTGTGACCGGTCACTCAAGCCGATGATGCCGAGCTGCCATGTCACTAGCACTCAGCCTCTCTTCCTCTCTTTAGCTTGCCTGAGGTTTGGGTTTCATGATCGGTCCACCGCGGCACTTTGTGCCGTTCGAATCGACAGCACTGCACTTGGTGTTGCGTACAACTTTTATAAAACTATTGAAGTTGATAAGCGGTTATATAGGCACAGGGGGAAGACTTACAGAACGGCCCGCTCCTCAGCAGTGTTGCCCTCCTTGCGACGGGTCTCTTGTTGAGCGGCAATGATTGCATCGCGTGATGCGGGGTCAAGTTCAAAGCGGACCGTGCTTCGAAGTGCTGGATCAAGTCGATCGCACGCGTAAGCGCCCCTACAGTCGTAACGAACGTGTCGGCAGTCAACAGGATCCTCGCCTGGCGCAAAGGTGACTTGGGCCCCCCGATTGCTGCTGCCGGTCCACTCCCAGCCGTCATTGTCCTATATGGTTACGGGTGGCAGCCGTACGTATGCCGTATGGAGCCGTATGAGTACGGCCATATACAGCACATCTACGGTTACTATCCGTGCACTGAAGACTGTTCTGGATGGTGGGTGGATCGACAGGGGCTGAAAGTGGTTGAAGAACTAATTATGCTGAATGGAAATTCATACCATTAATGTCTGGACTGGGTATCGAAAGTGCGGCAGTGTGAGTTGGCATGATTATGATTGAAAGGGAGGATGCATCACACATGGACAAACATGACCAAATGCAATCTGCGCAATTTGCGCATGCTGACTAATTTTATCGCCCCTTTGGGCAGACTTGGTTCCCTTGGGGTTTTTTTTTTTTTTTTTTTTTTTTTTTTTTTGGAGCGTTTGGGACAATGAAATTCAGTCTGCAGAAGCATTCCAAAAGTCATTGGTTTTTGGTGTATATGGCTCGAGTCGACGACGGCGGTGACCAGGAACGGCCGGCGAAGCGGGCGCGAGTGGTCGCATGGCTGGGTGGGATGTGAATGGAGGATACTACACTGGGGATAGGTCAGCCGAACGTGAATTCCCGACGCTGGAGCACTAAATACCCAAAAACGTGTTTTTTTGGTGTATATGGCCTCGAGTCGATGACGGCGGTGACCAGGAACGGCCGGCAAAGCGGGCGCGAGTGGTCGCATGGCTGGGGGGATGTGAATGGAGGATACTACACTGGGGATAGGTCAGCCGAACGTGAATTCCCGACGTTGGAGCACTAAATACCCAAAAACATGTTTTTTTGGTGTATATGGCCTCACATTTTTGCACAAGCAAAACTTACTCTATTCATATTTTTGCATCTTCAGAAAGCGTGGGAAAATAAAAATTGTCCTGACATTTTTCCAGTCAAAAAATCAGGCCTTCCAACCCGTTATCCCGGGTCCTGAGTTTGGCCTATGTGTCTCATACCCGAGGGCAACCCGCGGGTTTCGGGTCTGGAATACCATCAACCCGTGACCCGTACCCGCTCGACCCGACCCGCAAACCCGCCGGGTTTACCCGAACCCGCGCCCTTCCCTAGGCCGCGGTCGAGTTGACTTGAGACGGAATAGAAGTGGTTCTAGAATTGAACTGAGAGAATTAAACTTTCGAATACCTGAACAACTGTCCTACCTAAGTGCTCGTTGTGAAGACTTGAAGCCAGTAGTGTCATAGGCAGATGCGGGAGCCAATATAGTCACGGACTTCTTTGGAAATATATTCCTTGGCATTGTCGCAATGAAAGGCCTGGACATGTTTGCCGGTTTGAGTGGAGATGTATGCGTCATGGTCTTTCATTTTGCCCAGCACCTCTGTGCACTTCTTCATTGTGTAGATAATGGTGTGCCGCTTGGCACCATCGGTGAAACTGATGTAGTATCGTTTGCCACGAATGCCGGTAACACCTACTGCTAATAGACAACGATGGCCAGCTGTTCCTGCGCAGTTACGTGTCGGCTGTCCACAAGCACTCCACAGAACCAAATTGCATCGAGAGCCAAGGAAAAAGGAAGAAATTATAGGACATCCTGTGGATTACTAGGCATCATGCCTCTGCGCTAAAACCCAATCAGCGGACAAAGCAGTGGCGTCTGAGGACATTCACATCCATAGAATATGCCCAGAGCTGGCCCGGCAGGCATGGAATATGACCTGGAACAGGGTGCACGGAATTTGCCCGGCTTGAAACGGTATATAAAGGACGTAAAAGGGCCGCAATGACCAGACCGATACATGCTGAGTTTGGCAGAGAGGAAGATTCCCCTGCACAAAAGGCCAGACGGGCCGAATCGGGAGGTACAGTATGTTGGAAAGACCCAAGACACCGACCGAGTTTGGCAGAGGGCAGCCATGTGCTGAATGCCGGAAGGGCCAAAATGGTGTCCATAGAGAATAACCAAAGCGAACCAGTCAGTTTCATGTAGGCAACTTTGATCACGGGGTCAAGGGATCAAAGCTGCATGAAACGACTGGAACAACTGGTCGTGATTTTGGCTGATGCAGCCAAATGTGATTTTGGACTTAGTTTTGAGAGGTTCAGACCTCCGAAAAAAGTGTAAAAAGTGGTATAGAGAAAGTTATGTATCCTTGAATTCTGAGGTAAATGAGACAAACTTTTTTTTCGGGGTCACATGAAGTGCTTGACGTCGTTCGCGCACGGACCAGTAGACAACATCGAGCACCTTCCACCCAGCCAGAAAAACATGTTGGGCTCATTCATCTTAGAATTAAAAAATACAGAACTTTCCCTATATGACTTTTTATACTTTTTCTGAAGATTCACAGCTCTCAGATTCTAAGTACAAAATCAAATTTGGCAGGCTCAGCCAAAACGGCGCCCAGTCATCCCAGCCGCTTCGCAACGTGATAGCGCAGCCACGTGAAGAAGCGGTTGGTCACGAGCCTAGCCACTTTCACATGCTTAGAAAAGCGTGACTTGATATGGAGAGCCAATTGCCTGCTGCAAATTGACAGGTGATAATACACAGCCAAATTCAAACTCCGACACATGCTCGCATGATGGTCAGAGGAAATTGCGGGCTATCTATGCATCATTGCTATGGTGGGGATCCCTACCAAGTTGAAAACATATTCATTGAAGTTAATGAAAGTTGCTCCATCCCTTGTACATCCCAACCAGGCTGGATTCATGAAAGGGAGAAAGATTGAGGATCAGGTGAAACTTGCAAAATTCCTCCTTAACTATGCAGAAGCCGCCGAGGAGGATGGAATAATAGTCGCTCTAGATCAGGAAAAAGCTTATGAAAGAATAAATCATAATTACCTGCTGAGGGTTCTTCAACACATGGGATTTCCCCCAAAATTCTGCAACACAATCAAATCATTTTAGACAAATGCTGAGACAATCGTGATGATAAATGGAGACATGAGTGAACCATTCTTAGTTACTCGTGGTGTCAGACAGGGAGACCCACTCTCGTGCCTATTATTTACAGCTCTTTGCGGAACTTAGGGCGCGGCCGTTTTTTTTTTCCTTTTTGAGCTGTTTTTGATCATTTCAGCCAGAACAGCTGTTCTGACCTCAATTCTCAACGTACATTTCTGAAAACTATATGAGCAGAATCACACGACAATTCCGCAGGGCATGACGTCCTCAGAATCTTTCCATACCGCCGGTAGTAATTATAATATATTATTTTGCAGTTCACACGCTCCGGGTGCCATGCCTCAATTACGAGGACGGTGTGCCCTCTGCCATACAAATAATTGTTTTTAGAGCCATACAACATCCCACACAACCTTTAAATCACGACACAAGAGATGATCTCCGCAAAACATGCAAAACAATATATTATAATTACTACCGGCGGTATGGAAAGATTCTGAGGACATCATGCCCTGCGGAATTGTCGTGTGATTCTGCTCATATAGTTTTTAGAAACGTACGCTGAGAATTGAGGTCAGAACAGCTGTTCTGGCTGAAATGATCAAAAACACCTCAAAAAGGAAAAAAAAATCGGCCGCGCCCTAAGTTCCGCAAAGAGCTGTAAGCAGAGTAGAGATTGAACAGGGTTATCTGTTGAGACAGCCACTGCTTAAGCAATCGTCATATGGTTACTGAAGACAGAGGCAGGGGATGAGGGGCGAGATGGGGGAGGTGGAAGAGAGTGGATAAACTCGGATGCGTACTTGAGAATGCGAGGATCGTGAGAGTTGGAGGGCTTGCACCAGTCAAACAGCCGAGAATTGCAGTGGCTACAGCAGCGCTCGGGTGGAGGGTTGCGCTTGAGGTCTAGAACCGTCCAGCTGAGTTCGTGGGCAGAGGCGCGCGAAATGGGTCCGGATTTCGATGTGATGGGATCCGTCAAGCTTGTATAAAGATCTAGACCCGTGTCCGAGCGAAAAAGCTGTGTGAGAAAGACGTGGGAGCAGGCTACGACAGCTTGGATCAGTATTGCGTAAAGCGGAGAAGAATTCGGCAAATTTGAGCGAACCGGACCCCAGGTCGGGTTCGGGGTTCGGTTTTTTTGACGAAAAATCGGACCTAACCGGATCCCGGCAACACTGCGTGTTCGCGGACTTATGCAAACGGCTGTAATGCAAATTCGCCGAACATATGGTAGGGGACGCGACTTCATGTCAAGTCGCAATTTTGCAAATTTTGGGCCGAAAGTAGGCGCAAACGACAGGAAAATAACATGTTTCTATTCAAATTTCACGTTTCGGACTTTGGGTATATAGTCACGTGACCAACCCGCCAAATCTCGGCAGGTGCAAAATTTTTCAAGTATGTGTTTTGCCGTTTACTGCTGTTTGCGGTACTTAGGGCGCGGCTCGTTTTTATTTTTTTTGATGCTTTTCGATGAGAACAGCGATTCAGAGCTCAATTCTGGACCGTTTGCCTTGCAAATATGCTCATTCTCTCCACAATGAAAATGCGGAGGGCATCACCGCTTTCAATTCTCTTGATGCAATCACAATTGCCTTATTAGGCAAATATCGATCTTTTTGCACAGAATAATGGGCATGATAGCTATAGGCGTCCAACTGATCTGGAAATTTGAGAGGATGGTCTTGGTCGTATTACGGAGGGCTATTTTTAATGTGTGCTTTATTTTGCCAGTATTCTGCATTCTCATGGTAATGGATATTTGAGTACCTTTTATATAGGAAAGACATATGATATGAAAAATCACAGCATTTCCAGCCCTCAGTAATACAACCAAGACCATCCTCTCAAATTTCCAGATCAGTTGGACACCTATAGCTATCATGCCCATTATTCTGTGCAAAAAGATCGATATTTGCCTAATAAGGCAATTGTGATTGCATCAAGAGAATTGAAAGCGGTGATGCCCTCCGCATTTTCATTGCGGAGAGAATGAGCATATTTGCAAGGCAAACGGTCCAGAATTGAGCTCTGAATCGCTGTTCTCATCGAAAAGCATCAAAAAAAATAAAAACGAGCCACGCCCTAAGTACCGCAAACAGCAGTAAAATACGAGAGAAAAAAATGCGGCTGCTCGGCGGGCTCAATATCCCGGGAGGTAACTCCTCGGTGCTCTTTGTACATCTTGGCAGCAAACTCAGCTACAGCTCCTGTTGTGCCGTGGTGATAAATATCAAGACATTGATGTACTCGTCGGAAGAAGCGACAGATAGATATCATGTCAAGTGCTTCCTGGAGAATCCGCTTCCTATGCTCGAACTTGCCGTTGCTTTGCTCGTGGAAATAATTCTTGCACCACCCCCCAAAATACTCAATGGGATTGAGCTCTGGGTGGGAGGAAATGACACTCGTCGCCCACCTCCTTGATAATCTGCAGCCAATCTGCGGCGCAACTGTGGTGGATTGAGCAGGTAGTTCAGCAATCTGTGATCTAATCCACGCACCTTTTCGAGCAGATACGGCTCGTTCTTGAAGTCACAATGAAGCTGTTGAAACATTTGGGGCGTGCCATAGTCCTGTTCGCAAGGTCGAGGGCTGGAAGTGGTGCTTGTTTGGCTTACACGTGACCCACCACGTGACCCAAACCCGCCAAATCGGCTCTCAAAAAATCGATTTACGATTTTAATTTTTTGACCCATACAATGTCTGCTAGCTACCAATAGCTGCTCAAATATGCATTAACAGAGTTTTCGAACAATATCTGACCTCGCTATTAGGGTTGCAAGTTCGATGCATCAAAGTTGTCACGAAGTCACGTCCCCTACCATACCCAGAAAAAAAATGCAGAAGGTGTGTGGACATCAGAATAAGAGATGTATGTAAAGCAATTAGCCAAAAGCACGTATTCTGGGCTCGGTAAAAGAAAATCGTGCAAGGACGGGAAAATGCAAGGACCGCAGAATGACTGTAATGCAAACAATCAAAAAGTGACCAAACAGGCGGACAAAACAGAGGTAGCAGGTAAAAAGGTCCTAGCCTTTACTGGCAGAGGTGGACGGAAGAGAGACGATGAGTAAGAAAAACCGGGGGAATCGCTGAAAAAAAGAGACGATCAGAAAAGCTTTGAAGGGAGCCCAAACGATGAACCTCGTCGTTCCTGCACAGGACCATCGAGCAGGAACTCGGAAGGGAAAGCAGTTGAGAGAACCGTTTTTGGTCGTTCCTGCACACGAGACCGTCGAGCAGAAACTCGGAAGAGAAAGCAGTTGAGAGAACCTTTATTCGTCGTTCCTGCACACAAGACCATCGAGCGGAAACTCGGAAGGGAAAGCAGTCGAGAGAACCGTTCTTCGTCGTTCCTGCACATAAGAACATCTATCGGAGCAGAATATTAAAAAACTTGAATTATGTTTTTGCCACTTCGATTTCGCCGTTTTGATTGCGGATCAGGCGGGCCGATGGCTGTGCCGCGCCATCAATTGCCATTTTTGCTTGAACAGGATCTCGTGCGGCATTTGTATACACAATTACAGTTGGATAGCTCATAATGCATAAGGCCGGTGGACACCAGGACCGGTGATTTTGGTTTGATAGGTCGGTTCCCCGTCCATGGTTTTGGCTTGGCTTGAGGAATGTGAAGCCAAAGCCAGACGGAGCCAAGCCAAAGCCGGGGTTTGCAAGCCAAGCCAAGCCAAAACATCACTAAATGTGTGTGCCGGCCGGCTCTTGTATATCCTCCTTGCTCAGTGCACCACCACCCAATTTGTGGGTTCCCGCAGTGAAATTGTCAACCTCGCGGATCTCTCCAATCAGCGAGTAGTACTAGTAGCAAAATCGCGGAAATGCGATCACGTGTGTGCACGTGTTGATCACATTCAGCGAGGTCCGATAAGCGACCTGTTACTTAGTTCAGACTGAGACAAGTCATGCTACTTAGGAGCTGATTAGATCAGTCTGCCCAGCTCAAAAAAAAAATCCCCTGCCCAAAATGGGAATTCTCGACAAACTCCGCGCTGACTGCGGATCGATCCGAAACACGGACCGGACCTGGTCCGTGCTTATCGGGTCATGGCTTGATCAAGCCACGTCGCCCTCTCCCTACATGTCCCTGATCCCTCCAATCGTGTGTCTGGAGCCGGTCTCCCCTTCAGCCAGTCGCGCAGCGTCACCCACAAGCTCTTCTGCTGATCAAACCACCGTGTTTGAGCAGCAACGGCCGTTGCCCCCTCGCAGCAGGATATTCCGTGTACGCTCTGATCCTCTTTTATCTTCCTCTCTCAATCTTACGACTTTCAAGGCCTGCTATCCATGTCACCTAGCCAAGGTCAAATGTAGTGATATCACTATCTACTCCGACCAGCCCCATCCAACAACAACCCATGCCGCGCTTCCGATATGGAATCTTTCCTCGAGGTCAAAGCGTTGCGCATGTACGAGCCTTTCGGCAACGCAATCGACGAATTAGAGAAATCATCGGGTTATGCACGCGATACCCGTGGCCAACTTGCTATGTACTTTGCTGCTATGCATGCAGCCCAGCATCGCACGCATAGCTTCGGTGTCATTGTAGTTGACGACACTTGCCGTCTCCTTCGGCACACCCGCAGTGGGACGACAATCACCGAGTCCTCCAGATACACGGACACTACACACTTACAAACATTTTTCTGGCGCTTGTCGCACGCGGAGGCCAAGGAGCGCGGGACTGACGTGACGTTCACCCGCGTGGCCGCAGGAGGCTTGGAGGGTGTGCGCGCTATCCTGAAAGCGCAGAACGACCCTATCTACCGGGTGACCGTTGGTCCCCACGAATACTTCGTGCCTGACGCATTCACTCGCAATCACCTTTATCCTGTTGGTCGCGGGACGCGCTGCTTTGTCGCCGTCCGCAGCGACACCCTTCAAAAGTGCTTGCTAAAAGATACTTGGCGGCTGGCTGGGTATCATGCCGAGCACGAGGTCTACGAGAAACTACATCAGCCTGGAGTTCCCAACATCCTGGTTGCGCTCGACTCGGGGGACGTAGGTCACATGTGCGGCTACCCCCCAAGGAGGTTGGAGCGTACCTGCGAATGCCACAATCCGAGAACATATCCATTACAGAATCGTGTTCGACGTTGTCGGCGAACCTCTCAGCTCCTTCAAATCCACCCATAACCTTGTCAGTTGCGTGCGCGACGCGTTCCAAGGTGTGTGTGTACCTTCTGAATCATTTCTAGTTGCATTTTGTGTTGATCGATTTGCCAGCACACCACATCGCATACACGGTTGCGAAGGTGGAACACAGAGATATTTCCATCGGAAACATCCTCGCGGTCAAGATAGCGGGCATTTATCACGGCCTTTTGATCGACTGGGAGTTAGCGCGATTTGAAGAAGACCAAATTTCGAGAGCATATGAGAGGACAGTACGTGGACAAGTTCATGACCTTGAAAAGTGTCCCGACTGTGGGATCAAGCAGGAGGATGACGGGATTTCGTCCATCGCCCTTGTCGCCCGTGGTTCTGCCCCCCGCCGTGTTGCTGCAGCTACCTCCTCTTCCCCCTTGACTGGCACCATCTCTGATGGCTTCCCTCTCGACTCACAGGGACATCGCTGGTGCGATCCTACCAATTTGGACTGTCATCGGTGCGGTCGTGCAGGCCATATTGCTTACAAATGCATGCATTCGATGCCTGCGTTTGTCAAGGATTGGATCAATTCCAATCTGCGCACTCCTCAGTCGCACGCTGCGGCTTTCGCTTCTGCCATCGACGCTGGTCTCGACGTGGATTCATTCTTGGGGTTGTGGGAGAAACACATGGGAGGTGGCTACGGCGATGTTTCTGGCCCTGGTCTTCCACCGATTCGCACCTAGTTGGGAGAGGATTGTAGAATTGGGTGGGAGTTGTCGCATTCGGTGGGAGTTGTGATGTTTTCTTTTTCTTCTGTGTTTGGCGTTCCGTCTGTCCCAGGTGGGAGTGTTGAAGTGGGGTTTGGTAGTGTTTGGTTCAGACGGGTCCGCCTTCCTTATTTGTACTCTGTCACATATTTAGTCATGGTGTGACAATGTGACAGGGCTTTTCGCCTTCCATCTGGTGCTATATCTGCCTTTTCGGCTTCCATCTGGTGATCTCATTGCAACAGATCTCCCAATGATACAACGATCCCTTGAATTACATGCCATCCCTCATGCTGGTTTAACTCTAATCCAATGCCGAGGTCTTCTTCTCCATCATATCACCACTGGGGCATGTGCCGACCACATAGTGGATGCCAATTTGTCTCCGCGACCGGATCGTTCTGCTTGTCGTGCACTCTGCCAGGATTTTGAGTCGGCTGCAGATATGTCAAAAGGTATTTTCAGGCGTTCAAGTGATGGAATAGGCGTCCACGCGACGGAATAGGTGTCCACGCGACGGAATAGGCGTTCGCGCGACGGAATAGGCGTTCACTGCCATCAATAGGCGTTCGTGAACGCCTATGCTACTAAAGTTGTCGTGCCTCTTCCAAGTCCGAGTGACAGGGCATCAGTTTGATGTGTCCGGCATTGGCTTCTGATGTGATCTCGGCTTGTCCTGGTCTTGAAGCCACACTGACTTTCCTCAGGCCTCTGATGAAGGAAATGAAGGAATGCCCAGAAATGAATGCTAGAACCACCAGAGTGTTGAACGTGGGATTCCAGCTCGGCGTTTAGGTTAGTATCCACTCACGCGATTATCTCGGACCATTACATATATGGATATTATTGTACCGTGACCCATGACCAATTAGTCCGCCCGTAATTACTTCGTAGAAACACGGCATCCTTCAGCCGGTTAAACGGCTCTCGGATAGGTCCCGCTGACTCCACTAGTATTACGATTACGGCCCGATCATCTTGTATAAGTAGCAGCCCTTCGATAGCCATTTCGCTATCGAAGAAGAACCTCGAATACAACGGTTTTCCCTCAGTAATCTCGGGCTAGACGCCTCTCAGTCGTCCTCCACGAGCGGTTCACCCCGCCGTTCAGATTCCAACACTTCTTCGATCCCCGCCCCGAAATCATGTCGGTCAACTTCGCCGCAGTCCACGACATGATCAGCAACCTCCTTGCAGACATCGACACCTCCATTGACAAGCAGCCCCGCGTCTCTTCACAGTCGTCAAGCGCCCCCATTATCGTATGGACCGCTGATTCTCTCCGCAAGATTGCAACGGCACTATCCACCCTAGTGCCTATGCTCGACGGACGCCTCCATGACCTGGAGACCGCTCCTAGTTGTTATAATCAGGCAAGCACAGTGGTCTGAGTCAACAGTGAGAAACTCTAATTGAAGAGAGAGACAAGACAACTAACCTGAGTCAACAGTGAGAAACTGGGGACTCAGGCTCTACACTAGGCTACTTATATACACAATGGCATAGCAACAATCAGACACCATGGAAACCATCAGGTCCATCAGGATACTGATGGATACTACAATCAGACACCATGGAAACCATCAGATCCATCAGGATACTGGTGTTTCACATGTCTAAACTAAGTGTCCATGAAACACAACAAGACAAATGAGAATGCTGGAAGTCCCACACTTCAACACTCCCCCTGAATGAGAGCGTCTCATTGTCTCCCCCTTAATCCCATCATGTCTCGAAGTCGTTCCACCGCTGGCTTGGGCAGTGCTTTGGTCATGATATCTGCAAGTTGATCCTCAGTCGGAACATACTTTACATCAATCACACCAGCTTCAACCTGTCCACGAAGCCAATGGTGTGCAAGGTCAAGGTGACGCATGCGACCATGGTGCTCTGGATTCCGAGCAACAACAATGGCAGACTGATTGTCCATGAGAAGAGACGATGCACCGGTCAAACCATACTCTAGCTCTTGAAGCAAATGTCGCATCCATACAATCTCCTTGCCAGCATCAACTCCTGCAACGTACTCTGCCTCTGTAGTGGAAAGAGACACAGTCGTCTGCAGTTTGCTTCTCCAGCTCACTGGTCCACCAGCCATCATCACAATGAAACCACTGGTGCTTTTCATGGTGTCTTTATCACCACCATGATCAGCATCAGTGTACGTGAAGAACAACTCGTCAGGGTCGACGTAGGTGGTAAACTTGTAAAGAGAAGGAGATTTAGAGTATGTGATGCGGTAGTCAAGAGTGCCTTTGATGTAGCGGAACAAATGC
Source organism: Mycena sp. CBHHK59/15 (assembly GCA_029204085.1). NCBI lineage: Eukaryota > Fungi > Basidiomycota > Agaricomycetes > Agaricales > Mycenaceae > Mycena > Mycena sp. CBHHK59/15. Next base: position 71,355 of record JARGXW010000380.1, read on the forward strand.
TTCAGGCCGTGTAATGAGCGTCGCCAGGATTGCTGTTGAAGCGTGCAAGAACACCCACTGCATAGGAGATATCTGGACGAGTTTGGATAGCCAAGTACATCAGAGAGCCCACAGCACTGATATAAGTGCCTTTGAGGTGTTTGGACTCGTCTTCAGACTTGGCTCCCATCTCCTTGGTCAGGCTAAGACCAGGCAGCATAGGGGTGGAAACAGGCTTGCAATCAGACATTCCATACTGCTCAAGCATGTTCACAGCATATTGGCGCTGTGAAATCGCAATGTCTCCAGTCTTGGAGTTGCGCTCAACCTTGATCCCCAGAAGCCACTCTGTAGGACCAAGATCCTTGACTCTGAATGCAGAGCCAAGTTCAGCAATAACTCGGTTGATATCAGCATCATGCTTGGACGCAATGACACCATCATCAACATAGATGGGAAGGATGATGCGAACAGCTCCATCTGAATAGACAAAGCATGAACGATCAGACTGGAGACACTTGAAGCCCATTTGTTGGAGCTTCTCTCGCAGCTTCTTGTGCCATTGCCTGCCAGCCTGCTTAAGTCCATAAAGTGACTTTCGCAGTTTAAGGAGCTGGCCAGGTCTGCCTTGGGGAAACCCTTCAGGTTGCGTCATGTAGACGTTCTCATCAAGGTCCCCATTGAGGTAAGCAGAACTAAAGTCAATGGAACGAAGCTGGAGATCATGCTGAGCAGCAAGAGCAAAGATGGTGCGAAGAGTGGCGGGTTTGATGGTAGGGGAGAAGATTTCGTTGTAGTCAACACCAAAGCGTTGTCCACGGCCATCTGCAACCAGTCGGGCTTTGTAGCGCTCGATGGTCCCATCAGACTTGTGTTTGATCACAAAGACCCACTGAGAGCGAACGGGCTTCACTCCAGGAGGTGGATCAACAACATCCCAAGTGCAGTTCTCCAGAAGAGAGTTAATCTCGGAGACTGCTGCATCCTTCCACAAATGAGCATCAGAGCGTTTCATTGCCTCATAGTAAGTGCGAGGATGACCAGACTGAACAGCTGCTTGTGCAAACTGAACAGCTGCAATGTTAGCTTGCTGAAGTGTTTCACTTGTTGGATCTCCTTCATGCGCAACAACAAGAGCACTGCCTGGCTGTAATAACAACTCATCATCAGATGACTCTGAATCTGAAGGTACAGCCGGCAGAGGCTCCCTGTGTGTTTTCCACCACTCGTTAGGGGGTCTATGCTCTGTAGTTTGATTGTGGAAGCGGCGACGTGCAGCAACACCAACAGGTGAAGCTGCTGGAGTTGGTGAAGCAGGAGGCGATGGTGAAGGAGGATTTGGTTGCGGTGAAGGAGCCCTTGATTCGGGCAGGGATGGAGGGTGGGAAGGCACAGGAGATGCTGGAGGAGCAGGTGCATGATGCTGTTTGGGTCTGTCATCCTCCTCGTTGATAACAACAACAGTGAGAGGATTAGGCAGCAAAGGCAGGCTGTGAAGTGCAGAGGGATCTATCCGAGGACATTTCCTCATCTGCTCAGCACTGCACCCAGGGAAATAGCGTTCATCAAACACAGCTCGCTCTGAGATCACCATCTTGCGCGTCACTGGGTTGTAGAATTCCCAGGCCTTGTACTCTGAGGGATAACCCACAAAGATACATTTCTCGATATGGGAGCCAGAGGCATCCCGTTTATCTTTCTGCACATGCACATAGGCAAGGCAGCCCCACACCTTGAGATGAGACACATCTGGTTTCTGCTTGTGCCAGAGCTCATGTGGAGTAGTGTTCCCTCCGATGTGAGCAGAGGGATGCATGTTGGCCACATGAATGTATGCGCCAACAGCAAGAGCCCTGAATGAAGTAGGGAGATTTGCTTCATGCAGCATCGCAGTAGTGTGCTCATCTATGGTGCGATTAGCACGTTCTGCTGTCCCATTCTGTTGCGGTCGATTCCTGGTTGAATGGCGATGCACAATGCCCTCTGAAGCAAGGAAGTTCCTGAACTCGTTGGACATGTACTCGCCACCCTTATCGTCCTGAAATCCTTTGATCTTTTGTCCAAAGTGGTTCTCAGCGTAAGCTTTGAACAACTTGAATGCATGGAACGCGTGACTCTTGCATTGCATGTGGTAACACACTTTGAAGCTAGTGTGATCATCAATGAAGGTAATACGATGCTTCCACCCCTCACGGGTGTGCTGCTTGTATTCCTTCAGATCAGAATGAATGAGATCAAGAGGATGTTCAGAACGATGACCAGTGTATCTTCCGATGACACGTCGAACTTTTGGAACATTATGGCGTGTTCGAGCACAAGACGGTAGGCAAGCCCGAAACGCGCTCGTGTGATGGGCATGTAACGCAATGTGACAACCGTGTCGCGGCGACTGCTGCTTCGCGTTGGTGCTTTTCCGTGCCCGTTTCTTGCGGTACTCGTTTGTGGAAGTGGTAAAAACTGACAGATAGTCCCATGTGTATGGCGCGTCCTCAAGATATATCCCAGGCAGGCACATTTACATCAAATCAAATCCATCCACCCGACCAATCCTCTTCTGGCCATTACGAAGATGATGATCTGGCATGGGCGGCAAAAATCCAAAGACCTTGTTGAAGAAGCTCCCCGTGCCTGTCCACTGCCCACCATTCGAAGATTTTTTCGACGTGCAGATCGGTATGCCAGTGTCTATTGCCATGGAGTTACAGGACCTGTCGCCGAGTTTGCTGTTAAAAGGTACCGGTCTCACCGCGGAGTGCAGAAGCGAGAGATAGAAGTGGCGGAGGCAGAGTGGAAGAAGACAGTGAAAATGGGTATCATATAGGCCATGTTCCTACACACAAAAAAAGCAGTCTTCCAACCTCATCTTTCCTATACACAGAAAAAAAAAAATCCGCCCAAAATTTCGCCGTTTTGAACCCTAAATTAGGAGTACCTCCGATTCTTCTGAAATGAAGAATTGCCTATAAACTACCCCCTAGTTCCTTCCAAATCTCAAATCTGGAAGGAATCTGATCAAAATTCCGGTGTGACATGAAGTTTTGGCTGCCACCATACAACTTCAGAAAACGACGGAACCTTGAAAAATGGGTTTTTAGGTGTCTTAGTGAGAGTAGGATAACTTTCAATTCTCTTTCAAATGAACCTAACATGTTTTTGGGATGCAAGAAAAAAAAGGGCCCATGCACTATGGCCGTTGATACCTACTGCAGTAGGACTGCACCCGTACTGATGAGTGATGCGAACTGTTCCGCATGATCCGTGCACAGCCTACATACGTACGTCAGCCGCATCTTCTCGGGCGTCGTGCATCCATGGATTTCGCCACACCAAAACCGAAGGGAACACACGGTGCGTTTTTGGAAGCAAGTGTATTCGTTCGCATCAGGAAATGTTGTACGCCAACCATCTTGCATGCGGAAGAGCGCCTTCAGGCATACAAAGCTCAGAGGTACTGTCTCTTCCTTGTTCGATGTACGATCTTTAATGTCTTCAACAAAATTCCAGTCACCCAGTGTTTCAGTTGGAAATGGAAGTTCTGGATTTTCTAAGTAGCAATGCCATCATCGGCCCCACATCCTCTCTCTTTCCAGAGGGGTGTTTGGGGCGTAAATGTTCAGAATGTTTATTGTTTCTCCCCGATGTGATGGGATAACAAGCATGATTGCATGGCCCTCAATGAGGACATACTCTTTCACATTTTCCGTGTCAACATATTTTTTGTTGAGAAGGAAGCTAACTCCAGCTGTGGAGTTAGGTTTTATCGGTGTCCAGAGTTAAACAGTTTGAACCATTTCCCGTAAATGTTGTTGAACTGGCTAGGGCCCCAGCATGGGAAGTGTCACCTTCATGTTGGCATCAGGGACGATGGCAACGAGCGCCTCACAAAGCTTGATGATGTCGGAGGGCTCTTCAAGGTCGGTGATGATGACTTCGCCATCCTCTGTGGAAGTGCCAATAGACACGCTCACCGCTTATAGCACACCACCCCATATCCACTGTATTCCACTCGAGCGTTACCAGCCACTCATCTCTATCCTCCACCCTTGAATACACTGAACCACCTTATTCCTTGCATCATTCCCTATTGTCCAGATTTCCGTTTCCGATCCCTACCTTCGCTCAATAACCACGCCGCGCGCGCTGGCACACACGCATCAAAGGATCATGTGATCGCGTGTTCGACTTTAATTCGAGCGCGCAACCGCGTTATACCCACGTTGAAGGACAGGACGGCGTGTCATATATTTCCTACTTTCCCTCTCACCATTCTCTATCCATCTCGAACCAATTCACAATTATTCCGATCCACAGACTCTTACAGCTCTTTGCGGAACTTAGGGCGTGATCATTTCCCAAGATAGATATTGATATCAAATAGGCGATGAGCCCCTCGTGAAAGAAGCAATTGCTCGGACAGCAAAGGGTCTATCTCGCAAGTCGGAGAGATACACCACGTCCTGTGCGGTCTGTGGGGGCCACAGCATCAGAGAGATTGGGATCCAATTCGTACAAGTAGGGAACGACCAGGACGCCGCGCACTACCTCCAGGACCTGGACGATTCGAAGGAATTTGCGGTTGTTGAAGCTTTCCTCTGCTTGTCCACGATGGTTATGTACTCACTGTTTTTCAGGACATTGTTGATGCGACTTCGACGACATCCGATGGGCGTCTGTTGGGATGTGACCTCGTTAAGGCGGTGGTCGGAGCGATCGTGGACGTTGCCGATCAAATGGGATCTGCTGGGAAGCGGAACACTATGTAGTAGTTTGTCACCAACATTGTAGGAGACGTCCGAAGACCCGCACAACGTGCTCTGAACCTTTCCGAAGACTTGTTCTAGACTGAGCAGGAAGTCTTTTAGGCGAAGACGGCGGAAATGGGCGACGTCTGGGGAGGAGGCGATGGTTGCGGCGTCGAATAGCACGCCAGGATAGGCCGACTTGCTGCGGGGCATCAGTCGCGAAGGAGTGGTGTAGACGGTGTCACGGTGAGGATGGGACGAATGTCCCGCGCATCGTCGTACCTACTCAGAGGTGGGCTGGGGGAAAGAGACACTGGCCATAGATGTGGATGTCGGCAGCGCTGGGATAGATGGGCTCGTGGATTTCGTCCAGATCGGCTCGATTACTGTAAGGCTGTGGCAGCAGAGGCGGCTCGCCCACCGGCATAGGCAACGAAACGGGCGGCTCACTGGCACGGGGACTTTTCCAACAAACCGTTCCCACATGCGCCACTTTTGGCTGAACTCACGCCTTTTCTTATATAGATTCAACATTTAAGCGGAGAGGTTAAGGCCTTAAATATTTTAAGGCTTAGCAAGGCCTCAAGTGAAGTAATTGTTGGCCGCTAAATACTGTACTCACGTCGGCACGCGATCGGACCCCCGCGGTAAAAACGGGACTAGATGCAACCAGGACCCCCAATAATAGGTGTGAAGGCCTCGTCCGTGTCCGGACAAAAAAATTGGGTTTTGAGCCTCCAAGTTAGGCCCTGTCCGGACAAAAATTTGGGTCGGGGGCAAAACTCTTAGGTCTGTGGCCGATGGGACACATATAGCTTGTAGGTTGTGAGCATGATCCACATTATAGTCGGTGTTCACTGGGTTAACGGTATGCATATTCTCTATGTGTTTGAAAACGGTATCAAACAGGCGTGTAGACCCTTGGTTGTCAAATAGCACCAGTTTTGGGAGCTCTTCCTCGTGGCCTTTGTTGAGACACCACCTGCTGTTTAAAAACCCTATTTCACATTTTTAACTGTGTCGGCCATCATACTTACTATTGTCTTCACCATCGTCCTCGTCGCCCTCATCATCTTTTCATGGTCTCGGGCCTCTAAATCCAGGAATTACAAAGCCCTCTTTGCTGATTTAGAAGGCATACTTTAGTGGAATATGTGTATTTACCGCCCTATAGGCATCGCGATCGGCTGTGTTGTGCATCCTCACTGCGGACATGACGGCGCTGGAAGCGATTTGGCATGGTTCATACTGATGCGCCTGCTTACATTAGGGATCTTCAAAGCTCAGATTTCGACCTCATTTCGACTTCATTTCGATTTCTCATTTCGAGCCAGTGTGACACGGCAACTTCCGAAATTCTCATTTCGCAATCACGATCAGAGTTGAAATTTCATTTCGGAAGGCTTTTTCCCCCCGCTCATCATATGTTGGGTGCCGCCCGCTGCATCCCGCCCATCGTTCGCCACATTGAGCTCGTGCATTCTGCCTCCTAGACCAATCAGTGTGGAGCACTTTGAGCCATCCACTATGTCTATTACTCAGTAGACATGCCCTGTGGTTAGTTTGGTTGTAACCATTTTACCCGTGCCAAATTTTGAAGGGCGGGAATGGCGGCGGGAAGAGGCGCGCAGCCGAACAGAGCTGCCAAAATCAAAACATCAGTTTCAGAATAGTCACATCAGGTCACAGTAGACAAGGCCGAAATGAAAATCGAAATGGAGTCGAAATGAGGTCGAAATCTGAGGTTTGAAGATCCCTATTGGACTGTGTACCATTTTGCCAATATTCGTATTCGTCCCCGGCTCCAACGTTAAGACACATATATCTTGTGTATTAATTTCACCAGGATAAAATTTATAAAACAATTGAATCGGCGGCGGAATGCCTTGTTGAATTTACAGTACAGCAATTGTGGTGAGCCCAGATTTAGAGACGAGAAACGCTCGATTAAACACGATTTTGGGCCAATTCTACCCTTCAGGTCCGGTTCAGTCTTCCTGTGTATTTACAAGGTATGAATTAGGTCTCAACCATCGTTGAACTCTACTTTGAAGCCATGGTTCGTCAGGTATGTTCTCAAGTTCGTTCACCATCATCCTTTGCTTATAACTCTTTTCAAGTCCTTCAACAACAATTTATTCATCACGCCTTCAATACTACTTTTGAGTCGTCATTGCGGTTTTGACTTGCACTTATTATCCAAGTAAGTCATGTTCAAGTTCGATTTTCTTCTCGATTACTACCCTAACCAACCTAGTACCGTCTCGAGTAGGTTCGCATTCCTTATCAACATTGATTAAGGCGCCTTTGATCATAGCCTGGTTCCTCCGATTGAATTCTACCTGACTGAAGTTTGATTTGCCGTGTTTAGGATCTCCTGGTCTTCGCCGAAGCGTTGGACCCTGAATCGCCATCAAGAACAATCAATTTCAACTCATTTGACACCTTTCAATCACACTCGACGGCCGTACGAATCTGCGCAGCTTCGTTCAAGCTTATAATTACTACAGATGAAAGCCATTCAACGCTGAGTTCTTTGTGTCTACTTACCCAGATCGAGGCAGGATCTTCCCAATTAGATCTACTCTCATTTTTCTTGATGTTTGAAACGTCTTTCATTGTGAGTTAGCACCGTCTTTCCTGCATTTCACCTTACTTATCTCACAAGTTTATTATCCATTGGTCTTCAGCAATGCGTTCGGGCTACAGTCACACGCAATAGAGGCTCATCTCAACTCATTTAGCGTTCTAGCATCGCGTTCGATGTCCCCTGTGCATCACCGCAACTTTGTTCAACTTGACATTAGTTTAAAAGTAAGACATTGTCCAATCTTGAGTTTCCTTACTTATCCCGACCTATTCTTCTCCAACACTGGATCCAGACGATCCATCCTCGTACCAAATGCCGCAGGTACGTCTCTCCACTAACTGCTTACAAACCTAACTTGCTGATTATTGCGTAGAGTCATCAGTAAAATTCCATGGAGGTGTTTGGGTGTTCATTTGCGATGTTTCCTATTTTGCTCCATTAATACAGATCTTCGCAAAAGTTCTTGCGCTGTGTATCGATACCAAAACTTACACGATGGGTTGGCAGACTGTTCTATTCAATCTGAGGTCGCGGGCGACACTGCGGGGCGCTGGACAATCACAGTCGCGGGCACCATGGGTCCCGCGATGTAATCCCAAAGCTCGTCATCTTCAAGCTTGCCCCGAGCCTTGAACTCGAACGTCTTCCAGTTCTTGCCATCAAGCTGAGTAAAATGATAGCGCGTCGTGCTGGAAGCATCTCGGGATCCCATAACCTGTTGTAGGTCAAGAGTTCAGGGTCACGCTGCGACCGTTCTCTTCAGACTAAAGATATATTGCAGTTGTAACAGATTACTCACCTGCGACCGTTCTCTTCAGACTGAAGAGATCGGCCGCAGGCCTCCACTAAATACATAGCCCGTGGAAACCAAACACCGCGTAGCCGCGTCCCCATCCGGACTGGATAGCGCGGTCAATACTACAACAGGTATCCTCGCCTATTGACAACCTAGCAGATGAGCTCATGGCAAACATATTTGTGCTTTGTCTCCCATCCCATCGCCCGGCCCCAACCACCCCCTTTCATTCGTAGCTCCCTTGCTCGCTGATGCGCCTCTTCTCCTCTGTCGTGTGTCCTCCCGTTGGCGAGCGGTTGCCATCAGTGTCGGCCGACTCTGGGCATCTTTAGACACGGAGTGCATCCGTCGCCCACAACTGGTAGAGCTCTGGCTCATAGGGCTGTACGCCGTGCCCGTCACGGGCACGGCCGTCGTTTCAACGGATGTACAACGGGCACGGCCCGTCACCCAACGGTCCGTCGTGCGAGTTAACAAAATGTTTACGGCACGGAACGGGTGACGGGACGGCCGTCGACGGTGAACGGAAGTTGCCGGTTCAACTGCGAGCGAAATTTGCCTATACCAACATCCAATATAGCCTCAAAGAGCATCTTACCGTTTTATTCAGAGACAGTACACAAACTTGGCCATTTTTATTGGAAAATATGGGGTACTTTATCCTCTCGACATGCCTTTCGGTAAGTTGAAGATTCGCGGGCAATTTGTGCTGATACACACCTTCAAAGGCATTAACGAGCAGTCCTGCACTTGATTTTGAGATAGATAAGACTTCTTTAAGCTGGTGAGGTGCTTCTCTATTCTCCTGTTGAGGGAAGAACTGCATTCTAACAAGAAAAATGTGTTGAACAGGATACGGGGAAAGATATGTAATCAACATTTGGGCTCACTTGAGAAGTAGGAATGCCGTCGTGAGTGATACATATCAGTACAAATCACTGTAGAGGTCAATGCAAATTTATCACCTATGAAAATGCTCGAAATATGCGAGATTCGTCGGTTTGTTGTGCAAAACCCGTCATCCGTCGACCTCCGTCGACGGCCGTGATTTCGACGGCCGTCATCTTGAAAAGCCGTCCCGTTGCCGTCCCGTCGAAAAGCTTCCAGAACCGCTGACGGAACGGGTCGGCTACCCGTCGTACGGGACCCGTAGAACCGGCGCGACGGGCACGGCGTGCAGCCCTACCAGTGGCTCAACCGTGCACGTGAATCGACCTTATCACTTCGAATCACACAACCCATCACATCAGCCATTTGACAAATCTGTCGCCGAGTTTTTGGTGTTTTTTGGAGTTTTCAGCTTTTGGAAAACCTGACAACCTCCGAAAACCTCACAAGCCCAAAACCCGTGAAATAAATTTCGGAAATACATAGTAAGGATCCAATTGTATAGTAAATTCAGCTAAAAATTCGTGCATATGATGATCGGCATAAGGGCTAAGGAAGTATGTATCAAACACATCAAGGGAACTGGAAAAATGGAAGTCTTCAGGGAGGGCTGCTGTACCGTAAACACCCATTAAATGCGAGGCTCGTGTGATGCTGTCCAGTGGAACAATAGCCAGTGTCAATGCCCCACGTTCACGCTCCGGCTCCACCACCCACATCCCCGTATCGGGATCTGGCGCGTCGCCGACGGGGACTAGCCAATTCATCAACGCACATCTGTAGTCCTGGGTTGCAAAAGACCTCCTTAAATCCTATCGCGATTCCAATGTAGATGTTAAACACATCGGAGCAGGTCACCTGTGAGCTCTCTAATGTTTTCAGTCCACGAGAAATCGGTTTGAGAAGCAAGTTGATGTTGTTCAGCTGAAGGCGAAGAGTAAGCTGTGCCGGAGAGTTGGCAATAAAATATTGTTGAAGAGGTTTTGTCTGGCCGACGATAAATCAGCTGAAGTCCATATGACACAGCTTATGTACTCACAGCCTTCGTATCGAACTTGATGAGACCCTCCGAGTAGCATTTTTCCATTGCCGGCAGGCAACGGGTCACACTACTTGATTGATCCGCAAAGGTAGAGAATCGAGTCGCACCGAAAGAAACAAGCGACTCTTACGATATTTTCACATCTCATTTGGGTTCGTCGAGGTACCTGTACCTAAGCATTACTTGCGTAGACGAATATCAGGGACCGTCGACGCGACTTGTCTGAAACACGTATATATGTCACGTGTGTGGCACGTGATCTGTTCCGCGTTGGCCTCGGGGTCGTTGGCCCCACGGTGCAGTGTTCTCCCATAAGGGGTTATTAAGGGTGAAGATTTTGGTTAAGGCCTTAAGCTCTTAATAACCTTAATTAAGGCCTCCAAATTAAGCCCTTAAGACCATTTTTTTCCCGCCGTTTTAGCGCGCTAAGACAAATGAAACCCGTACGCTAGTCGTCGCTATCGTAATCATCGCCGGAGCCCTCTAATTCTCTGTCATCTGGTTCCTCCTCCGAATGTTCCGCCGCCAGCAGCTCCATCAGGAGCTGCTGCTGAGTGAAAGCTTTGCGAGGTGCACGTCCGCCGGGTGGTTGGGGAATCTTTCCCGCAAAAAGACGTGACAGCGGGCACGGAAGCCACCCGGGGCGCTGAGGTGCGGGCGGCTCAACAACGGTTTGTGAGCCCTCGGTATCCTCGGCCGCCATTTCCTCGACTCGTGCCGCTACTACCCACGAAGTGTAAACCTTGCGCCACGCAGCACCAGAATTGACGAGGCGGGTGCTAATGTGTTCCCCTGCCTCGTCATCCGATTCCTCCTCGTTCTCTAAAATATCAGCATATTGAGGCACGGCGATTAAATCGGCAACACGATTCTCATCGTGATTTTTGCGCTTCTCTCGTAGCTTGATAAGGCCCGTAGCAAGGTGTTCAGTCCGAATAGAAGCGCCAACCTAAGGATAATATAAGTCCTGGAGTGCGGTAAGGAGAGCAAACGAACCTTTGACATCTTCTCAGTCTTTTTGAAGCTGAGGCGGTTGCGGAGACGCGTTCTCTTGATTTTAAAGTCGGAAAAGTCGCGCTCGTTACCTGCCTGATTCACAACGATACCGAGAATCAGAAGCGCAAAATCGGCGAGCTCGTGAACATCTGGATCAGCGAGCATGAATTTCCACACTGCGATTGGATCATTGCCCTATGAAATTGAACCAAAAAAGTCAATGTCGCACAATCAAATGAAGGCTCGCACATACATGTGACTCCTGAAAGTCAGCCCGAGATTTCTCAAAGTCGGCAAAGACACCGAGAGTACTCATATATTTGAGGAAGGCTTGTGATACCTCTGCCTCCTTGGCCACTTTCTCGGTGTCGAGGGCTGCCTGCTGTTCCGGCGTGGGGACATCCACAGGCGGCCGGGATTTCACACGCCGATAAAGCTAAAACATCTGTCAGAGCTGTCGCAGAATGACACTGGAATGGCCCACCTCGATCAGAACAGTTCTCAACGTAAAGATATTGACCCCGGCCTGATCGCCGAATCGCGAAACGCGCTCGTATGGATTTAACACCAGGGCCATAAGGAAGAGTGGTTGGTCCATTGCGGCCCAGCGCTTCTCGATGCGCTTCACCATCCCCGCAGCAACGACAGGATCAGCGTGCCGCTTGAAGTGCAGATAAATGCCTGCAAAGCCAAGTAATACTTGATCTGCGCGCGTTTTTTCGCCCTGGTTGATGTTAGTGATGTAACAAATGGGCTCTATATCGTCCGCGATGGTCTGGAGATGTTTCCAGAACGTCGGGTTATCCAGAAGGTCACAGAACTTCTTCGCCTCGTCCGTGAACTTCTTCTGCTTCTTCTTGTTTTTCTCGGCGCCGAGTTGGGCCGCAATAATTTCGTTTCGGCGAAGAATGGCTGCCTGACGCAGAGGAGCTTTCAGTTATCCAACGCGTAAGGTTCGCCATGAGGTACGCCAGAACAGTGCCTCCGTTCTGCTCGGCTTGAACGTCGTCGAAGACATCCCTGACGCGTTCGTGATTATTAATCCAGCCGATTGCGTCAGTTACCTCTTCAGCTATCTGTGCTGCTCGTTTGTTCTCTTTGATATAATCAAGGAGAATAAGCTGGCCCTGAATTGCGTGTTAGTGAATGACACTCCAAAAGATCAACCCCTTGCCTGATGAGCACAACACGCTGGCCCAAACAAATGGGGCCGCTTGAGTACTAGCAGTTTACGCCCGAGCTGGCTACCGCCGTCGTTATCGCAGACGTAACAGACGACAATACATCCGTAGTCTTTTTCAGCCTTGTCGATATGGCTGCAAAAGGCGATGGCCATGGATTCGCCGTCCTTCTTCTTCCCTCGCGTATGGATCAGGTCGATTAAATATGACTACGGGGATTGAGTAAATATAACCGACACCTAAACAAAAGATCATACTTTTCCGTCCACGGAGATGTCGACACCCGTCACCGAATATTTATCCTTCCATCCGTCCGAACTGTAGGAATATAAATATGATATTTGGTTCGGGAGTCATGAAAAACAAAACTCACGCCGCCGTCACATATCTCCCCTTCACAATCTTTGCAACCGCCTTATCGACCTTCGCCACCTCCTCGTCCAGCAGCCGACCGGAAATCACTTTATCTGTGGGAATGACTTCTGTCGCAGTCGACCGGAACATCAGAAATAGCTTGATTATCTCCGGGTCGACGGTCCAGCGGAAGGGTAGATTGGCGGAGATTGTGGCGCGGAGGAATTGGGTACGGACAGTCTCAGCCTGCGCGTCACTGAATGGAATATTGAGACCCTTGAAGACTTTTAACTGGGTCTGCTGCATATTCTTCTCCACAAGCTTAAACTCCGCCCGCTTACGCTTGCGGGACAGTCCCTCCTCGTCCTCGTCATCTGCCGCTACCTTTAATTTCCCCTCTCCCTTTAACTCCTTCGCAAACTTTCTTGCCGCTGCCGACGCGTGGGGACAAGGGGTCGGGTTGTTGCCCAGCAAATGTCCAATTATGGGTCCTTTGTCGCCGCGGACGTGCTTCGTCTGAGCCACGGCTGAGGCCGTGTCAGAAAGAAGTTTCCGCAGTAAAAAAACATAACGCACCGTTTGCGAACCAAGGCTCATTCTCAAGGTGCGGGCCTGGTTCCGGCGATGGCCCACTGTCGACATCCATAACGTTATCGGCTGATCCATCCGCAGGACGGTGGGTGTTGATGCACCCATAGCAGTAAGCTTTGAAGTGGGATGTATTTTGCTTTTCTCCTTGCCAGAAGAAGGCCCAGAAGCCAGATTTCGGAGCGGGCATGGCTGCGTCGCTGTCGGGACAGTGCTTTCGTCGCGATGAAATTTTCTGATGGGATCAGAATAAATGATGCCATCATCACCCTTAATTAAGGCTTATGACGATTTCCGCCTGTTGTTAACCCTTAACTTTAAGGCCTTAATAAGGCTTATCTGAACATAAGGGTTAGCCCTTAAGGAGAACACTGCCACGGTGAAAAAGGGCCTGGGCAAATTGACCGCTCGCCGTCAGCCTGTAGGCTTCTGTATAGGGTCTTGTATATAATTCTGGGAGAGGTTATAAACCGTTTTTAAATTTCTGTTTGTAAACAGGTCGTTCATAAACATGTTTATAAACAGCCCACCAAAAGTGATCCTGGAGGGTCTGGACAATGATTCAAAGCCATTTTTCGTTCCACAGTGACATGGATGGTAACCACATGGCTGATTTTTGCTCACAGGTCGAGGAGGGAAAATAATACCACACTCCTTGATGTTTTCCCCATGCCATCGGTCATGCATGGATTGTATTTGTTGCTCAATCTGGAGGTCATCTTTGCACAATTATAGCAGGTATCATTGAGGACAACTTGAATCTTCTCAGAGGCTGCAAATGAGTGAATCTGGGTGAAATTCTCGGCAGAGGACTTGCAGAAGACCCTCCACCAGACATTTAAAAACAGCATATTTCCCAGAATGATTAAAAACTGGGTTTATAAACAGCAGTTTATAAACGTGTTTACAAACCAGGATAATATACAAGACCCTACTTCTGTAGGCACTAACCTCATTGAAATCACGCGCTCGCTGTCAGGCCACTGACCTGCTTCTACATCTGAGAAACTGAGTGCCGGCATTGAGCACTCTCAGTCAGCCTCTTCCACGGGCTCTCACTGCCCTGCTTCTGATTATTTCTCCAAAAATACTTTTTTTTTCCCCCCGCGGAGAAGTGATTGACGAGATACTCTTGGGATGCGGCAGCTTCCGTGGCAGAGCCGTACTTCATTCTGGTTTGATGGCAGAGGATATCTAGTCGCTTGAACTCAGTGCGGACGTCTTCGCTCGGGCGGGACTGAATTGTATCCAAGCGGAAAGGTCTCAGAATGAAAACGCCATCAAGGGCAGTGGCGCGGGAAAGCATGACGTAAGGTGATGGGGACTTGTTTAACAATTTAACAATGTGGACTTCATATTGCCCTGTTCTTCCCCCAACAAATTAAACGGCTTGTATGACATTGTTTCTTGTACCTGCGTTTTCCTGTGCGCTTTGAATCCCGCTCAAAATCTGATTTTTGGTGATAATTGCGCACATTGCGGGGAATAGGGACAGCTCCCGGGGCCACTCTATGGTTGAAACCTCAAGGAGTAGTTACAATTACTAAATCGGGACTGAAACTTGTCACATCACAAAAGCCGGGACCGAATATAAACGCGCGAAGGCCAGCCCTGATTCGGACGTCGGGCTCCGAAGTGCGACATCCAATTTGACAGCGCTGGCCTAGGCAGTGAGCCTTTTATTCCTGCAACTGAAGTTTCTTTTCACGCACCGCTCAGTGGAGCTTCGGCTGTTGGTGCAAGGAAATCCGTGGTCTCTGATACCGACGTTCAATGCACGGAAATACAGTGAGTGCTTCCCACCACTCACCTGGTTCATTGTCGTCATTGACATCTGGAATAGGGCTTCCTAGGGCGGCTACAGGAGACGCCGATTGGCCTGCGGGGCTGCGACCTTCAAGTCGATGGATCTCAGCGATGAGTATCTCCACTCGCTCTTCAAACGTGAGGTCTGCCGCTGACAAGGTGTCAGAACCTGCTAAACGCGCTTTAAAAGGTCGTACCTAAGAGGTACACGGGCATACGTGAGAAGCTGCACCGACTCTGTGTAGACTAAGAGCAGTGTACCTTGGGAGCCGAGACAGAGGGCAGTGTTTGGGGCGGGTCAGGTGACGAACGATGCACCTATAACGTGTTAGAAGACGTGCGGTCAGACGACAATGGTAAGTACCTGGGGAGTTGACTTGGAACGGGGACTCACGCCTGGTGAGCGACACGGAGTTGTGGGTGCCGGCATGTTGATGCGAGTACCGGGGCTGGCCGACTTGGGGACAATCTGAGGGTCCTTGATGGGGGGCTGGGCCGGACTCGGACGTGGACGAGGGTTGCGAGTGTGTTTGTCGGTGTTACCGCCTGCGGTTTCAGCCATTTCGATATCAGGCTCCATCGCGACACTGAATCCCAGGTCAGGAACAAAAGGAGAGAGAGTTATCGTTACGAGTACTTATGTTTACATAATACTCGTTCCTTTCATTTCTCCGAGGGGCTAAAAGTCTCCCTATTTTCCTTGTCTCCGATTTTTTAAGATAGTCTCCTTAGTGGCTGTGCATGACTTATTTAGTGGCTGTCCCTATACTTCGTTCACTTTTTCCTTACCTCTTTAGCGGCTGTGTGACCTAGGGCTGTGCTATTTTTATTTACTTCTGTCTCTTTTCCCTGGTATTGCCGGCTCTCCACAGCTTTCGGCCGAAATGAGCGGCGTCGAAAGCCGAATGTCCACCGCCTTCTCAATCCGTACGGCGATCAGTATATGTGGACCCCACCATTAGGGATGGGCACGGGTCCGGGTCCGGGTACAAATCAGTTGACCCGGACCCCAACCCGTAAAACCCGAACCCGAACCCGCGGGTTTACGGGTTGCTCACGGGTCGTCGGCAAGCCCTGCCGACCGTGATCCGGATCTCGGCATCGCCTACCGACAAGGTTCCGATGTCAGGCACGTCCAGGGACAGTGTTTTTAAGTGAGAGAATTAATCTTGCGGGCAAATTTAGACCTCATACACATTTTTGCACCAGCAAAACTTACTCTATTCATGGTTTCACAGTGAGTTTGGCCCATGTGTCTCATACCCGAGGGCAACCCGCGGGTTTCGGGTCTGGAATACCATCAACCCGTGACCCGTACCCGCTCGACCCGACCCGCAAACCCGCCGGGTTTACCCGAACCCGCGCCCTTCCCTACTTACCATAAGAGCGACACGCGCACAGAGCTCGATAGTTACGGTGCACTGGGTGCCGTCGACAAAGATCATAGTGAGCTTGAAGATGTTTTGATGCTCCGGGCCCAGCGCTACTGTACCATTTCATTCAATTCATATGTCACAGGTCACAGGGCCCTTTTTATACGAAAATCTTTGGGGTGTCACAGGCATTTTCGAGGAGGTTCGAATCTTCAAAACATGTCACAAAATTGGCGGAAAATGGCCCCAAAAAATCAAATTTTAATCCTACCTACCTACCTACCTACCTACCGCCTAGGCGGCACGTGTGGTGGTCAGCGCATCAGCGTTCACACGCAATGCCATTTTTGACGTGAGCGGAAGTAAATCGGCATTGACAGCTCACCGCTTTGCATTGCCAGTCCCCTCCTCTGTTGGAGAACAAGCATACAAGTACCACCTGTGTGCCTCCATCGCTGCTTACAGACTTTGGCAAAGACTCTAGGGACGCTGAACTCCAAAGAGACTGCTGACAGGTTCCCAAAGAAGTAACTCCAGTATATGCTGCAAGGCGAAATCTCCGTGACTGTCCTCGTAGTTCAAAGCAGTCTCGCAACACGTCTATCACTCGGAATTTACCTGTACCACCGGGACCTGAAAGGAACATTCGAAGCTGCTCTACTCGATTGATATGCTATCAGACATGCTCACAACATCCCTGAAGGCTGATTTCAACCAAAGTTTGGTATTGTTTACTCCAAGATTTTGGCGTGAATTGTGCACGTGACACAATTTCCAAATCCCAGAAGACTCCGAAGAGTGTTGAATTTAAAGAGAACATAATTTCTCCGCGTGGTTTCTCGAGGACCGACTGCTCCTCCTGGTATTTTGTTTGCCACTCTGGCTTCAAAAATGTCAATTGCACGTGAAACATGTGGCAACAGTTCCTTGTTGGTAAAATATTCATCTCGATTTTTTCCAGCATGGAAAAGAAGCTGAGCCTCTTCTTCGCCATGAACAAGTCGTCCCCATTCAGGTGTCAGAAAATCAGAAACCATGATAGATTGGCCTTGGCCTTTGGCTTCTGGCTTTGCTTTGAATGAAGCATGAATCCATCCGATCTTATTTCGATCATTTCCGAAAAATGTAGATTCATCATGAGTGGCCACAATCAGACGATATGGTTTCCCATCTGGACAAGTACCACCGGGCAGACCAATGCAAACACCATCATTATTGAACTTGGCAATTCTTGGTTCATATTCTTCAATCCATCTTTTCACAAATGCCATGCAATATTTAACAACATCATCGCGCTCATGGCCATCCACATACATTCCATTTTTCCTTCTGCCAAATCTGTAGTCAAGAGTTTTCAACCAGCGACGTACAGTCCAGACAGAAATTATGTGCTCTTGGAGAGGAACACCTTTCTCTTCCAATGTTGCTTGCATTTGTGTAGAAGCCACATAATCAACAATTGTGTTCGCTCGAAAGTGACCATCATTTTCAGCCACAGCCTGTAGATGCAATTTAATAGCTAAGGAAAAGTCTTCATCATCAAGAAGCGAAGATGCATAACAACCAATTTTATGCAAGGGAAGTTGGCCAGTAGAAAGGTATGTGTGTAGCGAGTCTCGAATCCTGCGGGCAAGATGGCTCCCATGCCCTTGAGATTCTGCCACAATCATTGAAGCTTGTCTCCAGGTGTATGAAAGCAGACTGTATCCTTCCTGCTGCGTGCGAGAACTGGTACATTTCGGTACGTTTCCTATTCCCATTATTCCCTGCTCATTTATTTTCTTTCTCGTAGATCCTTCAGGCACGAATAAATATCGAGGCGAAAGCGCAGGTGCGATCCTTATAATGGCATTACAGTGGGAGCTGTGGGGCGACGGCGAAAGGTGTGTGTCGGCTATTATGTTACTCGTTTAAGGTTTCTCATTTTTGTGTTCGCATATGCGGCCCGCCAATCTATTATCCACTCCATTCCCTCGAATATTTGCGCTCTGAGACCGGGCCTGAGGGCGCTCTTCTTCTGTAAAAGGGGTGTGTGTGTGCGCACACAAAACCTTGTGGCAGCGGCCGGTTTTCAGGACTTACTAGCAGAGGATGCAAGTATTATTTATTAGCAGGGTACAGTTGGATAGGGAAAGGGAAGAAAGGTTTGTAGCACACGCAGTTCTGGGTACAGATGCGGATCGGATCAAATGATGTATCAGTTCGAATTGATCCTCTTTTGTTTTGCATAGACCACTGGGTTGAACAGCTCCGTAAACACGTTTCAAACATGGTTTGGGCTCTGTCTCTAGGTTGGTTCAAACTCTCATCTGGATGATTGAACGGGTCTTTAACACTGTATGAGGTCTAAATTTGCCCGCAAGATTAATTTTCTCACTTAAAAACACTGTCCCTGGACGTGCCTGACATCGGAACCTTGTCGGTAGGCGATGCCGAGACCCGGATCACGGTCGGCAGCACTTGCCGACGACCCGTGAGCAACCCGTAAACCCGCGGGTTCGGGTTCGGGTTTTACGGGTTGGTCCGGGTCAACTGATTTGTACCCGGACCCGGACCCGTGCCCATCCCTAGAACTTATAGAATATGACCGATAAGAAGTGGCCCAGTGAGTCAAAGTCTTTGGTGATGATCTCGAGAGCCGCATCAGCCTTCTCCCATACATTTCGCTTTGGTTTTCGAAGTGCTGAGTAGAAGGAGTTTCGGCGGTGACACGACGGACAAAGGTCTGTCACCTTCCAAATTTGGATGTGCAGTCACCTGACATGTCACCTGAACTGTCACCTTCCAACTCCTTCCAATGTTTCGAATATTCCTTGCGATGGCAAACGGCGTAGATAGTGCATGAATCCACCGGCCAAGCAACAGACAGTCTAGACCCAAATCATCGATACTTTCCAGTACTGTAGATTTCGAGTCCGTGCGCAATCAATGAAGGTGGCACTGCCACTGATTGACAGTGATCTCGACGTCCTTCGGCTTCGTGCTCTTTGACTTCGCCGCCCACTGCGTCTCTTCATGGCCGACAGTCCTGTGCGCAAGAAGGGCCATAAAGTGTGTACCTGCTGGTCTCATGACTGCAGGGATCAGACCTGGGAGGACGAAGATGGCGAGTTGCGTCGCGGCAGGTGGGTTCATCGGAACACCGTCGCACGGAGACGAGGACGCTGAGCGGCGGAACGCCCAAGGATTCCCTTCCCAAGTGAGATTTCACTGGATTCATGCAATTGTTATTGAGTCCCTTCATTCTCAGGCCAGTTCAGATCCCGCTGCCTCCGATTCAGCCGCTGCATTACCTGCGGTCTCGCCCATAGCCCCATTGCCGCCCAAGGAGATTATTGTAGGGGAGGAAGGTGTGTAACATATATGATGTCTTCCATAGACTCCCATACTTACCTCAGATTTCGTCAGACACTCCTCAACAGGCCTATCGACGATTAAGCTTTATTGTTTGCACATTTGCGGCTTGGCTCCATCTTGTTTGCGGCCTTAGTCGCGACGCGAGCCATAGGGTGCTGAAATTTATTTGTGTAATTCTCGAAATGGTGGCCATGAATTCAACCTCTTCACAATCGCATGCGATCCCCGCTGATATCCGAACCGCGATGAAGCGTCTTTCCATCGAGCCGGTCATCGATCGGGCCATCTGCTGCCCAAAATGTTTCCGGCAATATTCCTTGAAGGAACTTCCGCAGACCTGTTTTTACCGCGAGACCAGCGCGTCGAAACCATGCTCAACCCCTTTGTGGGTGGAACGTCAAACTCGGTCAGGGCCCAAAATCGTTCCTCGGCGTCTGTACAGTACGCAGAACCTCGAGAGTTGGCTTTCCCACTTTCTCTCGCGCCCCGGAATGGAGGATCTTCTCAGAAAATCGCACCAGCATGTTCCAAATCCCAACAGGATGAGCTCGATCTGGGACAGTCCGGCGTGGCAGAGCCTCGGAACTTTCACCACCACACCAAATAACCTCGTCTTCAGCTACTACATTGATTGGTTCAATCCATTCACAAATAAGATTGCCGGGAAGTCGGTCTCTTGCGGCGCCATTATGGCTTGTTGCCTCAATCTCCCTTACGAACTCCAACGCTTGTCCGACAATACTTTTTTTGTTGGGTTAACACCACCACCACATGAACCCACGGTCACAACGATAACAGCTG
Organism: Mycena sp. CBHHK59/15; assembly: GCA_029204085.1. NCBI lineage: Eukaryota > Fungi > Basidiomycota > Agaricomycetes > Agaricales > Mycenaceae > Mycena > Mycena sp. CBHHK59/15. The sequence goes on from JARGXW010000380.1 coordinate 91,848, forward strand.
TTTCCGACCCCGTCATGGACCAGTTTCAAGCCATGTGGGATGGCAAAATGATTCGCACCCACGATCATCCCAATGGCGACTTTTACCGTGTCGCAATTATACCGGGATTTGATTTACACCACTATCGGCTGTGCTGACATCGGTAAAAAGCCCAAGCTCTCGTACAAGTTAGCGAATGCTATGGCGAAAGAAGCTGCGATCAGCCTTGCGTCCGTTACGGATTGGGAGGGTTTGGTCGCTGAGGTCACAGCCGCAGAGAAGAAGAAGAAGAGTTCGGTTGTGGCCAACATCTTAGTCACTGAGCAGGTGAGCTTTTGTTTCGTCCATTCTTACGTGTACTCATGACAATTCAAGTACATGCTGTCGTTGCGCGCCCAGCTCAATATCAAAAAAGCGCCGACGGGCAACAAGCGTGGTAAGAAGATTCAGATTCTCGACTTGGAGCACGCTGGGAGCGGCGACGACGATTTCGATGAGGGGCTCGGGATCATGGAGAAGGAGTCTAAGTTCGTCGAGCAGTTGCAGAGTCACCGTGGGCGGTGTCAGCTCTGTGGACCATCAAAAGCGTGCAAGATTGACGTCTCCGGAAACCACCAGGTGCTGTCTAATAATATGCTGAAAGGCTGGGCCCGTGCGCTCGTTCGCATTCCTTTTCTTGGCCTTGTGTACTATGCTAATCATAATTGCAGGCCGCTGAGACGCACGGTGTCACGATGGTTACCCCGCCGCGCGCGGGGCTCTTTTCGATGTTCTTCAAAAGCATGGCTGGACCGGCCGGAAACCCGCCCGCTACGCCCGGTTCCATGGCACCTGGGTACCCACCATTCATGAACCCGTATGTGTTTATGCCCTGGGGCATGAACGGCGGGATGGGTGGGATGCCTGGCATGATGGGGGGCAACCCATTCAATTCGACCATGTCCGGACAGCTGTCCACTGCGGTTACCCCGTCTCCGTTGCCCAGCTATTTGATACTGATCCCCGTGCGCGCCCGCCCACCCGCCTCTCGACCTTATTTGCATCCCTCCCCACATGGTGCGTATCTACTGTTCACTGATGCACGGCTATTTTGATTTTGCCGGTGATTAGATTGTAATGCTCCAAGAGCCCAGTGGCGAGCACGCGTTGCGAGTGCGCATATCGCGGTCGCTCGTGCCGCATCGCGCCCGTTGAGCCTCTGAGCACGCGTATCTATCGCGCGCAAGCTCAAGCGCTGTGCCGTGTGCCAGCCTATCGCGCACAAGCTCAAGCACTGTGCCGTGTGCCAGCGCCGCGCATGCGCGTACAATGCGGAACCCCCGCGCGCACCTGTACTCCGTCTGCGCGGATGCGACCCGGTGGAGACGTGAAACGGGCTTACTATCATACCTATTCATGTTTTTAGTACCGTGAATATAGCTGTTTTGGTATCTTTTTTGGTCCTTTTTGAGCTTTTTAAGTCCTTATATCAGAGCTTTTACCTGAGCTTATTTTGTCCTTTTCCGCCTTTTCCGCCTTTTAAAAGCAAACGGACTCAGCGTAAAAAAGGTGCAACAGCTTTGCGGCCTTTTCGCCTTTTTCGCCTTTGAAAAGGAGGCGTGTCCAATACTCATTTTTACCGCTAGATGGCGATGACTCCGAATTGCTCGAGTCTGACACCGTGTGGGCATCAGATGACGGCACCTCGCGCATGCGTATTGGAAAATTTCGCCTCACCCAGAAGATCAGTGTGGAGCGCATGGAATATCGGCAGGGTCCCGCCGCCATCTATCCGATACACCGCATTCGAACCGGGATCGTCGTGGATCTTAGCGATGAGAAATATCATTTCCGGGACCCTGTCACGAAAGAGTTGTATTCGCTAAATACTGTTATTAATAATGCTGTTTGTTCTTTTTTCTCCAAGTTTGAGGTTTCGATGCTGATCCGATCCTGTAGGACAACGATTCATGGGATTGGGTCGGCGGTAGTGCTCGTGGAGGTGCCCAAGTGACTTTCGCGCATGGAGAGAAGGCTGTCCCCTGCCGACGCATTCGTTACGATTGTAAGGGTGCGCACGCCTGCGACCAACTTGATGTCGCACTTCGAAGTGTGGTCCGCTTCGAATTAGATGATCCTGCACCGCGGAAAGCTATCATTGGTGCCCAGCAAGAGACCCGTCGCAGAGAAGGGAACACTCCCGAGGAACGGGTTGTCCTGTACGTCTTTATTTTCCGTCGTCATGATTTGGACTTTTGACACACGGCAATAGTTTCGTCAAACTCATACGCAATGCCAAGTGCCACGCCGTCGATTCAAAGAGCAATAAGTGCCGGGGTGGGCCGATATTGAAGCCCAAGCCTCATGTATTTTTTTTTGAACATCCACAATTCCGTTCCCTGATCACTTGATATCGTAGGGGCCGTCGCGCGGCCACCAACTCTTCGTCGGGTGCAGCGGTTGGACCCCGAAATTCCAACAGGGTCACCGAACGCACAGCATTCCCGATAACGTTGACGAAGATCTTCTCGCCAACGCCCTTGCGGGGCTGCCGCTGACCAATGATGGCAGCAAGGACACTCTTCCTTGCAGCGGCATCATTCACCCCCATACCGGACTCAAGAAGAAACTCTGCCGTACTGTCAAGTTATTCTATACCATCTGACCCAACTGATTTGTTTTCAGCACACGCTCTTATCGTTCACGGGATGCCGGTGCAGGGCCGAATCAAGAATTATCCCGGTAGCGGGACACTAATTCCTTCACGTCCTCGAAGGCGCGTTGGTGAGTGAACCCCCAGCGGAAAGGCACCGAATCGCTCGTTAACTCGTGCAGTATTCCCATTTGAATTTGCACGCCCGCAACATCCCCTCCAAGGTATGTTACGGACCCGATGAATCCGCGCAGTAAGTCGCGGTTCGTTGGTGTCTTCCAATTGACCACTGTGTCAACTTTGTGCGGGTCCATTCGGATCCCCTGGTCATCAACCACGCGCCCCAGCTCGTTCAACTCCTTCTGGAGCAACTGGATCTTATTTGCGCTCAGGTAGAGTTTTTCGCGTTCAAGTATGTCAATTACTAACTTGACATGCTTGATATGATCCTCGAGCGAGTCCGAATATATGATGATATCGTCTAGGTAAACGTCCATGAATCGTCCAATATACTGGCCGAACAGGTGGTTCATCAACGATTGGTACGTCGCAGGCGCGTTGCAATCGCCTTGTTGAAGGACATGGCTGACCATGTTGCCATCTGGCGTGCTCATAGCAGTCCGCGATACATGTTCTGGCACGACACGGATCTGCTCGTAAGCGTCCTGCCCATCGATTAGAGTGCGGAACTCACAGCGCGCAACGCGCCGCAAAATCCCCTCCATGTCCGGCAGCGGAGAGGTCATCTTCCGCGTGTTGGCGTTGCGTGCTCTCAAGTCGACCACCACCCGCAACTTCGGCGGGCTGGTCTTGACCTTCGGGATGAGCAACATGGGTGAGGTGTTACCCGTGTTCGTGACTTCCCAGCGTCCTGCCTTCAGGTACGTCTGGCGCTTCGAGTCCCATTGATCTCTCAAGGCTTCGGGGCATTTCGCCGGTCTCCAAGGTAAGATTTTATTCTCGTCTATGAGCGGGATAGTATGATTAATGTCTCGAAACGGCGGCAAGCCGGTCTCGCCCGCCGTTTACAGATCGGCCGGGCATACTCCATTAATTCGTCCCGTGCTGCCTGAAGCGCGGATTCCACCAATCCGACCGCTCCGGAGAGGACCCGAGCAGTAGCGACACCTTCAAGAGGTAAGGCATTAGCGCTTCCAATGCAGACGCGAGCAGGGTTTAAACCAATGTTCACCTTGTGTTGGAACAGCCACGCGGTACCTAGGATCATGTCGTATCCGCTCAAGTTAGCGATAAAGAAGGTGCGTTCCTCATCAATATCCTGGTAGGCGAAGCTGACCTTCGCAGAATGATTGATCTTGGATCGCGATCCTTGGACTGCCAATTGTAAGGTGATGGGGTCATGGAGCTCCTGCCGCTTCAACCGCAACTGATCAGCGAGTGAAGTTGACAGCAAGTCTCCCAGAGACCCGGAGTCCACGAGTGCTCGCACAGGCTCGCCGTTCACGCGTACCACGATCACGAGAGGTCTCGCGACCACTCGGTTCGCGACGCGGGGTGTAGAAGAGGTGCGAGAAATGCCCTTCATACTGTCTGCGGGGATCTGGACGCCTCCGCAACACAGTATAGGCACGCCCTCCGGACAGTCGTCTGGCACGTTGAATATATGGCCGAGATAGAACACCCTTCGGGGCTCTCGGCGTTCGTTCTGGTGGGCGAGAAACTTGAACCTACGCTTCAACACCCATCCTACCAAGTTCAACTTGGGGTTGAGGAGCATCTCTTCCGATATTGGTTCATGCAAGACGCGCTCGCCCATGGGAATAGAGACGAGGTAAGTGTCTGGCTCGTCGCGAAGGTCCTTGTTCTCTAGAGACACTCTGGATATTTCCACCTTGCTGAACAAGGGTAAGTCGTACCCTACGTCCCGGAAATATTGCTGAACTGCATCTCCAAGCAACTCTTCGATGGGGAATCGGTGTATAGCCAAGGTTTCGTGGCGCTGGAGCCCAATGCGTGCCGAACACCACCGCGCATACCAGTTTAACAAGTTGAACCCTGGAACGCGCAAGCATTCCATGGGTATTTCCTTCGATTCCTCTGAGTATGAGTCTTGAATCGTATAGCAGGACCTGCTGGTTCGGGATAGATGAAACCGCGGAGCATCGCGGCGCTCATCGCTCCAGGGGATTTGCTCGTCCCCTGGGTATGGTTGGAAGAATTCCAACACCGCTGTCACTGTGTCCCCGAGTACGTCACCCGGTCGGTGAGGCCTAGGGACTGCTGCAGCCTGGCTGCGATCGCGGCCAAGCTCCTCCGTCGCGTGAGCCCAGGTCTGGAACCGTTCTTCAATGGTCTCCGCTGGGTCCCCATATCTGCGCTTCTCATCTTCGGAATAACTATCCAGGTAGGATTCATCCGAGGAGCTGGCTTTCGACGAGTCGCTGATCGATCTAAGTGATGGCATAGCGCTATAGTCTGACGACTCTGATCGGTCGACAGGCTGTAACGAAGGCATTGAGCCGTCGCTCCCAAGCTCATCTGAGTCCCAGGACGACCAGCTCTCGCTAGAGTCCCAGGGGTTCGAGAAGCCCGAGTCTGAGTCGAGCTCAGAATGTCCTGCCACAGCCTGATCATACCAGAACCTGAGATCGAACATCGGGGTTTCTAACAACCCCCGCGGCAACTGATAGCTCCTGATGTTTTCTAGGTCCACAATGCGCAAGATATCGCCTTCAGGTTGCACTAGGAATTTCTCGTAAGCGCCTCCATTTGTAATATCCTGGGCTCTGAACTCGCGGTGCTCAAGCAAGGTCTTAACCGCGTCGGCTTGGGCATCACCAATTACGGTGAGATATCGCTCCTTTGCCAGGAGCTCATCAGTGTCTAGTTCGAGTTCAGCGGCGCGCTTCTGGGCATACCAGAGAGCCGGCATGAACACCGGGTTACGCAGACAATCGGACTTGATTGTGAGGTCTAAATTCCTCTCCGAATCCATGATAACATAGTTCGTGTCCGAGGTAAGGTAAATCAAGAATCGTTTCTCAGCAAAGTTGTCCTCGCAAGTCCGTGAGTCACCTGGGTACGGCTGAGCCAATTGCAAAATTAATTCCATCTGGAACGCGTACGGGTCCCCGATGAGTAGTGGCGGGTTTGAAACTGGAAGTTCCACCAAAATTTCGGAGATGTTGCTCGAGTCTGGTTCCGAAACTAGTTCAAAATCGAGTATTTGAATGGGTTCCCCGCCCTCCACGACTCCAGAAATTTCTTCGTGGATAGCGCCGACGTGGATAGTCTCGAGTACTTCGGTACTCTCGTACAATGCGTCGCGCTCTGAGTCGGTGCGCATGTGGATCGCGTGAGTTGCGAATCCTGGGGGTTTTCCTTTCTTGTTTGACTTCACCGTCTGGTTCTGGGGGCAGTTTCGAGACAAATGCCCGGGTTCAGAGCAATTAAAACAAAGCCCTTTCGCGAGCATTTCATTCTTCCGTTGAGGAGTCATAGACTCATGCTTGCGTTCGCCTTTGGCAGGAACGCTAGCGGAAGAAGCGCGCATGACCTCTTCACGCGGACGCGAGGAGTTCGAACGCCCTCCGCGGCCACGCCCCCGGCCACGGAAACCCCCGCGCGACGCCTGGGAATTAGAGGTCCCGTTCTCCTTCGGAGTCTGTCGGGCTGGTCGTTTCGACGATCCTGCTCCAGATTCCCGATTCCTGGCGTCAAGCTTGAGCAAAATCTCGGCTTGCTCAGCCGATCTCACTATCTCCTCCCAGCTCGAGCTTTCTGGGTCGAGGCCCTTGCGGTAGATCTCAGTCTGGATAGGGTAAGCGAAGCTGTTAAACAGCTTGACGACCTTCTCCTGGTTGTCATCTAACCTGATCGTGTTATATATTTCAGACCATTCTGCTACGTGTGCAGCGACGCTGTTCGTTCCCTGGTAGCACCGATGAAGTCGCTTTCGCTGGTTATTGCGGAAGTCAACTGGGAAACAGAATTCAAATAATTCAATGAAGAAACGCTTCAAATCCCAGCTTACTTCACCTGGAATGACGACCTGATTGTAGAAGTCCAACGCTTTGCCATCCAGATAGTAAGAGACAAAGTAGACTTGGTCCTCCTCAGGCACACGACCCATTTTGACGTAAGTCCTGGACTCCCTAGCGAAGCGTTGTATCGCATTCGCGTTGGGTTCGCCATTGTAGCGGGACGGTGGGATAGGCTTTAACAGCATCTTCTGCTTGCGAGTTCGACCACGCTGGCGCTTTGAAGACAAGCGCGGGCTGGACGTGCGCCGCGAAATCCCTGAGTCGCCCTGGTCCGAGGAGCTAGAGCTGGAGCTAGAGCTGGGACCATTGGACGTCCCGGAAGGTGGCGCCACTCGTTTAGGAGGATCTGCTGGGGTACCCCGGAGTGCCCGCTCGAAAAAGCCTTCAGCGGCCAGCCTGCCTGGTGTAGTACCCAGCGTAGCTGACGTTTCGCGTGCGTTCAAGCCGAGCGCCGCGGCTGCAGCAACCCGGGGAACTGGCTTTTTCGTGGCCGGTCTCGCACTCGCACGCTGCCGCTCATCTAACTCGCTGATTTTCTCATTCAGACGAGCATACATCTGTTCGATGGTGAGCCCGGACTTCGAATCGTGGCCGATGCTCGGCTCACGGTCTCGGGCAACCGGGAAGTCGCCTGACTTCCCAGACTCAACCGTGGGAAAGTGAACCCTCTCTGACGTTTAGCCAGCGGTTCAGTCAGAGGAAGATTCTCCCCCTGCACTGGCTTGCTCTTGCTCTTCTTAGGGCTTGTAGAGCGCTTTTTGCGCGTCTTCAACGCCGGCGATCGCGTTTCATGCCCGATCGAGAAGAAGTTAGGAGGGGTGGTTTCCACCTCCTCCTTCAGGACACGATTAATTTCTGCGAAATTCTGGAGCATATCCAACTGCTCCTTCATGTCTGCCTCGGTAAACTGACCGAAGGAGCTGACCCCTCCCCAGTTTCGAGGATCGGGGCCCTTTCCCTTGTCACGGGAAGGCCCCGCTCGGGGCTCAAAGGAGATGAGATCACCCTCATCTTCCACTTCCTCCATTGTAGCGCGATACAACTTTGAGGATTGCGGCTGGGGGGCTTCGAGCCCGACGGCGCTCTCAGGAGTCAGGCTCCGGGCCTGAGTGGGGCTTGGAGCAACTGTGGCACCTTCAGCCCCTGAGATCACTCCGTGATCGGCGCTGTCTCGGAGCGCCCCTTGTGCGCGCAGCTGCAGCTGCGCCGCAAAGGCCTCATGTCGACGGGCAAGACTGGTGAGCTCGTCATAGCTCAAGTGGCTCGTGGCTAACTCAATGGTCGATTCTGTCTCGGAAGCGTTCGCAGGAGAATTATTACTGGTATAGTTTCCCCTACTGGAAGTGCTACGCTCACGATGAGAACGCGATGTCTTACGAGTGACGGGGGTCCAATCTCCACCGTCGTCGTCGTCGAAGAACGCCGGTACGAGACCAGTCGCGCTCAGGTCACCCTTGCTCGGGAGCAAGGGGTACTCCGAGGAGTCTTCAACGCCAGAGGCGCTGGAATAACCGGCCGCCGAAGCGGAGCGCGGTTTCATCGCCGAAGCGATAGCAGGTGCGCCGTAGTCCCCAGTGCTGACAGACCCAAAGTGCGTAACCTCGGGGTTGTTGAATAGGGGCGGCGGAGCTGGGAGCGCACCAGAGCGAGTCCGGGCGCGGGTATGGTAGACGTTGTGATCCATGGTGATAGATCTTCGGTCCTTGGTTCGGGGGGGGACATGATGGGCGCGAAACGCGGCCCTGGACACACAATGCTTAGCATTTTGCGGCAGGAGGGCGTCTAACCCAGCCAACGGAGGGTGGTGAAGGTCTGGGAGCGAGGAACCGAGTGCTCAGAGCGAATTCGAACGGCGGATACGTGATAGTTGTACTTGGTGTTCTCTGCGCTGAGCTTTTCAGGTCTGTGGCAACTTAGTCAGAGGCGGTATAATACTTGGATTGAAGACGACAACACACTTGATGTAAGGAGATTGACACCATTTCTCCAACGGATATGCAGAGTCTGCCCAAATCCATTCATTGGGCTCAAGTAAAACATCCCGCTGCTGTGGAACACGTGTCTCTAGCCGTGCAGAAGAGTCGTGCTGGCAAAATTAGCAGCAACAGAAGCCCTGCCGGAAAGGAGATGGCCCGAGACAACCTATCAAACCAAAATCACCGGTCCTAGATTGACACGAGAGTCGATAAGGGGGGTCCCGACGCAAGCAAGGCAAGCAGCAGGCAGCACAGACTCGGTAATGATATTGGCAACTGTTTTTTTGCCCCGGCCAGCGAGGAAAATGGAGACCATCTGGGAGTGAGCTGGGCTCCGGTGTATTGGGTTGCCCTTGGCATCCTTGATTCGAAAGATGTTGTAGAGGAAGCATCCGAGGGACCATCTCTGCTCTTGAATTGCGTCGAGGATTGATTCGATTTTCTGCACATCTGTTCTCGCAGGTTTACGCTTCCCAGAGGCGTTATCTGTCTTAGAAGGAGGTGGGTTGGGTTTGGCTCGTTTATTTGGTGGCTCGGGGGTGTCCAAAGGAGCGCGAGGGCTGCTGGTAAACGCAAAAGGTGCCGTATTTTCATCGGCCCGAGAGGTGGCCAGACGCCGCTTTTTTGGGGGGGAGTAGTCAAACGACGTAGCAGGGGTTCGAATAGTTTAAATTGGATTTCTCCATAGAAGTTTGCCTCGGTGAGGGTGTGCGCGATGCCTTTGGGCGTGCGACTGCGCTGGACTGTCGGAGTGCCCAGATTAAGGGCCGAAAAGGGCTGTTTGGATGCTCCAGGTGTAGTAGGGACTGCCCAGCGCGTAAACGGACTTGGCTGAGCCATGTAGAGGTCGAGAGCGCGCCAGATGCTACGACGCGCGCGACGCGAAGCAAAACTTGGCGTGGGAACTTCCCTTTTGGGAGTTACCATATCCGGAACACTGACCTACGGCTTCGGATGCGCGAGTAGAATCAGACCATATATCAGGTTATTTTTTCCACCTCAAATTCTTTTAAAAAAATAATCTTGATATTGGTCTGACTAGTATTTACTGACTGCTACAATATAACTGGATGTTATATTCACTATCCCGGTAGTCTGTTAACTAGATGATTACTGCTATTTGCGGAACTTAGGGCGCGGATCAATTTTTTTCAAAAAATGATGATTTCAGTATAACACTCATAACTCCCTCAATTCTTAGTCTTTTCTCTTGATTCCAACACCATTTTACTTGTATACAATGCCCCCACCTGCATGTACCCATGGATGAATACTGATTATATAATCCAAACCAAATATGGAAATCAGGATCATTTTGTGTATATCACTTCCTGTACATGCACTAGGTCATTAAAACATTGGATATCTGGGAATATATATCTTTTTTATGATATACAGGCGCCTGGGAGCCCATTTTGTGTATATATGTTGTTGTTATGGTACACCGTTGACCTACATATACTGGGTCATATCCAGCACCATATGGGGCTCTGATATCTAAATTTGAATATGCCTGCAGCTGGATATATATATTAGTAGACATGTGCGAAGATATCACGATGCCCAGACTCTTTATGTTTGTACGGGAGGTGATATATGCAAAATTTGGTGACTTACCATATATGGTACAAATTATATAATCATCCCACATCCAGGGGTGCATGCAGGCGGGGGCATTGTGTACAAGTACAATGGTGTTAAAATCAAGAGAAAAGACTAAGAATTGAGGGAGTTATGAGTGTTATACTGAAATCATCATTTTTTGAAAAAAATTGATCCGCGCCCTAAGTTCCGCAAATAGCAGTAATACAAAAAAAGTTGATGGTAGCAAAAGTTTACGACAATCGGAGGTGTATTGACCATGCTACAGCTGTCCTGCTCCGAAATGGGCTAAAACAGGCTTACTTAAGCCTCATACACTGAGTAAAAATCTGAGAAGACCGTTGACTGCGGATTTCGAATACGAGTTTATTGAGCCTATTCCCAGGATAAACGGACCAAAACTGAGGCCGCTATGAGCGTCCTCGTCAAAACAATTGACAACAGAAAAAAAACACGCTGCGCCCTAAGTTCTGCAAACGGCTGTAAAGTAAGTTTCCGTTTCTGGTCAGAACCAGTTCTCATATCTGGTAGTGGGCCTTGCTGCTCGTCGGCCTTAACCAGCTTTATGGGAAGGTGAGATCACGAGCTGTGGTTGATATCACTTGATTAACATTCTTAACATCCCAGGCCTTTTTGACTTGTACAAGGCCTAGCAAGAGAAGGAGCCATCGGAACGTTACATCCGCTCGTTCGATTTCCTGCCTAGCCGCAAACCAGCCTAATCTGTCATCACAACATTCGAGCCTATCCTACTTTAGTGTGTACAATGGGTGAGAAGCCTTGATCAAGACACCACTTTCAAACACATGAAGGCGGGGTTGTTGAATGAGTATGAGCTCACCGGCCTTCCAGCGAGTTCTTTGTGCCCAAGCTCGTTTCTTTGAGGCGGCCGGCGCCCTGAAACCGAGTCATCAGGGACGTCGACAGAAACAGAATGGCCTTGTCGACGACGAAGGGTTCTATATGGGTGTTCAGTGGTGGCTTCGCACACTGGAGACCGGGACGGTAAATTGACTGTGACCTCATATCGTTCAGTGCAGATTAACTCCTCCTTGAGTGTGCAGGTTCTGATTAGGGCTGTCCACGAGTGCACTCGCGGGTGACCCGGATCCTTGACCGCGAGTACTTGTGATGAAAAATATGGAACTTGGATCCACGAGTCAATAACCCGTGGGTCAGCTGAGTACTCACGAGTTTGAAATACTCGCAAGTACCTGCAAATACTCACAGGTTTTCCTCACATTTTGCACATGTTATGATGATGTTCCATATAAAATGAGTGCTAAACATGTCAGAATGGGCTACCATTCCTTCATCATGCCCAGCAACCTGCTTGATTACCCTACATGAGGTTTAAAATATGTGTTGGGCGCACTAAGCATCGAGAATGCAACGTGGTTCAACAGGTTCAAAAACACCATTCTTGCGGCCCAGATTGAAGATGAGATGATCTATCTTCCCATGAGTGTGGAGTCGAATGGGGGAATTGTTGTCGTGGCAAGAAAATAACGGGGCAACAATGTCACCATCTTCATCGGAGTCGGAGTCATAATCCTCGAGCTCTACTCCCTGTAGTTACTGCTCAGTGAAAGAACACAAGATGTGCGAGAATAACTCACACTTGTCAAAGGCAAGTAAACGCGCAAAGAAAGATACACGAGATTTGAAATGGATATCGAGTTGGGCACAGAACCGTAACGGCCATGTGCACCTTTCTTATACAAACCCATAATTTCCCCGATGTAAAAACGGGTACCGTTCCACATGACTGCCATTGTGCCGATAGCCAGAGGGTTCAACTGGTGGACATTTCGTGCAATAATATTCGGCAATACTATCGGGTTCCATGGTGAGCGACGAGGTAACACGTTGAAACAGAAAATAAATGTCACTTGCCATCCGCATCAACATGCCGTTGAACCGCCTTGACAATATTCGTCCATCGTACCTCGCGGTATTTTTGTGGTTTGGTCGCTTGAATCACGCTGTTCTGATCCTGGAGAACGCGGGTCAGATTTGAAGCCTCTTGATGTGTCATCTTCTCCGGCTCGGTGTCGTCGTCGCCCTGCCTTCCAGTGGCTCTTGCGATCCGGGCGAGTACGTACTTGGAGTCAATCTGCAATACCTTTTCCGATTTCGTCGTTGTCCCCGCTTGCCAGTGAAGCCGTGATTGAAGCATCATAGCTAGCGATAATTTACCCGTTCTGTCAATAAATTCGCTTTGAACCGGAATTTGGCCAGTCGGAACGGGAGCAGGAGGAGGAGGAGGTGGGCCTGCAACTATGCGGGGAGGGGGTAGACTGTCGAGTTCCTTCACAGCATTTTCGTAGTCGTCACAGAGCGCTGAATACCGCGCCGCATCATGCGCCGCTAAGGTGATAGTGCGAGACTCCTGTGAGTTGGCCTGACCGGAGAAGGGCTCCGAGACTTGCTCAGGTTCTTCCTCCTCGTCGACCTCTTCATCGTCCAAGTCCGACTCCTCGGAATCCGAGTTAACACCCGAATGTTTGGCCTTAGGAATTGGTACTCCCTGGGCGAAACCGTGAACGCATGTGGCCGATCTGTGCGAAAGGCTTTCGAAATGTAAGGCCCCAGTAAACAAGCAAATGGATCTTGTCCACTCCGAGAGCGCAGACTCGGTCATAAAAGGGCTCAAACGCGAGTAGATCAAGGAACCCTTTCGAGATGAGCTGTTCGGGGCCAAGGATTAACATGGAAATGCCCTCTCGGGCGCTGTTCCAGAGGTCGATGTTGCAGAGCCGAGATGCGGCAACAGTGTCCGAATTTATGGTAAGTGCCGCAACACCTATTTTTGCCATATTCTCCTGCTTCAGACAAGAGTTAGCTACGCAATTAACTGCTTTAAAGTAGTAGGCATACCATCTGTTGTTCAATTGAGTTGGTAGGACACACTACCACGATTGCCGGGTCCACTGGAAACTTTGCGGATGGGCAGAGGGATGGTGTCCTTGTGATAGAAATCATGACGATGATGGACAGGAATATGTATCCAGTCTTGCCAGATCCGGTTGGTTTGCCAGCGACGAGGTCTACACCGTCGAGAACCTTGCAAATGCCGTCCATTTGGTAGTGATGCGGCTCGAAAGTGGGCAGAGCAGTGAGGAGGATTTTGCGGACCAATGCAAAGCCTGATTCAGAGTAAAACTTGAAGGCAGTGCATAGATGGGATAGCAGGAGGAGTGTGAGCATGAGAACGGGTACTGCGCCAGCCATTGGCGCGCGAACGGCTGGACGTGTGGTCAAAAAATGGTCGTGTTTGTCGTACACGTGACTACGGAAAGTGCCGAAGCGCGACCTACGGCTTACACATGACAACTAAAACTAGACTAGGATTAGGCATGAAAGTAGGTATAGTTTGTATGTAAAATTTTCGTTTCAAAAAAATTGGGAGGGGCCATAGCGTGGGAAAAAAAAAGCGCAAAATCTCGAATGGAAATTTCAAAATATAGTGTACCTATTTCGCCATCTTCCTGGCCTTGCCCTTGCCCAACACCACCCCTCCGGTGGATGGTGGGAACAAGGCAGAGGTGAAGTCCCTCGTCAACAAGCTCCTCGACCTGCTCGGGCACTGGCTCTTCCTCCTCGTCTGCCAACTCGTCGGACGAAGACAGAAGACAACTCTATTTCTTCCCCAGAACGGGCAGGTGGATTTTTCCTGATTAGCTTGAGAGGAGCACCAGGGAGAGAGGTAATTTCTTCGATGTCATCGTCAAGGGAGAGTGCGCGGGCTCGTTTCTGCTGTGCAAACATGGTGGCGACAGTGCGCGGAGCTGGGATTGAGCGAGAGGCAGCGAGAGGCGGTTTGGGGGCAGAGGAGGTGGCAGAGGGAGCCTCTGTTGTGTCAATTGCAGCCAACTGGCACTATTGTTGCACCCCCTTCACTCACCAACAGGTGAATTGTCGGATCGAGTGTTTGCCCAGGTTGCGATCGATTGTCCAGTAAGTAATCCTAGTTTTGCTGAGCCTCGCTTTAATGCTTTAATCATGTTCTAAGGTTCGCAGATCGAGTGCGAGTGGTGAAGATGAGGGTTTGGGCACCGGTTCGGTCGTTGAGAAGGCCGCCCTACAAATATAATTAAATATACAAAAGAACAGAGGCGCGGAAACTTACCTCATCGGTCAGGAACTGATGGGTGGCCCTCACATCCTCCGCAGCTGCGTGGTTGGACGCCCGTGTCCCAGCTTTTTGGGCAGCCTTGAAGTCGTCGAGAGCTTTGATGTATTTTGCTGCCTTCTCTCTGGACAGATCCTGGTACTTTGGATCCTCGCGCGCCATCCGTTTAAGCTCCTGAATTTTGATACCCTGACCTGCAGGCATATTAGATAAAGATTTGGACATAAAAGATAAATATACCGCAAAACTTGACTGCAAGATGATGCAGAATAGCGTTGTGCAAACTCGTCTTGCAGCGGCCTTGGTAGGATCCCTTGTAAAAGATCAGCCCTCGAACTTCATCCTCCTTCTTCTTGTATTTGTCGGCGAGCTCCTTGATCTTCGCCTCCCGCTCAATCGCATATTCCTCAACCTCCTGCAGAAGTTGATCCCGAACGGTCCGTGCAGCGGCACGTGCAAGTGCTTCTGTCTCGTCCACCGCCGTTCTCTTCCGAGTGACTTCGGGCTGCTCCAAGAGATCCGGGTTACGCTTTCGCCAAGTTTCGCCGTCAGAGTCATACTCGAGCCCATCATCGGATGGCTGGGGAACACCGAAGTCCTGCGGGGCCTCATCCTGCGGGGCCTCGTCCTGTGGGGCCTCATCCTCGGAATTGCTGTGATCGGGGTTGTCAAGATTGACGACTTCCAGCAGCGGAGTGCTGGTGCGAGAGAGGCGATCTTCGCGGAGCAGTTCCGCCATCGCCACATCAAATTCCAAGCCTGCCAGGGAAGCAGATTCGGATGGGCCAGGCTCGGTGGCAGGTGCAGAAGCGACTAACTCGCCGAGTGCAGTGGCAGGCGACTCGCTGAGCATGGCCGCAGGTGTGGGCGTGGACGTCCGCATGAGCGCCATGGCAGGCGACTCGGTGGATGTGGGCGAGGGCGGCGGGCCGAGTGCGGTCACGGGAGGCGGGCCAAGTGCGGTCGCGGTCGATGGGCCGAGCGCAGTTGCGGCTGCGGCGGTGAGCACGGGAACCGGCGACTCGGCAAGCGCAGCCGCAGGCGTGGGCGTGGGCTTCAGCATCAGTGCAGTGTGTAAACATCACTATGGAAAGGCCCTGTAACGGTGCGCTCCCGCGCTTATTCCTTATTCCTAATCCTATCCACTTCCCCTTTCCTCTACTGTATTATCTTATTCAGTGGACCGACGATCCGCTGTTTTACCGACTCCATTACATTTCTTGTACCTTGATATGACCCCTAACCACTCTAGTATATAAACCCATGATGTCGTAGCTAGTTCTTTGGGTCAATCTTACTGTTACGCCACTTATTTCCGTTCGATTCTACCTCCCGCCAAATCTCAACCGTTGAACCTTGTGCCGGAACTAGCCGCCGACTGATAGCCGACTGCTCTCCGTCACATCTTTTTAAGTGTTCGATACTCCGTCGCTGCTTGTCTGGTTACCCCCTGGTCTGATCAACCAAGACTACCATCTCGCCATCGACACCCCACCAAAAGCCAAAGAACTCTGCTATGGACAACAATCCCAGCAACCCCCGTCATACTCGTGCCGCGACAAACGCCGGCATCTATCCAGCTCCTCCTCCCCTTTTCGTCCCAGTCTCTCTTTTGGGTCTATAGGGCCCCGGGACATGTATATCCCCTCCATCGACGCCTCCGCGTCGGTGAGACCCTCCAGCGCTCCGGCGTTCGGAAGTACCCCCGCTTCGGCGGCGGGATTGTCTACCACTTCGATGGCAAGTTACTCCAGCGCTGTACGCGCAGGAGTAACTTCCTCGGAGCTCCCATCACTCACCAAAGACGTGGACTTTGGTGTGCTCATTGACGCCTCTGTCCCGGGAGAAGACAACGAGAATCAGGGGTGGACCCCTGTTACTCGTAAGACCTCACGCTCTCACCGCGAGCATAGTACTTCGAATAAAAGTAAACACTTTAACAGTGTTGATAGTTCGAATACATCGGATACTGAGTCTACCGTTGCACAGGCTACGCATGAGATGAGTGGGAACGAGGTTGAAGTTCTTGCTCGTCGCTATGAGGCTTATGCTGCTCAGCTCCGAGCCGGAATTGAGCGTAAGGCAGTACCTGAATCAGTTCAGGGGAAATACCACGTCAAAAGGGACGTACAGAGCCAGAAATCTGACGTTGAGAGCGTCAAGAATTCTAAGGTTAATAAACCTAAGAACAATGACTCGAAAGTCGAGTCAAAACTTCCTGCTGCAGCATCGACGGCTCGGAAAGCCACCGTCGAGGAAGTAGAGGATGAGGATGATCTCATCCGTTTCAGTCCTGCTCCTATTGCAGGTCCTTCCCATAATAAAGGGAAAGGAGTCGATCCAGGTAACTGGGGAGATATTAGTTCGTTCTACAATTTTGATGAGGACGAATTGAAAGCTCAACGTGAAATGCTGGAGAATTATGCTGAAATTAATCATGCAATTAAGCAGGAGGAGATGCCAACTCCTACCGATTTCTTCGCTAATTTTCCCGCTTCAAGAGCATCTTCTCCCAAAGGCAAAGCGTCTAAGAAACACTCCAAGAGCCCCAAAGCAAGAGAAGTGAAGGCTGCAGAACGTGCAGTTGAACCGTTCCCAGCTGAGACTGGAGGTGCACAGCCTCCTGTCAATCCGGATGCCCATCAATCTCGAATTGATCGGTCGTCTGAAAATCTTCTTCCTTCCAAGGAACGAGTTAAAAGGGCTGAATCAATGGAATCATTCCAGAAACCTATAGACAATGTTCAGTTTACTGAAAGGCGGAAATTGATCCGTCCCCTGCTGTTTCGAAACGCGACACGAACAACGGTCGCGAATCCAAGTCCGGACTTACCATCGAGGAGATGTATGCTCTACTGAGTCAGAAAATCAGTGAGCTTAATCAGAAACAGCAACCTACCTCGGTGCCATCGAAAATTGAGGAGGCTCCGAGGCCTAGGATAAAGATAGGTGTCTCTAAGGCACGCGAGGTTCCCATTCTACGAGGTATCACACCTGGAAGACTAGCAGCAGAGAATTTCTTTGAGAGAGCTCTGCGCGGTACTCCAGCTGCTGCTGCTGCATCCAAACCACCTCCTTCCGATCCGTCAGATGGTTCGAGTTCAGATTCGGGCGAAAGCTCCAATTCATCGGACCACGATGCATCTGGATCGCGGCGTGGTGCTTCGAGTCCTCGTTTGTCGTCTAAACGTAGACGAGGCCATGCTCGAAAGCAGAAAATGCTGCTGAAACCGATACCGCCATCTCGGTACAATGGAGAACCTAATGCCAATGCCATTGAAAGGACGCCGGCGATGCGTCCTCACTGATTCAGACAGAAAGACAGGAACAGTGATCTAGATTGTCGTAGTGTAAATGAAAGACAAGATAGGAATACATGAAAAGAAATAATAACCTAGATTGTCGTAGTGTAAATGAAAGACAAGATGAAGAAGAACATGTGACATCAAAGGTTTAAATACTGGGATCAGCCATCATTGATGGTTAGTAATAATTGGACCGGGTTTCGTCCACTGCTGTAAGTGCCAGACTTACACTCTCCCCCACTTCAAAAAATTTGAATGGGTTACAACTCTTCTTCCTCTTCCTCCCACACATCGAGTGCAATTGTGTCCTGCATCTCTCGACCAGGGACCCACTCGTCAAATTCTGCACCATATCCTTCCCAGCGCACCAGGTATTGTTTTCCACGCCCACGTCTCCGTTCATCCAGTATCTTCTCAACTGTCCATTCAACTGCACCGTCAGGCGTAATGACTGGACCTGGTCGGGTTGGTTCACGAGTTGGGAAGAGTATTGGGTCATTAGGGATGTGACGTTTCAGTAGATGAGCATGGAATCCTGGGAACAGCTGAGGGTTGTTGGGAAGTTTCAAGGTGTATTCAGAGCGCTCTGGAAAGGCCTTGACAACTTCATATGGACCATCATCTCGAGGCATGAATTTGGCTACTCGTTTAGCTCCAGCCCGCTTGTAATCACGACGTCGATTCGTGGTGGAGAGCATAACTCGGTCACCAATTTGGTATACATCTTCAACTGCCCGGTGCATATTTGCCTGATAGGCCTGTCTGACTTTGGCAGCTGCCAAGCTGTCCTGAGCTGTTTGTACATCCAACTCAAGCTGTGTAATGAGTGAACGAGCATCCAACTCCTCTACAGTCTCTCCGCCAATGGCAGGTGCAAGAGCTGGAATAATCCGAGGTGAATGGCCAGATTTCAACTGGAATGGTGAAAATCCAGTAGATGCATTGAGTGAATTCATTATGGCAAAGCGAACTCGTGGTAGTGAGGCACACCATCCCTTCTGATTCCGGTCTACATGGTAGCGGATGGCCTGGACAACAGTTTTATTAGTGCGTTCACTGCCTCCATCTGTTTCTGGGTGGTAAGACGTAGACATCTTTAGCTTTACTCCAGTAAGCTTGTGTAAGGCTTCCCAGAGTTTGGATGTGAATGCCTTGTCTCGGTCAGAGATTAGGTTTTTCATTAACCCATTCTCACAGTACCACTCATTGAACAAGACCAGTGCAGTCTGTTCTGCGGTATCATCAGAGTGTACAGCGGCGATCTGTACATCTGCGCCCATAAGGTCGGTCATAGTAAGGATCATATCAAAACCCTCATCGGTCGGTAAGGGCCCAATGAAATCCAATGCGACATTTTCAAATCGGCCATCTGGGACTGGAAGTGGGTGTAGAGGGCCAACAGGTTTCTTTGTTCGACTTTTGTTCCGCTGGCAGTCAACACATGAGGGAATATAAGCATCCTCAAGATCACGCCTCATGTTGGGCCAATAGAATGAATTTCTCAGGGCAGCATAACTCTTGGTGAACCCGAAATGTCCAAGGGAGTCATGTGCAAGATGATAGAGAAGTTCTCGTACTGCAGGATCTTTAGGAATGACCAGTCGATCCCCAATATATACTAGGTTCTGGCCAAGGCTCCTGCGGACACCTGAGATGCTTCCAGCTTTGATACCAGCCTCAAGCTGCTTAGTGAATTCATCTGTATCATATGCGGCAGTGATCCGACGTAGAAATTCTTCATCAGCAGATATATTGAGAGTACCTGCGGCAGCAGCAGGAATTCGATCTCTCTGAGGTAGGTGGGTCTCTGATAGGAGTACCGCTGCAACTAGAGGTGTCATTTCTAAATTTTCATCCTCAAGGTTGGGCAGGCGAGACAGAGCATCTGCAACACAATTATCTTCTCCCTTGACGTAGTGGATTTCATAGTCAAAGTCAGCCATATACATGGACCATCGAGACTGCCGGCGAGACATATCCTTCTGAGCCTGAAAATATTCCAAGGTGCGGTGATCGGTCATAACTTTGAATTGGACATTGAGCAATGAGCTCCTCCATTTCTTCAGCGCCTTCACTATAGCAAGAAGTTCCCTTTCATGAACAGGATAATTCTTTTCTGCTGCATTCAACTGGTATGAGTCAAAGGCAACTGGACGAGCTGTTTCCCAAGTTTCTCCAAAGCTCAGGACAGCACCAGTGCGGCGATCACTGGCATCTGTGGTAACGTAGATGTTCTTTGTGGTATCCTCATAGTCAATAACGGTGAGACAGTCACGGCCAACCACGATATCCTTTATGGTCTGGAATGCTTGTTGGTGCATGTCAGTCCAAGTGGGAAAATATTTCTCTGCCTCTTTGGTTGTTAAAGGTGTGAGATGGGATGTATGTTCTGCCAGGTTGGGCAGGAAAGTTGCAATATAGCGAACTAGCCCAAGGAATCCTCGAACATCAGTAGCAGACCTCGGTTGCGGCCATTGTACAATTCGTTCCACCTTTCTGGGGTCTGCAAAGATTCCTTGGGCAGAGATAACATGCCCTAAGAAACTGATTTCTGTTGCAAAGAGTTGGGACTTGCGAGGATTACAATAGAGCTTGGCTTTGCGGAGTGCCTCAATAACAAGCTCAACATTTTGTGTATGTTCCTCAAGGGAATCAGACCAATAATAATGTCATCCACATAGACATGGCAGATTTCCCAATCAAGTGACGCAAGGCTCTGTAACACGTCTCTGATGAGTTGAGGGAGCATTGCAACCTCCTGAGGCATTACCAGCCACTCATATAGTCCCCATGGAGTTCGAACTGCAGTAAAATGGACATCGTCTGGATGGACCCGAGTCTGGAAGAAACTGTTTGTCATATCCATTTGCCAAAGATTTTCCCTCTACCACAATCTGCGAGGATATCATCAATTCGTGGGAGGGGAAATGTATCTCGGATCGTATTCTTGTTCAGTACCCTGTAGTCATTGACCCAACGAGGATCAACAGAGGGATCTGGAACTCCTCCTGTATATTTTGGGACTACAAATGCAGGTGAAGAATATTCTGAAGAAGATGGACGCATCCGACCAGCAGCAAGATGATCATCGAGCATTCGTTTCCATGACTCCAGATTTTTCCGTGCAGGTTGGTATGTTTTACCCTTCACAGTGATTGAAGGGTTTTCAGTCGGATACGGTGTAGTATATCACCAGGAGATCAGCAGTATTATCTGGTAAACGGAGAGGGAAAACATCGGCATGCTTAGTTTTCAGACGGTTATCCTCATCTTTGAGAAGCTTCTGGAAGTCAAGCTCATCAATGCGATTTTTGACCTGTAACATAACACTGATAGGCAGGAGGTCGCTTGAGCCAAATGGAACAGGTTCAGATAACACATGCTTCCGCTTCGGCTTCTTTGGAGTGGGGGCTGGTGTAACCCATTCAGGTGCCCATTGACGAGGTGGATGAGTTGGATTATTGAGTAGATCAAAGCCAGTGCGCTTATCAACTGCAGTTCGGCATGCAGAGTCAATGAGAATATGTTCCCCAGATAGAAACGGCATTCCCAATATCAATGGTATACATAATCCAACATTAACCTTAGCTCTGATAACCCCAGAAGACCAATTCCCATCTGCTGATAACACCTTCAACTTCACAAATTCCCTGCAGCTCAATGGTGATTCCGATAATGATGAGAGATTATCCTCTTCAGCGGGAAGAGGAAATCGTCGAAGGCCAAGCTTTGGACAAGCTTGTCGCTAATAACTATGGAGGGGCAACCAATATCCAGCAATGAGCGAACAGGAACAGGAAATTCAGAAACAGAAGGACCAGAAAGGGTGACATGGGCATAGAGATGGGGCACAGTCAAAGGGGGCAGAACACACCCATCACAGTCAGAATCAGACTCTTCATATTCTGCAGCAAGAATATTCTTGGAGGCACGAGCAGCGGCAGCTGGCTCACGCTTCGCCTTGAGAGTCTTCCCACGGGCAGCAGCTTGGGCTATAGCATCTGCCTGTGTGAGGGTATGGTAGGTAGCGGCATCTGGGAAGTCACCGTCACAATTAAGTGTACGGTGCCCAATGTAAAATTTGCGGCAACGGCGACAGCCATCATGAAGATCAAGGAGAACCTTCTCTGCATCTGTCAGAGGTGGACATTTCAGAATGGTGTCCTTTGGAGGAGGTGCCGATGCCAGAGATGGCTTCGGTGAGGAAAGGCGATCTGCTAAGGAGGGTTTCCCCTTTGGAGTCGATTTTGCAGGCTGAGCATTGATAAGCTCCTGCATGCGTCCAGTTTCGAATTTGAGACGATCATCACGTCCCTTGACCTCAGAGATCCAAGCATTGAGTTCTGTGGAGAGAACAGGCTCTGTATCAAGATCTGCCTGAAGAGTCTCTGTAAGGCCAGCATCAAGGATGTTCTTCAACTCTGGGTTGGCAATAGCGAAGGTTGGTGCAGCCTGTGAGAGAATAGCGTTGACATTCTGGATGTCGTATGCCCAGTCTGCGAACTTCTGGCCTATTGCCATCTTTGCACCTAGCACCTTGCGGCGCATCTTTCCTTCCCATCCCTTCTCCAAGACCAGAGATCCAAGCTCTGTGATATAGGCATCCAGCTTCAGAGCGTCTATGCGGGTCTGGCTAGCCATGTACCACTTCTCCAAGATAGGCTCGCGCATCTCGTCTGCTACAAAGCTAACCAAGTCATCAGCAGTACGCTCCTTGCAGTTCTGCAGATATTTCTGACAAGCACGGCGCCACAGATAGAGAATCTCGGGAGTGATAACACCAGCTTCCAGAATAGGGCAACGATCAGGCTTAAGATGAGTGATGGTTGCCAGCACAGGTTTGTTGATCGGAGCTGTCATGATGGAGCTGTCAATGTTGTTGTCAAAGTCGCTGTCACTGTCGTTGTCAAAGTCGCTGTCACTGTCGTTGTCAAAGTCGATGTCGTTGTCAAAGTCGATGTCGTTGTCACTGTCAGAAGTCGGATTTGACAGCGATGGAAGTGACAAGGATCCGTGGGGGACTGGGGTGGGCGCTGTGGTGACAGATGGGTGATTTCGAGCCCACTGCCTGGTGCGAAGGGGAGTAGGAGTGGATGGAGTGCGGCGAGACAGTGTGGAGGCTGCTTGGAGTGTGCTGAGACAGTGAGGAGGCTGTCCAAAGCACCAGTGGGTATGTGTTCGTTGTCAAAAAAAAAGTGAAAGGACGCCGGCGATGCGTCCTCACTGATTCAGACAGAAAGACAGGAACAGTGATCTAGATTGTCGTAGTGTAAATGAAAGACAAGATAGGAATACATGAAAAGAAATAATAACCTAGATTGTCGTAGTGTAAATGAAAGACAAGATGAAGAAGAACATGTGACATCAAAGGTTTAAATACTGGGATCAGCCATCATTGATGGTTAGTAATAATTGGACCGGGTTTCGTCCACTGCTGTAAGTGCCAGACTTACAGCCATTCAGCGCTTTGCGAGAGAGTCACGCACGTACGTGAAAATGGGTCGTGTACCAGAAGAAGAGCAAGTCTTCTTTGTCTCGTATTATCTGGATGGTAAAGCACTGGATTTCTACAATCAGATTGTAGTGCCAAGCGAGGAAAGTTGGAACTTGAAACGCTTCTTCATTGAGCTTTTCGAGTTTTGCTTCCCGGTGGATTTCCGTAACACACAAAGGAAGCGGTTAAACCGCTGCTTCCAAGGTGCGAAAGAAGTTGCCGCCCATGTTGCGGAATGGTCTGAAATATATAACACAATCGGGTTAGAAGATAACCAGGAAAAGGTTGTTAAATTATTTAACAGCTTTACCTTTGCGGTTCAGACCGAAATCTACCGTAAGGGTCTTGATCCCGAGGTGTCTACCTGGGATGAGATTGTGAAATCGGCCGAACAGGCAGAAATTCTACTTAAACTCGCTACCAAAGACCGTGAGTCTGGAGGGTATTCAAAGCGAGCAGCCCAGCTGCTGCAGAAATCAAATGAGACCCACTCACAGAATCGCAGTCAACCCTCTCGTGGAGGATTCCGTGGGCGTGGGCGTGGTCGTGGAGGGCGTAACAATTCGTCACGTCCCCGCGAAGAATTCATGCGCACGTCTGCCGTTGATGTGTCTGCAAAGAATGAGAGACCAGCAAAAACTGGTGAACCCTTATCAACTCAAAAGCGAAACGAGATGCTTGCCAAAGGCTTGTGTTTCAACTGCAATAGGGATCTTCAAACCTCAGATTTCGACCTCATTTCGACTCCATTTCGATTTTCATTTCGGCCTTGTCTACTGTGACCTGATGTGACTATTCTGAAACTGATGTTTTGATTTTGGCAGCTCTGTTCGGCTGCGCGCCTCTTCCCGCCGCCATTCCCGCCCTTCAAAATTTGGCACGGGTAAAATGGTTACAACCAAACTAACCACAGGGCATGTCTACTGAGTAATAGACATAGTGGATGGCTCAAAGTGCTCCACACTGATTGGTCTAGGAGGCAGAATGCACGAGCTCAATGTGGCGAACGATGGGCGGGATGCAGCGGGCGGCACCCAACATATGATGAGCGGGGGGAAAAAGCCTTCCGAAATGAAATTTCAACTCTGATAGTGATTGCGAAATGAGAATTTCGGAAGTTGCCGTGTCACACTGGCTCGAAATGAGAAATCGAAATGAAGTCGAAATGAGGTCGAAATCTGAGGTTTGAAGATCCCTAATGAGCCAGGGCATATAGCCCGTAATTGCCCGAAAAACCAGGCCGTTCCTTCCAAAAAGAAGGGTAAACCACCTGGAATGACAACTCATGCAGTACACATACCTACCGCATCGAGTTCGCGCAATGCACTGTACGAGAGTACTGAGGTGCTTGAGACATTCGCGATCCGCTTTGGTGACCTAGGCGGAGTCGAGGAGGGCGGGGAACCCCCTCAAAATTTGGAGAATTTTACGAATTCTTCTGACCAAAATTCTTTCAACGGAATCGACTCCGTGAATGAAGACGCACCTTCCCACCCAATCGGGGACCTATACGCGTTTTACACCACCTTGATGCTTCGGGCTGCCCAACCATACCCTGGAGATCCTGAAGAGTACTTCGATGAAGCACGGTTCTTCATTTATCTTATCTCAGATGATGAGTATCTCGTTATGGATAGCAAACACGGCGAGGAATTCACCTTGAGTGTGGATTTATTGCGAAATCCGGACTTCATGCCTGCGCTTTGGTATGCCCAACTGCGTTTGCATGAGATGGGCCTTGATCCCGAAGTCGCCGAGAAAGAGGAACGTTTCCTTGAGGAGATTGACGATGTCCAAGCTGGTGCAGTTCAACTTATACTTGAGCAGTACAATCAGAATAGGTTGCCTTGCTCCTCACCTTCAGAACGGTTTGAAGTTGAACCCGAAGGCGAGAACCTCGTCATTTCGGATCGAGTCATTGCGATGTGCTTCACTTTGCCTAGGCAGTTATTGTCGGATTCATCGTTCAACTTAATCCGCTGGTACAAAGATTCAGTATTAGTTCTTGATTCTGAATCGGGCACGTACGATTTCGCCGAAGTCTCGCGATCGGAATCTGAATGTCCTTCTGGACTGCCGTCATTGCGAACCGGGACCAACTCTGAAAACAGTTCTGAAAGTTTAGAGAGTGACATACCATCGCTGCAATCGGTCAGTGACTCTTCAGACAGCGGTTCTGAAGATAAGGATCCGAGTACTGGACCACCTAGTCTGCGGACAGTCAGCAACTCGTCAGACAGCGGATCTGACCATGATTCCGAGGAGTCTATAAGATTCGGAGATCTCGATGAAACTGTTGAGGACCGTTTCAATCTTTGGGCTCGGGCCACGGAGTCATTTAGTGAAGCGCAGCAATGCGATAAGATACCAAGGGCACGCCATTTGGGTGATGTGCTTGGTAACACTGTGGCCGCCCTGCTGGAGTTTTTCCAGCCGTACCCCGGAGACGAGAATATCTCTTGGGCTGATGAAAAGCGGGATAGAATTCGGTTCCGCCTATTGCGCCCAACACAGGAATATTATACAATCGAAGACTCACTTTCTGAGCAAGTGACGATCTTGCCTGTGGAATATCTGCGACAACCTGCATTCTATCTTGTTGAATGGTACGCCCGTGAGCTTGGTAAAGCTCTGCGCATTGAGTACGGCCAGGCTCTGCCAATTCATCACTTTCCTATCGAGGAATTACTTGGTGACACCATTCAGCAATATTTACGGGACATTAGTCGCCACTCACCAATGTTCGAAGGAGTCGGCATTGTCCGAATTCTTCGTGAACCAGATGAAAGGGAGGGACCAGACGAATTCCTCGTAGAAATACCTCTTGGGGAACATGGTCTCAACGAGATAATCACGGAAGAAGAGCTGTTAAATCCCAACTTGGATCTCGCCGGCTGGGTTTTGAAACGCCAACTGAAGTGTGTTCTTCGTGAGAATGACCGGCGCAACGGCTGGAGTCATACTTGTTGAATAAGTGACTTGGGAGGAGCGGATTGAACTGAACTAATATTCCGTTTGTACTACTGCTTAAATACAACTCAAAGTAAATATAACTGGAAGGAGGCATAAGCAGCTATAAAACCATATAAGTCGGTAAGTGCAATCATAGGTAATTATTAGGGATACAAATGCAATAAGTGCATAGATGAAGGCGCGCTCATGGAAACGAGCACGCACTATGTCCATAAATGTGCCGCATGAGGAGATGCCGGCACACATCGGTTTGCCATTCCAACACTCCCCCTCAAACCGAACAGAGTCCGAGCGCGGTTGCGAAGTGTTTGGCCTTGGTGCTCGGGAGGGCCTTGGTGAGAGTGTCAGCAACCATGTCGCCAGTGGGGCAGTAGACAAGTCGGATAGACTTGTTCTCGATCACATAGCGAATGAAGTGATAGCGCACGTCGATGTGCTTTGTGCGCGCGTGAAACTGGCCTATGTCGGAATAGGCGAGGGCGATGGCGGACTGGTTGTCGCCATGGAGCGTGATGGGGTGCTCAAGCGGGCGGAACAGCTCGGCAATAAGTTGGCGGAGCCAGATGGCCTCCTTTGCGGCATGGGTCATCGCGACATACTCGGCTTCCGTCGTGGAGAGCGAAACGAGTTCCTGTTTCTTGGAACTCCAAGATACCGCACCACCATCAATAATGAATGCGTATCCTGAAATAGCTCGCCTGTGTTCCTGGGACATCCCATCCGCATCTGTATATCCTTCCAACCCCCGCTTCCCTGCACCGTACGTGAGGCGCCAATCCTTTGTACCTTGAAGGTAGCGGAAGACGCGTTTGACTGCCTCTCAATGAGCCAGCCCGGGGTTGTCAAGGAATTTTGACAGGATTCCGACGGGGAACGCAATGTCGGGGCGCGTCCCAACGGCTGCCCACATAAGTGAGCCAACAGCCTCGCGGTACGGTACCTGTTTCATCGCGGCGATGTCCTTGACACTGATAGCACAGTGGTCCTTTGATAGCTGGACATTCGGGTCCATCGGCATCGCAAGAGGTTTGGCGTCGGTAAAATTAAACCGTTGGAGGATTGACGTGATGTAAGATTGTTGCGAGAGCGAAATGGTGCGGTTGTCCCGGTTGCGCTTGATCTCGATGC
Source organism: Mycena sp. CBHHK59/15 (assembly GCA_029204085.1). NCBI lineage: Eukaryota > Fungi > Basidiomycota > Agaricomycetes > Agaricales > Mycenaceae > Mycena > Mycena sp. CBHHK59/15. Next base: position 119,076 of record JARGXW010000380.1, read on the forward strand.
CAAGGAGCCAGCTGACAGGCCCGAGGTCGGTCAGCTTGAAGAGAGATCCGATACGCATCTTGTAGTCCTCCAGTAATTTTGGACAGCTGCCGGTGATGGTGCAATCATCAACATGAATGGCCATGATGATGATGTGGCCATCGATGCGCATGTAGAAAACTGCGTGGTCCGATTGGCACTGCGAAAAACCAATCTCAGCAAGCGAGCGGCTGAGTGTCTCGTACCATTTGCGACCGCCTTGCTTCAAGCCATACAAGGCCTTGTTGAGCTGCAAGACATATTTGCGGCGGTTCGCAAATTCGTGATCGGGGGGTTGCTCCATGTAGATGAGCTCGTCGGAATCGAGTTCTCCATTGAGAAATGCAGAGTGGAAATCGAACACGTCGATCTCCCAATCGTTGCGAGCGGCGATGGCGAGGATGGTACGGATGGAGGCAATTTTAGCGGTGGGAGCAAAAGTTTCATAATAATCCACACCGTGTACTTGGGTGAACCCGCGGGCGACAAGTCGAGCCTTGTATTTGTCGATTTCGCCGGCAGCGTTCTTCTTGATCCGCAAGACCCATTTGCAGTCAACAACGTTACGACCATCCGGTCTTTCAACAAGTCGCCACGTGCCTGCGGCTTTGAGCGCGGCAATCTCCGCGTCGATCGCAACCTTCCAATGCACCCAATCGGGCCGCTTCTTCGCCTCCTCGAACGTCGGCTCAAGCGCCTCGGAATCTGCAGTCGCGCTGGCCATCGCGTGCTCCAAGATGTTAATCATCTGCCAATCCTCCGACAACTCTGCCCGTGCGCCTGTCTCTGCAGGATCTTCCAGCGGCCCGGATGGTGCGGTGCGACGAAGGTATTCAGTGCCACTTTCCGGCATACGCGCAAACTGTTTGCGTGAGCGAATGGAGCGCCGACGTGATCCATGTTGTCGGCGGCTTCATCTTCGGGCTCAAAGTCCGGGCCGAGCGGATCCGTGCGTGCCAACTGCTGCACGAGTTTGTCGATGGATGGGGACTCGGGGAGCGACCTCGGCGCCGTGGGTGGAGTGCGAGGGGATGGAGGGTGTGTCGCAGTAGCGGCATGAGCTCGCAAAGCTTCACGCCACCACGACTGGAAACCTTCTCAGCGCGTTCTTTAGCTTCGGACGATCCAGAGTTTGCTGCAGCTTCGTTGTCCTTGTTCATCAGAAGAACTGGTTGCTGAAATCCCTTCTTCAACCATGCAGCCATCATTCGTTCGACACCACCTAGATCCACAATCAATGGAGTCAGTACTTGTGTTAATAAAACAGTCATACCTCTGTGAGCATTGAGATCCTTGTGCATGCAGCAGCCACCGCCGAGAAAGAAGTCCGCATCATCCTTCTCTTCTTGCGGCAACTCGTCGAACTCCTGCTGTCCGTACTTCTGGCAAAGCTCCACATGAAGTGTACTATTAATATGTTCCCGTTCCAAAGCAGGAAGTGCATCCCATTTCACCATGCCTCCCGCTGCTTGGATTTTTTCTCCTGTAAGCTCATAGATCGCGTCGAGCAGCTTCGTGCTGATGACTCGTTTACCTTTGTCTTGATTCACTTCTTTTTTTACGTCAGGTTTGGGTTATCCTACACCAAGTTTTCCTTCTCCAACCTAATCGTGTCCTCGCCCTCATGCGCTGATGCTGCAATCATCTTCAGCGTTTCTGTGACTATCAAAAACGACCGTCGTGTCACCGGTTCGGAAATTGCACAGTTATACATCTCATATCCTGAAGCGGGTGTAATCACTCCAATCCATCAACTCAAAGGTTTCGCAAAGGCACTCGACCTTGCACCTGGCGCCTCTCAAGAGCTTGTCATGAATTTGGACAAATATGCCGTATCCTTCTGGGACACAAAGAGAAACGCTTGGACAGCATCAGCGGGCAAGTATGTCTTGGATGTTGGAGCGTCTTCGCAAGAGCAAATCCGAGCCGTGGGACTCCTCCAGGACACTCAATAGAATGATAATGGTCAGTTTCTCAGCTTATTCAATCATAGATCACACAAATACACACGTGGGTCGCGTGTGTGGGGGGGTTCCTAATTGTTTTTAGAGCTATACAACATCCCACACAACCTTCAAATCACGACACAAGAGATGATCTCCGCAAAACATGCAAAATAATATATTATAATTACTACCGGCGGTAGGGAAAGATTCTGAGGACGTCATGCCCTGCGGAATTGTCGTGTAATTCTGCTCATATAGTTTTCAGAAACGTACGTTGAGAATTGAGGTCAGAACAGCTGTTCTGGCTGAAATGATCAAAAACAGCTCAAAAAGGAAAAAAAATCGGCCGCGCCCTAAGTTCCGCAAAGAGCTGTAATACACTGTTTAAATACACCCTTTAAAACCCGGCACTAGCTTATTGGATATGGCAGCGGGGCGGACGGACATTAACGTACTCGCGGGAATTCATAGGAACCCCCCACACACGCGACCCACGTGTGTATTTGTGTGATCTATGATTGAATAAGCTGAGAAACTGACCATTATCATTCTATTGAGTGTCCTGGAGGAGTCCCACGGCTCGGATTTGCTCTTGTACTCCCTGTACAGCACCGCGAGACAACTCGATCACAACGATTCCGGGCACGTGACCGCGCTTGTGATCACATTGGGACATGTCGCGTCGCCGGACGGGGATGCACAGAGTTGATCTGAGGCGTGTAATCTCTCGAAAACACTTCAAAGTCAGAATATTGACAATTGGTTCACTCGCTGGAGGATAGATCACACAAATACACAGAGCCTGAGCTGTACCTATATTCTGCTTGTTCAAGTCCACTGTTCACGTGCTCCGGGTGCCATGCCTCAATTACGAGAACGGTGTGCCCTCCGCCATACAAATAATTGTTTTTAGAGCCATACAACATCCCTCACAACCTTCAAATCACGACACAAGAGATGGTCTCCGCAAAACATGCAAAATAATATATTATAATTACTACCGGCGGTAGGAAAAGATTCTGAGGACGTCATGCCCTGCGGAATTGTCGTGTGATTCTGCTCATATAGTTTTCAAAAACGTACGCTGAGAATTGAGGTCAGAACAGCTGTTCTGGCTGAAATGATCAAAAACAGCTCAAAAAGGAAAAAAAATCGGCCGCGCCCTAAGTTCCGCAAAGAGCTGTAACAAGCTGTAGGTTTTAGAGATGAGCGAGGTGCATTCAAAATGTGGCAGAGGACAACTTACTTGGGCAATCATTTGCTCCATATTCCAGTAAGCATCGCCACCTGGTTTGTTGTCAGGATAAATCACCGTGGTCGAGTCCGTAACAGCTAACCGGAGCTCCGCTGCCAACTTCTCGTTCTCGGCAACCATGTCCTCTGGGAGGACGAGGATCACCGCTTTTCTGCCGCCTGCTCTCTTCTGACAGCCAGCTTTGATAACCTCTCCTCATAGGTGATTGGCAGTGGTTGCTGCTCCCATTGCTCCGAATCGTCTTCTCCGGCATTGCTCTCTTCATCACTCTCTCATGCCAGAACGTCATCTGAGCGTTCTGCATCCGAGGCCGCTTCTACTGTCTCCGGCAGCGGTTGGTTGGAGGCAAAGCCACCGGCAGGTCCTCTGTGCGCATGCCTGGCCTGTCTCGCTTGTTTAGGCATTCTGGATGTAGTGTAGGTCGACAAAGTCGGAGACGGAGCACTGTTGGTGGCGATTGATGGCTGAGCACAGCCACCGGTAACCCGGGCCGAGATCAAAAGCGCGAAATCTCGGTGGCTAAAATCTTATTTTATATTTTCGAAGTTCTGCTCCGGGGAATCTCTAAAGGTCCTTCCTATAGTCCTATTTACACACTCATCCATGTCATATAGTAAAATGCAAGTGACTAGTAAGGATTTCTAAATCGGGTCTCGGACTTGTCACGAAGTGATGTCTGCTACCATACTGATTGTGCATGCTCCTGACTCTTCTGCGCTCATGGCTCCCCGGGAAAAGGTCCTCTGTGCTTGCTGTGGGGTGAAAATGTCTCGCGAGCGAGAGCGTGAACACCGCAGAACAGCAAATTCCAAGCCGTATGCTCCTCCGACCAGAATATACGAGTCCAAGCAGCGCCATGTATATGGCCCAATCTCAGGGCCGAGTAGCGGGAGAACACAACGACAATGAGGCAGGGCCTTCTGGTACATACTCCTCGGGTTCGGAACCTGGGCCATCTGCCTCAGAGCACGATGATTTCGACATGGATTTGGATGCCGATCCTGAGGCAATTCAGTCTGATGTCGATGACGACGCCGCTAGCGAGGACGTCTGCCTCCTCACAGATGGGCTTTCTGGGCTGGTAGAGCCCGAGTTGATCATGCGGGAGCGTTGGAAAGAGACGGGCTTCACATTCGGATCTAACTCAGAAATTGGCGAAGAAGAGATGGATTTGGATTCAGAGGAGGGAACAGACGACGGAGACGAGGTTAGAGATGAAGATAGTGATGGAGAAAATGTGGATGATGACCGCGACATTTTCGATTGGGATCGTTTCGAAGCCCCGGGACTTTCAGCGTGGGATCAGCTCGGGGAGTCCTATGACGCCGAGGCGGCAATTGGTGCGTTTATCCACTTATTCTCGTGTGTAAAATTAAGCTCATATTAACTCACTTTAGCCCACAAACTCAGTGCTTACGATTTAGCCATCTGCAAAGCGTTCTCGTATAAAGTGCAAACAAATACGACCGACAAAGCATTCAAGAAAATACCACATGCTTTTCCCCACAAGCCCGAGATAATTTTTTGTCTGGCTTCAAGCCCCAAATCTACGACTGCTGTCCCAATTCGTGCATATGCTATGTTGGCCCGCACAAGGGTCTCGACGCCTGTCCGTATTGCAAGGAGAGCCGACGGCGTGCCAATGGCAAACCACGAAAGAAATTCACATACATCCCTATCATCCCTCGACTCGTCGCCTTTGCAGCTAATCAGGAAATGGCGGAGAAACAGCAGTATCGTTCCGAGCATGTGCATAAGCCGGGTGTTACCACAGATGTTTTCGATGGCTCACACTACCGCTCGCTTTGTACCAAGACTGCCGAGATAAATGGCAAAAAGCAGAAGCACAAGTACTTTTCCGACTGTCGCGACATTGCACTCGGCACATCGTGGGATGGATTTGCTCCATTCAAACACCGCAAAAAGACTGCCTGGCCGCTCATTCTCTTTAACTATAACCTACCCCCCGAACTACGCTTCCTGCTGAGCCCTAGACTGATTAGTATGATAGTAGCGTGGGAATCCTACGCAGATCTCGCGCGCGTTACAATCCTACTATCATATTCATCTGTATAATACTCAGTAAATCCCTCTTTTTCTCTGTATAGATAGCAGGCTGAAATCTAGCTATACTCTTCATTCCATTCATCCACGTCGTCCCTGTTACGCCAAAAGCCCACGTACCGAGTGGTTGGCTTTCTGCGCCTCTTACCAATCCATTCTCTGTCGTCTCGGTTCCCAAATATTAAGCGGCATCCATGCAATGCTCCCAAACTTTCACACCATAATATTCAGTGGTCAAATTTTCCCCTGTAGGCCCCTTCTTAGGATCCTAGGGTATGTAATAGTTGCGGCACAGAGGCTCAGCTGCGAAGACTTCACTGCACCAGCTGTCGTAGTGGTACAGTATTTTTGTCTGAAATTCTGCCGGCTATAATCTACATTGGATGGATTATAGCTTGTATTGAGACTATCAAAAGATGCCATTCGCTAGGTGATACACGAAAGTCCATCATATCAAAAATGTACGCCCCTCGGGGCGCCAGAACCGTTGTTTGAGGTGATATATGAGGAAGTATTGGAAAAACTGCATATTTGTGTTAGGAAATTGCCCGAGGCACCCTGAAAAATATTGAGGAGACCATCCGCTGCGCACCTTCAAGTCGAATTGAATGTTGTTGAATAGGGGCGGCGGAGCTGGGAGCGCCCCAGAGCGAGTCCGGGCGCGGGTATGGTAGACGTTGTGATCCATGGTGATAGATCTTCGGTCCTTGGTTCGGGGGGGGGGGTCGCTGACAAGGTGGTGCGAAGCTAAATCGACCGTTATAGATCATCGCTGATTGTCTCTCAGGATCAGGACTCATGGGGAAATGGAAGCAACGGCAGCTCGACTCGGGATACCAAACTTGTTACACTCGGTGATTTACCATCTCGGCGCTCAGTCCATCAGTGCAATGGTGGGCTACGCTGCGAATTTTTTGATACGGATATATTGGAGGACTACGTAGAAGAGTGGTAGATAGGTGAGCTCATATTCAATTCTCCATCCACCGGCAAAGGAGGATCAACATCCATGGTAGGAACTGACAGGTTTGAACCTTGGAAAGCAGGTGAGGAAATGAAGAATCTGGCGGGGAGCACATACGTAGCTGTCCCGGGTGTGCGAAGCCTGAGGAAAGAGTAAAGGACACATGTGGAAGGGTTTGTCGACAGAAGAAGATCCAATCCCAACCTAGAACGAGGTCATACGGGATGCCAGAGGCTATAGAGAGGTTCATGTGCATGGAGCAGACGGTGTTGCCAGAAGGGAGCGTGAGCACACCAGAAGCGCCTGACCCAGAAGCTGGGATTCCAGATGTCAAGATCCAATCGAGCGAGATGAGAGATTGCGAGGCCGCGGGATCAACGGAGAGGGAGAGCGGAATATTGCGGAATGTCGGTGAGGCAGACATGAGTGTTAGCCTGGTCGAGGTGAAGGGAAGAAGCAGAAAGCAGATTTCGGTGACTTCTTGTCAGCTGCATGGTGCAGTGGTTATCACCTGCTCCTATATTTGAGTTGAAAATCTGAAGACCTTAAGTTCGACTCCCCCACTCTGCATAATTTTTCAATTTGTGCAGATTAAACAGCGTTGAAACACTGTTGAATCAGTGGATTAAATATTAATTAATTAATCCCACTTTTTGAACCGCAGATTAAACCTAGTCAATCAACCCACTACTCTAACCCTGCTGCCACTGGAGTTCAACAAAACATTGCTTAAACCTAGACTCGTAACCAGCCCTACGTTGAGTAACAAGACACAGTAGGAGTATGAAATTTATTTGAGGGCAATCGGAGCAAAACTGAGAAAGCAAAAAAAAAAGTGGCGCAATGGTTACTCGTACGTTCGAGCAACACTTTCGGCCATTTTTTTTTTCTCACTCAATTTTTATTCTATCGACTCAATTTCTTTTGCATCATACTCTGCTGTCTTGTTGCTCAACGTAGAAACTGGTTCCGAGTCTAGCTTAAACCCGATTTACCGTTGAGATGGCCATTGTTTAAACAAACTTTGTATAGATTTATGGGGAATAGCAATGTTCGGATTAACACCACTGATCATCCATTGGTCAAGTTCCGTGATGAAATAAACTGACAATGTACGAGGAAGAAGCGGGTTGACGTTGGGAGCTGGAAGGGAACTGAGCCGACGCGCCTCCAATGTCGGCCATTGTACCCGTGGCCATGTGAAACCCAGACTGAGCACCGGAAGTAATATCCCCTGAGGATTTGAGATGTAAATAAGCGGAACTCCCCTGTATCGACGGGCTTGAGAAGAAGGTGGTCGCCCATGAAACTTTTGTCGGCTTCCCTAGGGATTGGACAGAGTGCATTACTTGCCCAGTCTCATAGCTTTGAAGCGAGTCCATTAAGTAACGCATCAGTGTATCAACCTTGGGTACATGGGGATTAATATGTATGATGCGATGCCATTCCTTTCGAGACCGATTTGACCGTCCGAGCGAAGAAGATGCTTCAAAAGTGCGCGTATGCACTTTCCCCTTCTTGTTTCTCGCCGACATCCTGCCCTTCGACCATACTGGGCTTGTGTCTGATGGTCATACTTACCCTCCGACCCTCCCTAATGCTTTCTGGATGCCTAGTTTCTCCCGACTGCTGGCACTGCTGTCAAGCGCCGTCAAGACATGGTGTGTGAACTTCAAGCTTTCCTTCGTTTCAGGACAGCCTCGTGAATGAAGAATACCTCCTGCTGGGCCCTGCTTCTTGTCTCAAGATGTGTCTTTGACCTCAAGCTTCAAGTCTTGTCTGTGTGTACGTTTTGAAGATCGAGTCTCGTGGCCAGTCTGAAGGTACACCGTACACGGATCCTACTCAGACCTTACCTGATCCTCCACCACCTTTGTGCGAAAACTGTGAAGTTCCTGACTGCTCAGACTGCGAGAGATCGACCTCGTGGTGGGCTAAATTCAAAGACACAGTGGATGATCTGATATTGAGATCTAATGTTCATACCTGTAGAAGACCTGTGGCCGGAACGGATATAAGAAAGCCATGCTTTCGCGTTCTTGGCCTTCGGCTTGGGTTCAGTCTCCGTGGGATTTAGTGAAGGTGTTGGTCCTGATGAGGGTTTCAGTCCCATTTAATTGGACAAGGGATAGCTTGTGACGCACTCTTCTTTTGCTTACTCGGCCCTTCAGTCCCATCTTCCGCACCACCCAGCTGCCTCAAGTTCTCCACAATACGGGCGTCCTTCGAGTCCAGACGTGTGATGGCACGGTCAACGTCAGAAGCGGTTTCCAAGTCCCTCAGAATCCGCGTCTCGTCGACGTCGTTAGCGCCTTGGTCGAGCCAATCCTCATCTTCCGGCGGAATGCTTTCCTCTCGTTGCAATTTGGCCAGAAGGGTGTCTTTCTTTTTCTTGAACGCCAGCTAGAACTTAGCAAGGCCTCTTTTCAGTGTTGCGAGTGTCTCGCCCGCCATGGTAGCGACGAAAATTTTATTCGGACATAGTCTCCGATCATCGGTCTGGGATCGGCAGTTTCCATGTATGGAAATCTGCAATGTAATCTAGCTTACGTACCGTCCACCTATGGGTTTTGTGGCCCATGGATTATGGGGTTCTGCAATGTTATGGGTTTTAATTGAGAACAGGGTAGGTGGATGGCCAAAAACCATGGGGTACAAGGACTTATGGGTTAGCAGGACTATGGGTTATTTGGACTTCGACTGTATCATCAGTCGCAGGTCGAAGGGGATCTCCGCCCTTACAAATCGAAGTCCAGGAAAAAAAAGGGCAAGTCTTCGACGACCAGCGAACCCGCTGACGCTGCGAAGCCGGCTCGTGTCACTGTGCCGGCCGTGAAGAAGAGGCCGGGGACTGTTTACACTGTCCTACTCGTGAGTAGTACCCATCTTCGTCACTTCGTTACTTCGCTTAGGAATGGGAAAGTTCGTCACTTTGATGGAAAACTGTGAAAGTTTGTCATTTCATCAAATATCTGAGAAAGCTCGTCACCTCGGCTAAATTTTTGAGAAAGCTCGTCACTTCCGGGTGCGCGTGTGGGAAGCGCATTGTTTGATCACCGGAATTACGGAACGACACGAACACGATTAGAAGGAGTTCCCTGGTCTGCTGGGTCTGTACCAGGTGGCGCAACCAGTACTTGCGCACGAGGATATGCGAGGAGCGAGTCGGATCGCATTTTGTTAAGCCACGGTGTTGCGAGCGGACCGCTTTGCTTCACCTGGAAATGATGGACCCACTGATCCCGGTACGGTTACACAGCTCATCATATGATATGATGCTCTCAGAGGAGAATCCTCGCGTAACATCACGTCGAGTAGTTTTCTGAAAACCAGGGCAATGGGTCATCCAGTAAGACGGACATACGCAGGGAAAAAGGGCGGACCGCGACCGTCGTTCGAGAAGTGGAGGAAGAGAAGTTGTACATGCGGTTCTCGAGCTCCACGGTGTTTGCTTGCGGGAACACACCACTAAGCTCCGCGAAAGGAAACGAGGCCCGCCAATCTAACTGCGCACAAAAACTCTGAATATCATCTTTCGCCGGGATTAGTCTTGAGAATGGATAAGTTTGCGAGACTCTTTTGGGAGTGTTCAACACCTACCGCAGCGGGATGGTTGCGGTTTCGATGTGGGTTGACAGGATTGCAGAGGTGTGATACAGATGTGCTTTCTGATCGGCGCTGTCAAGACGAAAATGATGGAAGACACGTCGGACCACCTACGCTGGCATTCATGTAGATATTGGTGCACAGTTCGTCCGGCCACGACGTGGGAGATTGTATTGGAATGCTCATAGATGAAAGCTCGGCCAAACTCCGTAGAACGAGAGCGTCGTTGACAATTTTCCGCGTTTCACGCTGGGCCTGGACGACTAGGGGTTGTGGTAGTTCGTGTATGATTAGAATTGACGCTTACATCTGTGTTTACGAAGGATAGAACAGGATTCGATAGTAAAGGCCAGGCTAATAAAGGCAGCTTGAGAAATTCGTCGTGCAATGATGTCAAGAAAGAATTCATAAATGAGCCAAAAGTCGACGTGTCGTGCATCAGTTGGATCCCCTGAAGATACTCGTTAGCAGAATTTCGACTGGTAGAGTATATTAATACCTGGATTGTCTCGCATTCCTCTAGAAATAGGCGTAGAGGACCCTCCATCAACCCCGTGTCCTGTAGTGGAGTACATCAGAAAAAGGGAGGACATGCGTCAGTGGGTGAAGGGATACCTCATCGTACCGTTCAAACGTCTGATGTCCGGCGGCCCAGTTCCCCTCCACATCCTCCCACTCGGCCACGTCGGGAATCTTCTGTACTGTTCTGGGCACATAGTACACACGATTGAAATCCGACCAATATCGGACATCCTCCTGTTGTAAAGCAGCCGCATCGGCATCCGACGAGTCTGAGTCCAATTCGTCCATATGGATTTGATATTGGCTTTTTCCAACGGGCTCCTGTCTGTACTCCACAGCGTTTCCATTCCTATAGACGATTTATCAAACTTCGCGACAGGTGCTGGGAAACTGGCCCCAACCAGAGGATTTGATTGGCGTTCGAGTCATCGTCCTCCGCTCCAAACAGGGCGTTAGTTTGATTTAACGTTCCAAATTGGGCTGGCTAAAAGGTGAGTTCTAGATAAAAGATCCCATGGCGTCGTTCCCCGACCTTTATAATCAAAGGCAAGGAGTCGAGGGCAAAACGTTGGTTCGGCCTACAATAATGGACGTTATGATCCCGGGAAGCCAAGAGCGAAAAGAAGGGAGCCTTCTGATTCAGTCCCTCCCGAAAAGATATCCCATGAGAGATTTCCGGCTCTTCATCGTCCCGTAGGTGAAATAGCTTTCTTGTGTATTCCAGAAATGGGTTCCAATATAGTTCGCTTGGGTTCCTGCCTGTATGTATAAGATTTCTTTCATGGCTAAAGCTAATCGATTGCAAGAAGGTTGGATTCATTCGTGAGCCAGAACCTGCCTGCGGGTGTTGCTTGACGACTGCGCCGAAAGAGAAGAGAGGACACCGTGACTGTCACTCGCCGTATCGTCACAGCGGGCCGACGGCCCACTCAACCGCCGACCACCAGGTTTAATTTCCTCACCGCTTACGTAAGAACGTTACTTGCACTGAAGCATGCCGCTCGACGCTCGTTGCCGGGCAACGCCAAATTATCGTTTAAAGAATTAAATTCCAGCCGCTCTTGCCGCGATGGGAGCGCACTCTGACTTGGTGGCACGCGTCAAGCAGAAAATAAACCTTAATATTCTCACAGACCGGTAGAATGTCGGAGGTTGTTCATAAAACTGTTGGCATTTTGTTACCCGAGTAATACGCTGACGAAGTGGTAGGGTGTACATTTCTGCGAATAGACACTGTTTTTCTCCGAGATCTGATCCGAATCCGTGCAAGAGTCGGTATACGCTTTTTTTTTTGGAAACCATCTTGGAAGTTGGTGTCAACCGGTAGCCTGGCAGGTAGAAGGTCCCCTTATATCGTGTCACCGAAAACCTGCGACGTACTTCCGCCGTGCTGGAGATAAAATGCAGTGGGGATGTTCAGAATAACATCAGAACTGAAGTTGGTTGTGGATAGCTGGTTGGGATTTTTTCAGGCGACGTCCGGCGACTAATTATAGATGATGCATGGCTGTACCAGGATCCGCACCATCCAGGGAGTAAAAGTGGATGCCGGATTGGTGTTGAAACAGTGGAAAGTCTGATAGCAAACAAACTATAAGAGCAATGAAAGCAAACTATATCACGACACGGAAACTGTCCAAGATACGACGATCCTCCGGGGAAAGTCTATTAGTGCTACGAGGCGTGATCGACGATGCCGCGGAATGTCGGTGGGGTAGAGGCGTCTTGGCGAGGGATAGCCGAGTGATGACAAGGGAGGCAGACTGACCCGTGAATGACCTCCTCGCGACGACAAGGCAGGTGGGGGCAGCACAAGGCGATACTCGGCCGCATGTCCATTAAACCGCGGGTGACAGCCGGGAGACCTCAGTTCAAAATTAGGACTGACTGGGAGAGCGATCCCCGCGTGGAGTCTATCTCGTCGGAATGGGAAGGATATCGCTCTTGGCTGCTGCAAACCGTCCTGTTGCTGGTAAACACTCCGTCCGGAACGCGGATACCATCTCAGATAATCGTAGTTGTCTACCACAGAAGACGTGTATAGGTCGCAGGCCTGTTCAATCTGTAAGAGAGACTCCGAGCAGATTTCAAGCGTCCTCACGGAGAAGTAGGCAACGATATGCCATTTTCGTGTTTGAGAAGTTCCTGGCATGTGCACCGTAACTGAGTATGTTTGCTTGGTGAGCCCATCTACTTTAGAAGGGCGGTCCTTTCTCTTAAGAGGTGCGGGTAGGATTTTGGTTGAGTCAGAAGCCTTGCTAGCGCTAATGACACGGATGTGAATAAAGCTCAGCGGAAGGGGCGGGGCACACAAACCGTCGAGCAGCCTTAGCCTGCTTCTCTTCGTGGGTCGTCTCTATTTTTTCCTCGTAGAACAAGTAATCACCGCGCATCCTGCTCTGCGACCTTAAAAATAAAACTAAAATGTGAACACGAAGACAGTACCGGAGACATTTACTTACCATCGCCTGCCTTCTGTCCATCGCACCAAACCGCCTTCGTCAGAGTCCTCGGACTCCTCCCATACAAACACGTTGCCGCTCTTCAGTTGTGCGCGCTCGTGGGCGACAAGCCGACGCCTGATGAGGGGAAGAACATTTAATCTGACAGCCTCAAAAACCCTATGCGCATCAGCGATATCACGGATGTCTTCTTCAAGGTGAGGACATAGTTGCTGGAACATTGGTTGCCACATACGAAGGGAGGGATGTGTAACGTAGGGCCCAGGCTGTGGCTCGCTTATGCCAGGACGAAACGACATTAGTTGAGGAAAGATCAGTAGGGCTGGCATTTATGGGCAGATAAAAGAACGCGCCACCACCATCTTCGGGGAGTTGACGGGAATCTGGACAAGATAGAAGAATTCGCTATATAAATAACTGAAGGCAGAACCATGGACTAGGCATAAAGATGTCAGAGTTCGCAAGGTTGCTGTTTAGTAAGGAACCCGGGCCGGATTCCTACGATCAAAAAGAAAGAAGCAAAGTCTTCCGCCGTTTTAAGCGATATGCATGGGAAAATAAATGAGTGGAATCGCATGAGAAGAAGTGTGTCATGATTATGCGCCGCCCAATGATTTGGTATCTTGGCGACATCATCTGTTTAATGGTGAGCTGGCAAAACCTCGGCCATCCGAGTTTTTCCCTCTTGCCGTCACGGTTGGTCTGGAAACGCACTTGTCAGGTTTCCGTTCCTGAGCGGGACCGTGCCGTGTAATCCTACCTACCGAGAGATGTTCCGCGCGGATATCCAGAGTTTAATCCAAGGTGTAATTTGCCTCGTGCGGCCATTTCGATATCAGATTATCCAGTCTAGATCGTGGGCGTCAGAAGACCGCAGCCGATGACATGCCGTCTTCCCATCGATGGTTACCCGACAGTCACTGCGACCCACTTCCTGTATTCAATGCTCACGCTCGACCTGCGAAAAAAAGACCAAGTTGTCGAAAGTTGGCCACAACTGATATATCAACGTTACATACCGTATGTGATATCAGATAAGCGGTGTCTACCACCAATATTCGGGTGCTCGATGGAACCTACCACACTTCGCCGTAGGCAGGCGATTGCATGGCTGAATCGAAGATATCAAGATAGGTCCCGCATTTACGACAAAGACTGATAATACTGATATTAATTTTAGAACGTGAGATGCTGCTGTAATTCTTCGGCCGCGTAGAGCTGAAGGCATGTAGAACAATGTCGTTGACCATATGGCCACGCGGGAGGCCCTCACGTACCTTGCTCCCTACTTAGCGCTGTTGAACTGCGGTATGGTGGCGTTTGGAACGCTTGCCGACATCATAGATGTCGGCAAACTGGGATCGATTCTACCACTTGTGCCTTTTAGGTCAGCCACAGGGCAAATCCCCTCACGTTCGATGGTCATACTGCCAGGAACGCTGGTTGATTTGTAGAGCCGTGAGAGTCTGGACTTCGTACTTCGCCGCGGATTGTCGCAGTGGGGTTGACTTCTGTAATTGCCGTGAGCGATGGAAGATGGTTCCTGCGACAAGAGCTGCCAAGCTTACGTTATTGGCAGATATTTAGACTCTTGTGAGAAGCGACGGGAAAGTGAATATAGATGCCCTCGAAGTAAGCCGTCCCGGACTTGAAGATGAAAAAACGACGGTTTACGCAGACATCCGGATCCATCTGTCGCGGCCCCAAAAATGTCTGTGAAGTATTTGCGACAAGTGTAGTGGGTCTGTGGAGCGCTTATCGGTGATGGGAATGGAGAAAGAAGATTCAACTTGGATTATAACGTGTGCCGTATTTTTTTTACCCGACACTTTCTCGAAAACCGTCCGGCTAAGTGTGAACCCTGCTAAAGAGAAGTGATGAGAGTCCGTTCTGGGGATGGTAGAACAATGTCAGTCCTTCCCGTCGCACGCTGAATCACTTGGACTGTGGTATCAGTGGCGCCGCGACGGTGACTGGATAGTGTGTGTGCAAACAAATGGATGGTGGCGCAGACTCCGCCGCAGAGTGACCATGGTGTAGTCGTTTCGAAGATTGCAAAACAGCGCTCATCACATTGTTCATGCGCCCTCGGGTCGGCAATGGTCTTTGCTGACAATCACGACCCATGAAAGCCGAAGAAGGCGGTCATAGCATGCAGCATTGGGAATGACCAAAAGAGCATGATAATGGGACGGCGAAAGTGGACGTAATCGTGAGAGGAACAAGTGTCAGATCAGAAAGACGTCACATGTAACGAGAAGAAACACAGCCTGAAGGCCTGAAGATCAATCCATAGATTACATAAAATCCTCTTCCAGTTCTCTCACTGATTTCGTTCGGGTCGCTCCGCCCTCATCCTCATCCTCCTGCTGTTCTCCGCTGAACAGAGAATCATAAGAGCGCGCGGCCTTCTCGGCCTCCCGAGTGCGTGCGAGCTCCATGTCCGCCTTTTTCTGTTCGTGTAATTGATTAGCACAGGTTATTAAGATCAGCCAACGCTGGGTAAATCATACCTTCTCACTCGCAACCGCGCGTCGGGTAGCTGCCTCACGCTTTAGACGTTCCACGCGCTCCTGTTCATGGTCCACCACGCGCTCGACCTTGGTCTTATTTAGGCGGTTCACAATCGGATTCTCGCGCTTCAGAACGTGCACTGCACGGAGCCCAAGTGAACAAGGATTTTTTTGCAGAGATAAAACCGCGGCACCCCGTTTGACCTGTGATTTGGTCAGTTAGTGAGGTCCGAGGCGCACACAGGATGACGCACACCTTCTTGTCACTGTGGAAGGAGACCTGCCCCACCGCCATGTCCCCGGTTTTCTAGCGCAGCAAAGTTTCACATATGATACAAGTACTGCGCTACCGGGAGACACACCTTGAGGTTATCCGCAGGCGTATATATTATCGTGAGGTTGTCTTTTTTGTTACCTGCCGGCGCGTGTGAGCACCAGGAGTGGGGGAAGAGGCACCTGCGCACCCTCGATCGAGTTGGCCTTGACGAGTTGCGCGCAGTCTGTTAACAACGTCTCGGGGATTGCCTCCCATACTATTGACGCGTCTTCTGGGAGCCGCAGGTAGACATGCGCGGAAGAGAGCTTGTCAACGTGAAACCAGACGTCGCCGGGTGTGCGTATTTGATCAAGTCTTCGTCTAAAATTTTGGTTAGCAGCTATATCACAAACTTGATAATTTCTTGAAGCAACACATCTCCAGAGTCGGGGCGCGACAATT
>JARGXW010000381.1:0-134965 GCA_029204085.1 Mycena sp. CBHHK59/15
AGTGGTGGTTCAAAATGTGAATAATTACGACCAAAGTTGCCGTTCCATTGAGTTTCCGTTCTGTTAAGTTTCCGTGAGTCCCGTATGTTCCGTTCCGTTCCGTTATGTGTTCCCGTAAATTCCATAGTTCCGTTCCGTTAAAGCGAGTGAGTGAGAGAGAGAGAGAAAGAAAAAGAGAACACAACTCCTAAGAGCTGGGTGGGGTGTATTATTCTACATAGTACATTTCGCGGGCCTTTTATACCCCTACTATTTGTCCCTCCAAATAGCGCAAGACTAGGGCAAAGCTTGGTGCTAAAACACCAAGCTCCTGGCGACCGCCTGTGCCCCAAACACATCTCATTCACCCCCGTACCGATTATCTTGATGATAATCAAGTTTCCAGTGCATCCCCTGCCTATTCCCTTGGTAACAAGCCTTCCTCAGGCTATGTTGGACTGCCCCAACCCCTCATAAGCTCCACGTCGCATCATTATGCGCCGAGACGCGTCGTATATTCGCGTTTGATCCTCTTGTTGCGCGCATCACGTGATCACGTGATCGATCCTCGGCCATTGTTCCTATCAAGAACAATGGCATTTGATCCCCGTATCCCATCTATTCGTTGACAGGTGTAGTGATGGCACCGCCCTCTAGCGTTCCATTATTCATCCTGCCACATCTCCACACCCCAATTGTCCCCGCCTCGAGCAACTCTTTCACAAGTCCTCAGTAAGTCCAGCCTCCTTCGATTGCTCCTTCGTGGTTGTTTGTCTGATCTTGACAGCCTTGTTATGGTTTTTCAGGTGCACAATTTTCCGGTACGTGTTACTGCACTTCCATGGAGTCGGTTATTGATCAGCAGATGTGAGCTCGGACGGTGAAGTGAGTGGGCTCTGTGCAGCAAATGGTGGAGAGTGGCAAGCCATGATATGTCACAAACACGTGGCTGTCAGTCACACTCTCGCTAATGATAAATGATTGAATAGGTGCTTGGAGGATTTTGGTTTAGTTGAGGTGCCGGCCTGTCAATCCTGGATCCCGAGTAAGTGGCTCATGTGCTCTGTCTGGACCAGATCTTGAAAAACTTGAAAAAAAAAAAAATTCAAGTTGGGGGTTCGAATCCAAGCAACATAACAACAAACAGCCCAGAGTAACCATTCTGGCAGAGAGCACTTAGAGGCGCATTTTTGAAAGCAAGTCCCATTGGGCCTGCAAACCGTTGAACCGCATTACATTGACTCTCAACCTGGACTCACAAATTGGACTTGATTTCAGGCCTAAATATATAGGGGATGATGGGTAAAAAGTGCAGGTTTTTTCCTGAGCATCCTGCCTGAATAACAAATGATCCATGCTATTAAACATCTTCTGGAAATGTCCTAGGGACCAACGGGAGCCTGAGGATAATCACTGAGTTCCCAGGAGGAGCATTATTTTGCAGATCACCACACAGGAGCATAGAGCCTGAACTGCAATAATATGATCAGTAGCACTGGTTGAGCATTTCAATTTTTTCACCTTCTTTTCAGTGAAAAATGTTGTTTATTTTTCAGACATTTTTCACTGAAAAAGAAGGTGAAAATTTTAAAACTTTTTCAGCACTTTCTCGATTCAAGGTGAAAAATTCGAAATAAAATAAGAAAGTGATGAAAATGTTTTGAAAATTTCACCTGCTTTTTCAGTGAAAAATGTGTGAAAAATAAACGACATTTTTCACTGAAAAAGAAGGTGAAAAATTTGAAATGTTCAACCAGTGTAGGTGCAATTTGATAATGCATAAAGCATGGTCAGGGATAAATAGAACTATGTGTACCCACCTAATAAATGATAACATGTTGAGGAGTACTGTGGGCAGCTGTGACAATATTTAGAGAGTGACACAGGCAAATTTGGGGGCCATTCCAAAAATAAGTGAATAAATGAGTACCTGACTATTGACAGCTCGTGAAAATGATTGAACGAGTTTGCCAAGAAGAAAAATTGCTTCACCTTTATTTAATCAAGGTTCACATGATTGGGTGGTAGCTTTCTGAGGCATCCAGGAGATTTCTGCTGCCCCAAAAGTCCAATTTACACTGCTGGCAACTGGTGAGGTCTGTTTCATGCACATTTAATCATGCAGTGTGGATGCTTGAGGGGATAGAAGTACTCCAGGATCTGCCAGAATTTGACGAGGTACTTGAGAAGAATTGGGGGAAAATCGGAATGGTGCTTTGCGCCGCTTGGCTTGTTTCTGTGCATTCATGAGAAATCATAAGGTAATTTAATTTCAAGACATAGATACAAGAAAAGTGTACATCCCACAAAATATAGCACTCGAGAACGAGTGGCGATGCCAGGGGCAGAAATGCGGGGTGCAAAACAGGCTCACAGAGTCTCATTCTGTAACTGCATTGCATCACAGAAATAAATACCACCGTGGGACTCACCTGAGCTCAACAGCTGTTGTTGAAATAGCTCTGAAGCATGGCATTGACCAGCTTCCATTTGGACGCGACGATGCGAAACATGTTGAATTCAATGACAGCCACACACGCATGGGAGATCAGCTGTCATTATGGATTAGGGAATTACACATGGACATAGCTATGTCCATGAGGACATATGTATGCCCAAATTGGGTGGTCCAGACATTGTTCATGCACCAAGTAAGCCCGACCTGGAGGCTGTTGAGAAAGAATTCCACCCCTCCTATTTTTTTCACGGAAATAGTCTCCCAGCTATCATCTGCCACTCTCATGTGTCTTTCAGACCTTTCTGAATGCTGTATTCACTGTTCTATACACTTGTGGAGTTTGATGGACTCCAATAAATCATTTCCCCTGAAAACTTGATGCCACATTGTTAAGCAGATAAAATTTTGACCTTATAGCATGTATTTGAGGATTTTTATATGCAGTTATTCTGGATTGTGGAACATATCAAGGAATCCAATTTCACGGACACTTGATATGACATCTGGCATGCAATAATACTTCAGATGGGTCCCGAATTGACGGCACTGGCCTTAGTAAAACCATTTGAATTTCTTTCGGATAGTCCCTGCGATAGCAGAGGTTGGAAGAGATTCCGTGAATTATTATCCCTCTGATCTATGTCATCCTTCACCTTTGGAATAAAAGGCCCACCTGGGATCAAGAGGTGATTGATCTCTGGATCGTAGACTCTGATCTTGAAGCCATCAATGATCGGACTTGCCCGGCTGCCGCTTTCGGATTGCCTCATTTCCATTGCGCTGGCACTCTCTGCTTGCGCTGGCACTCGTAGGTGCTCATACTTGGCTCTTACCTACTGGACAACCTCCCGGTGACCTCAATGTACTCTCACTATCTGTTAATCAACTGAAATGGCTGTATTCTATGCAAAAACATTGTCATTTAAAGAACTGGTCTGGGCTCCCTTTTCTCGCGCAACTTCATGTCCATTAAGGCTCCAACCGTTTCCGTTTATAAATGTTTTCAAACAGTTTTAACCGTTTTCATTTCCATTTAGTTTGTGCGGGGGTCCAAACGGTTTGTAAACCTTTTATAAATGGTTCAAACGGTTGTCGAGCTCACACACTCTCCAACCACATATGTGGTGAGTGCCAAGTCCCAGATACCATCTAAAATATCATGTGTGAGGTTGTTTCAACATAATTCAATGGGACACTAGCCAAAAATTGTGGTCCACATGAGATTTGAGGCAGAAGTCCTATTTGACAGGTATCTGCACGATCAGGCCGACTTCCTGTCTCCGTCCCGGCACCAATAATTTGGCCCCGGTTCTCTTCCAATTGGGCTCCAAGGATCCCTCAGATGGTCTGTGTGTCTTTGGTCGATGATTTTCACCCAATCCGATGTGCTGGGAGCTCCACAGAAATTACCCTCCGAAAATACCGTTTAAAACTGTTTCAAACGGTTTAAAACTGTTTACATACCGTTTCCGTTTGGTTTGCCCCGAACATCAAATGAAAACTAAATGGTTGGAGCCTTAATGTCCATGTAGGTATCGGCAAGGCAGCGGCACAGCTCAGCTGGCCAGCACATGATCGAAACCACAAACTACGAAGTTGATTGCTAGTTGTCAAACCACAGCAAGTCACTCGGATTAAATGATGATAGAAAATGTCATAATTTTCATTCATGATAAGTACCAGTAGGCCCGCTCTGTGGCAGAGCCCACATATCGGTGTTCTGTACTGAACACTTGAGCTCTGGTTTTCCAGAGGAGATTTTTATGGTCTTCTCAATATAAGTAGCCAGCTAGTACACATAGCTACACATCTTTGTCACCCAAACATTGTACCCTTGACACCCTCCCCCTGCAGCCCCTCGCCAAACACAATGAGCAGCACCAGGCACTGCATCACGAACGCTGCAAGCTCGGCTGGCCTGACACAATATTGTGGTTATGACATGTAAGAGTACTGAATGTATATATGCTCGTGCATGCATTCTCGGACACTTTCCACTTTAACTTAATAAACTAAGTAGCCTGCTGGTGCAGCAGGGCCCGCTATCTACTTATTACAATGATTATATTGGTGCCATACAGGTGAAGGGAAAAGAGTCACTCTGCAAAGTGATGCAAGGGAAGATAAAGAAAAAACCAAGTTGGGAACATGGTACTGCATCTCATGTGTGAAGGTAAGTGCCGAGAAAACTACGAGCGAAATTGATGGAAGAAGCTGTGGAAATCACGCAAAATGCTGAGAATTTTGCCTAATCAGGACAGCTGTGCGTTGGGCGGATCAAAGAAGTGAGATTGGTTTCTGTGCCCCGATTGACCTAGTTTTTCTATACGATGAACTTGTAGGTATTCCCTAGTGCATGGAATACTGGGATAGTCAATCTACGTGATGGTTCAAATGTAATGTGGATTATAGTTGGTGGGATTTCACCCTACAAATCAACTCCTTGTTGCAGGCAATCTGGGGCACATGGACATCTGACTCATGGATATACCATTCAGCAGGATTCTCAGAGTCACCATAGAGTTCCAACACCCTACAGAACAACCCACATGGTGTGACGCGACGTGCCTCAGCCACATCACGTGGTTTCACCCAGCGGGCCGATCCAGGTCGTTGGCAGCAGATCCGGAGGTCTATACCTCTTCATTAAATCCCAGAGAGTCCCATACAAGCCATAGATTAATCATATGTAGCCAAATTAGCTTGAAACAAGTGACTTCTTGTAGGGGTAACTTTGACTGAAATTCTGCTCCCCACTACATTTGAAGCATCCATTACATTCACCATCCCAGCATTCCATGCACTAGGGAATACCTACAAGTGTGTCAGATTCGAAAATTAGGCTGATCGAGGCACAGAAACTACTGTTAGAGGTGTCCTGTGCTGAAGCACCATAAAAATTGGATATCTGTCCAGGAAAATCGATTTTGGGACCCCATAAGATTTCTGAGGAGGCCATGTGCTGCAGAATTTCAATGTCAATCATTTGATCTAACTCCCGAGGGAAACAGTCGAGATTTGAGCCCAAAACGGCTGTCCAGGTGAAAATGATCAAAAATGTACCAAAAAGGAAAAAAAAAATGTGTCCGCACCCTAAGTTCTGCAAAGAGCTGTAACACAATGTTTGAATTCACATGAACATGATTAAAACAACGCAAAGACAATGGGACTGGGCAGCGATCACATTTTGATGGGCTGCTTACTAAGTGTATAGCCACCTCAGATCGTGCCGCTGGAATCAATATCTCGATGAATGCAGTGTTCACCCTAAAGGCCTTTATCGGGGGTCGGAAATTTTCAAAGGCCTTTGATCAATTTCCCATGCTGTCCAAGACCGCCAATTTTATTCGCGCAAACCACGATTCTAAGCCCGATACTCGTCGTCTGAATCTATCTCGACAGCCCCATCATCTAGGATCTCATCCTCAGCAGCGTTGGCCAGCTCCTCCATGAGTATTTCCTCCTCCGCCATTGCCCTCGGCTCCGGTTTGCGCTTACGAGGTTCTGCCCCGCCAAACAACACCTGAAGTGTTAGTGATTTCCACGTAGTGGGCCGATTGGGAAGAAGAGGTGTCTCCTCATCCTCACTGTCCTCCTCCGTCTCTTCCCGTTCTGCGGCGCGTGCATCCCCAATCCATTTAGCCATTTGCGTTCTCCAGCCCACCACACTGGACACGAGCGCACGACCACGCTCGGTGGGATCCTCGTCGTCCTGGTCTCCGAGGAGATCCCGGTAACGAGGAACGCTCAGCAATGTTGCTGTGGACTTGTGGTTTTTACGGGGCTTGCGTGGCTTATAGAGCCCCTTTTCGATGTGCTCGGCGCGAATTTCTGCGCGGATCTGGGCAATGAGAATGAGTTACAGAGTTTGCATGACGAAAGAGATTTACCTTTGTTCGTTTCTCGATTTTATCAAGGCCGAGGCGGACACGGTGATCGGATTGTTCAATTTTGGTTTGGGAGAAGGTACGCTCGCAACCGGCTTGGTTCACGACAATTTGGAGGATAATAATTGCGAATTGGGCGAGCTCCGTAATATGGCTCGATCCGGCGAGCGCCTCCCATACCATAACAGGATCGGTGCTTTCCTGGGGAGAATAAGCACATAATAGATGAAACCAATTCGGATGTACTCACATGAATTTCCTCCCACTCCTTTGCGTTGAAGTCGCAGAAATCACCAGACCCCGATAGGTATTGCACGAATGCCTTTGAAACCTGTCCCTCCTTCACCTTCCTGTCTGCCGCAGTGTCTGTATTATCGGGACGAGACATCACCCGATGATACAACTATTGTGTCCGTAAGCATAAAAACGGAAGAACGAAGACACAAGACATACCAGAACCACCATATTGAGGCATTTAATCTGATTTAAATTGGCGTTGGGACCGAAACATGTCATCATCTCGAACAGATTCAAAATCAGTGCTGCCAGGAAGACAGGCTGGTCGCAATCTTTCCATCTCTTCTCGAGGCGAACGAGCATCAAGGATTTTACCTCTGGCTCGGGATGGTCAGAAAAATGAAGGAAAATACCTGCGATAGTGAGTGAGACTTGATCGGGGCGGGTCGAGTCTTTCTGGTTTATATTGGTGCCCAGGCAGATTGGCTCGAGGTCGCTGAGTACCGTCTCAAGGCCATGCCAGAACGCTTCGTCCTTGATTAGGGCACAATACTTTTCAGCATCCACGCGCAAACGCTCGCCCTCAGTGGACACCGCGGCCCCGACCTGGGCTTCAATGATGTCCTTACGTCTTGTGTACACGGCGAACTGCAGGGGTTCTTTGAGAAAGAACAGCCGCGCAAAGGCGACGTCATGAGTCGTCCAGCGGGTGAGATTGGCGATGAGATATGCGAGGATGATATAACGGCCGAGATTTTGCATGCTGACGATCTTTTGTGATGTGTCAAATATTTTGCGAACATTACCGTGGTTGTTGAGCCATGCAATCAGCCCGGTGGCATCCTCGGCAATTGCGGCGGCCATATCGTTGACCTTGAAGTAGTCGCCAAGGATCAATTGAAACTGTTCGACGTCAGTAGACTTCCATATGTCAAAATGGCATCTATACGTGCCTGATGTGCCCAACACGAAGGTAAAATCAACCAGTAACACTTTTTACCGAGGTTAATCCTGCCCTTCTTACTTCCGCCGTCGGAGTCGGTGGTGAAGTATCGTATTTTGCAACCAAATTTCTTCTCAGTGCGGTCGATCATGTCCTCAAAGAGTTCGCACTGGGAGGTTCCGTCCTTGTTCAATGACGTGACCTCTACGAGCTTGAGCAAGTGCGACTGGAGAAATTATAAATACATCAAATGACTTCACAGTAATCTCATGTACCTTATAATCCACGTTTGCGCAGATGGCGTTGACAGAATCTTTCTTCTTACACTTCCAGCCGTCGGTTCTGTGATTCCATTTGAGTAACAATAGATTACATATTGAATACGACTCACGACATGCCCGCGTCCTTATCTTTCAACGTGTTTTCAATCCAGACCTCAACCTCCTCCGCGGCCTCGTTCAGCAGTCGGCCGCCGATAACTTTCCCTGTTGGCATAACTTCCGGGGCGGTCGAGCGGAACATGCTGAATAGAATCAGCATCTCGGGTTCGCGAAAGGCACCGAGCGGGAGCCCTCCCGACACAATAGCTCAGAGAGCCTGCCGCTGCACTGCCGCTATCTCCGGCGCGCCAAACGGCATGTCGTTCCGTCGATAAGTCACGAGTTTGGACTGAGTTTGGTGCTTTTTTGGCAGCGGTTCCGTCGGATCAGGGGTAGCGGAACGAGGGTGCTTCTTTAATTCTTTAGCATCGCTTGTTTCCTTTCGCTGGGCGGTGGCCTCGGCCTTAGCTTCGACAGAAGCATTCGGACAGGCAGTCTTCCCGCCGAGGATGTGGGCAATCCAGGATGACTTAACAGAGATAACATGCCCAACAGCAGTACACGCTGGATAAAATGAGTGATGAAATATCTTGATGAATCTGGCTGTACCATCTAGGTAAGACTGCCCTCTTGTGATTATGTCGGTCATTGGAGACCCGGCGTCTTCCATATGCTTTTTGACACAGCCCTTGCAGTAGGTTTTCCAGTGGGCTTGATTCTGTTTGACACCCCTGTGAAAGAAGTCCCATAGCGGGTTCAGGTCTGCCATTGCCCTCTGAGAATAGAATCGCCGCTGGAGACGGCGGGAGAACGAAAGAAGGAAAGAAGATCAAAGTGATATTAATCATAATGACATCATGCACACGTGATAGCTAAAGGCTTTGGCAAAGGGCACCATTTCCCAGAAGATCTGCAAAGGCCTTTGCAAAGGCTGGTCAAAGCCTTTGGCCGACAAAGGCCTTTGCTCTTTGGGCGAACACTGGATGAATGTACAAGCAAGTCCAGAGATGAATGAATACAGGATATTTGAGTTGCATATATTTCTAAACACCTTTGGAATACATTTCTGGCAGGTAGGTAGTAGTGAGTTCAAGCCGGACACATATATTCAATCAGTTCTAAACATCATTCCTCCATTTCAACATCCTCCTCAACCTCGAAGTTCTCAATAATCACCACTATCAGTGCAGAATGCACTGCGGGCACTTTGTGTACTGGATTAGCACTGCCATGCTCATGGGAGTATGCACTCAGTATGCACAGTAGCTTCAAGGTTGTCAAATTGATACAATATCCTTCAGAGTAGTTCCCCATAGTTAGTGAGGAAATATATGTACCACTATAGAACATACTTTTCCAATATTTGCAGTCAAGGACAACATCCGTTGGGTTGCAGAGGCACGACGCGACGCGCTATGTCACACAATGTCACGTGTTTGGTAACGCTCGTGCAAGGATGTGTTTTTGAGGCACATGAATGCTTTCCTCGCTTTCCTCTGTTTCAGATGTTGAATAAATCAACTGAATCTGTGTTTTGGCTGAAGGATTTTTCTAATCTTGCCGTATGGTCTTCCCTCTATATGTATCTACACCAAATTTGGCTTCTCTCGAAATCCGTTCAGCCAAAACACAGGCAGGCTAATTCGGGTGGACTTTGCCTCTCAAGTCTGGCAGCATGATGGCAACAGCAGCCAAAAAATGGGTCGGTGTTTGACTATCACATTTTGGCAGGGTGACTTCATCAATAAATAAGTACAAACACTTTAGCGCGTTGCCCACAATTACGAGTACTGTGAGTGTGTGTGACTAACGGTACAGAACACACGTGTACCTGAACGGGTCATGCCTGATCCTTATGGAGGAACCAAGTCTGCCCGGAGGGCGATGTTATCATTCATCCACATCTAAAAGTTGCCTTTTGCGGTGTGAATCAAGGCCAGTCTATGTGGGTCTATTTGTGTGTATGTGGCTAGATCGTGTGGCCTCGCACCGCTTAGATCCGTAGTCTCTACTCCCTCGCTCGTTCCTCGTTCTGAAGTCTGTTAGTTACCGCGGTCTGATTAC
Source organism: Mycena sp. CBHHK59/15 (assembly GCA_029204085.1). NCBI lineage: Eukaryota > Fungi > Basidiomycota > Agaricomycetes > Agaricales > Mycenaceae > Mycena > Mycena sp. CBHHK59/15. The sequence continues at coordinate 9,889 of JARGXW010000381.1, forward strand.
CGTTAGCTCGCCTTATTACGTAATGATGGGAGATGCTTGCGCAAACATTCAATATCCCGGACGTGTTCTGCACGCGTTTTGAGCTTTTTACCGTCTCTGAACCCTGAGTTATGTTTTGAAAGCCATTCATATGGAAGAATAAGATTTTTGAAATTTTTTCTAGTCCCCCAGGACCACACACGGGTCGCATCCCATCAAATGGAGCACAGTGATGGGCCATTGGTGGTTTTCAGGCGTTGAACTTGACCTCATGTAGAATAACGTGTTCTAGAGTACTTTTTGTGACTTTATGAGGTATATCACATCCGAAATTTGCGTCCGAGAATCTTCTGTCGCGGGCAGCGCGTCCAAGTTGCGTCGTTGAGCGCTGCACGTGACTAATTACACCTTCCTAAACGAGCGAGCTTACATAATAAGGGGACCTAACGGTTACTTTTTTTTTGTTTTTTTTTTGTTTTTTTTTTTTTTTTTGGAGCGTTTGGGATAATGAAATTCAGTCTGCAGAAGCATTCCAAAGGTCATCCGCTGGGTCTACCAGATAAATCTAGTTAATGCCGGGGAAGTTGTCCAGGGAGGAAATGCCATTACGCACAAGTACCATAGTGTGGGACTCCAGCCGTAATAAATTTATCCTATCCCATTTCTTGGATCATTCAATGTCAATGGCTGTATACCCACTAAAACCCCCACTGTGTAAGTCCAATCGTCCGGCAGAGCAGCTTCGTTCATTAGTAGACCACTCCATGTTCTTAGGACAAGATCTTTATTCAGCGCAAGATTACCAAATTTCATTTTATTGGTGAGGATTCGATCTCGTCCTAGTGCGGAATTCACAGATTTCAGCCATCGGTTGTGAATCTCAACATCTGTAATGTTACGGTGTGGGTTCTTTAGAATCTTATCATTCCGGATGTTCCAGATTGTGTGCCAGGCTGTGGATACCAGAATGGCAAATAATCGTCCCATCGCAGGGATCAATTTCCCATTTGAGTGTTTAAATTTAACTAGGTTGCAACCCAAGATAAGTCCCCAGCTGAGGAGGGGCCAGTTTGAATATTTCATGGTCCAGAGGTCCTCGGTCAGTTGCCAAATTAATTTTGCCCCTGAGGCATCACATTCCATCGCAATGTGTTCAAGGCTCTCCGGGACACCACATGTCGGGCAGACTGCAATAGCTTCAAGATTGTCAATGTGTGTCCAGAAGTCACCGACTCTGAAAATGTTGTGAATCGACTTCCAAAATAATTCACGGTGAAGTCGTCTCAGATTTGTGGAACATATAGATTTCCAAATCATTTCGTCGGTAGGAGTGTAATCAGAGACTTCATGCACGGAGCACCGGATACGATCTAAGTTGATAAATGTTGCCTTCCTGAACGGCTCTGAGTGTCTGCCCTTAATGACTTTTGTAAAGATTCGCTGTGAGCCTTGTGAGATTAGAATACCCGGGCAGCTGAACATCAAATCGATTTGGGTATCAACCTCCAGTGGAGGGTATGAATGAATGCCTGCGGTTACAGGGAAAGTAATCATTGTCTGCTTGAACTGTGTCCGTGCAACACGCTCATTCAGTGCTGCAAATACTGCTTTGAAGAGCAGGAAACTTGGGTCTAACATGTCATTTTCAGATTTTGTTCTCTCTTTAATCAAAGTTTTGAGCAGAAAGTCGGATGAAGAGCATAGTAGTAAGGGGGCATTGCATGGGATTTTCTGCAGCACTGTGAGGGTAGCCCCAATATCCCTGATCTGAAGTTGATTTTTATGGTTGGATCGTCAAATGTGAGGTTCACAGTTGCATCCTCATTGAGCTCATCAGAAACAATTTTGAATCTTGCCATAATTTGAGGATCATACTGACCAGCACGCAGGACCTTGATATGTATAAAGGTTGTTATTTGATCGGGGACTGGCTCCAATTGGAGTTGTCGTCGTGCCGGAATCTCCTTCATTGAATCATCCCCAGCGAAGATCCGCCAGCCCTTCTTGGTGCTGGCTAATCTGAAGTTTGGATCATAGGTCATTGGTTTATCAATTTCTATCTCTCCTTGGTTAGCTTCCAATTCGTCTGCTGTCAGTTTAAGCTCGTCACAAAGGTCAGCCGTTGGAGCTAGCGGATTCCACTTTGGCATTATACAGTCTATCAATGTCTGGGCGGTCTCGATGCATTTCCCAGGGTGTACACAATCAAGTTCATTTCGATCTCTGTTGCAAGATGGGCATCCACAGTTTTTACGGGCAATGCCACTACTAGGGTTGATTGTGTGTGGCCGTCTTGCCACCGTAGTTTTCCTCGTAGCTATTATGAGGGCGTCTTTGACCGTCCGAACCTCATGTTGGTTTCTGAGGCAAATTGCTGCATCTCGAAGGCAGGTATTTTTATAAGGTGGTTGGCGGATAGCAGGGTGCTTCCATATCGGCATCTCCAGTTGGACATCACGGTCAATTGAGAGTGCTGTAAATTTGAGGTTGAACTCCTGGGCTACAGATATCATACCCTTCAGGTCGTCAGGTATCCTGTCTGACCTGGGGATGGGGAAATGAATGTCGTTTAAAAAGATATTGAGGATTTGACCTGGCCTGATATTTAGGTAGCTAGTCTCCAGGTATTTTCTGAGAATGAAGTCAACAAAATAGCACCACGATGGACGGTCGTCTCCTTGGATGAGGTAGCATTGAAGATTCCAAAGATGAATTGCTTTGTTCCGAGAGGAGATATCCAGAATTCCTTTCCCTCCTTGATCAACTGGGAGGATCATTGTCTCCAGTGATACTCTGGCTGTTTTTCCGTCCCACAAGAAGGACCGTATCAATTTTTCAAGTGTGTCCTCAATGTCCTTTGGCATCCCTTGAACTCGGGTCAGGTATTGTGTTCGACCTCCAATTACCATACTAATGATGTGACGCTTCCCTTCCAGAGTCGGGTGTGTTGCTTGCCAGTGCATGAGATCGGTATTAATTTTTTCTAGGACAGAAGGCCATGGTGTGGTATAAGGGATGTTATTGCCGATCCATGCACCTAGCATGCGGCAGCTCTTGCCATCAGGCACAATTTTAATAGTTGGGTCGATGTCACCAATGGGGGAGTGACTGTTGATTCGTCTTTCTCCTATGACTTTCTGCCGATAGGAGGACCTCCCAAAAGGAAGGAGCACTGTTTTATGCTCATTGAATTTTGCAGTGGATGCAGCACACCAGAGGCGTAGAATGCTCCACAGAGTCTCCATGGAGTCAGTGGATTTCAGGTAGATTGTGGTGTCATCAGCGAAAAGTGATACCACTAAAGTCTTATTTGTTCCAGGAATGACTACTCCCTCAAGATCAGATTTCCGCAGTAGGCATGCAAGCGGTTCAATAGCCAGATTGAATAATAAGCAGGATAGGGGGTCCCCTTGCCTCACACCCCTGGTAACAACATATGGATCACTGAGTTCGCCATTGATCATCACTATAGTTTTGGCGTCTGTGTACAGACTTTGGATTATCTTTGAAAATTTGGGAGGGAATCGCATATGGTCTAAGACACGGAGAAGGTAATCATGATTAATTCGATCGTAAGCCTTCTCTTGGTCAAGGGCAATAAGTATACCGTCTTCTTCTGCAACTTCAGCATAGTTCAGCAGAAATTTCGCTAATTTGACCTGGTCTTCAATTTTCCGCCCTTTCATGAAGCCCGCTTGGTCCAGTTTTATCAAAGAAGGGGCAACATTCATTAGTCGAATAGAATAAGCCTTTGTCATAAGCTTGTAGTCTGTGTTCAACAGCGTAATTGGCCTGTAGTTGCTAATGAGACCTGTGTCTCCTTTTTTGAACACGGGGCATAACCATCCCATGTTGAAGTTGCATCCATCGGATAATCCAAACTGTCCAATGTCGCGGTATAAGTCTGCCAGGAATCCCAAAATGTTAAAAGCCCCACCTGGCTTGTCTTTATATTTTTTGTATTCAATGTCCATGGCTTTGAAAAATTCGTATCGGATGCCATCTAGCCCCGGGGCTTTGCCATTGTTGGACAGTTTCAATGCATTTCGTATATCCTCTTCCGTAAGATTCTTGTTCATTTCATTGTATTCATTTTGAGATAACCGTGCATCACACTTTTCAAGCACTTCCTCAGTGCGCATCATTCGACCATAGTCGTCGTTGGGAACATCAACATATTGTGTTGCCTCATGGTAATCCCGGGCCATCTTAGCCATTCGCTTTGGGCGAGTTTCGAAGCAGGGCACAGTTGAATCATTATCTGTTGTCTTAAATTCATTTATAGTGTTCCTCAGGTGATACTCCTTGGTGGAACGAGTCCAATAGTCAGTCTTCAGGCTTTCACCTTCAATGTCGTACCGAGCCTCTGACTGGTCCTTCTGACGGTCAGCTTCTTCCCTAAGATAGGTTTCAATCTTTCCCTCTAGGTGCAGAATTGCGAGATGTTTGTCCTCAGTAGGCATATCTGCATCATTGATAACAAGGTGTTTCTGTGCCGTCCAGGTGCGGAGCTGGCGGGTTCTTCCTTTGACCAAGCGGGAGCATTTTTTACCTTCTGCAGTAAGGTCAATCTTGAATTTGTGCCAAAGGCTTTGGATGTTCTGCTGGGTTTGCCTCTCAGTGCGGTTCAACTCTTCCAGCTCCTCTGCGAGCTTCTTTGAACGGATAGAAATGTAGTTCATAAATCTTGGTGTTTTAAGGAGATAAATAGGTAAGTTCCAAATTCCTGGCCCATACTCCTCGTCTGGCCGGCATGTCAATTGGACAGAAATCAAATGGTGGTCACTGGCGATTAAACTAGGTTCAATTGACCAATTTCGATATCGTTTAAAACGGTCTACCAGTACATAGATCCGGTCAAGACGTGAACCAGATACATGTGTCTCATTCGTGGTTAAATTGGTGCGTTTTTGGAAGCAAGTGTATTCGTTCGCATCAGGAAATGTTGTACGCCAACCATCTTGCATGCGGAAGAGCGCCTTCAGGCATACAAAGCTCAGAGGTACTGTCTCTTCCTTGTTGGGCGCGGTAACTAACAGACTACTGTACGGAAGTCAGTACTGTACGGAAGTGTAGGTAGGCGACAGTCACGGTCACGGAGGACCCGTCGCGTCGCCCAAGTCGCGGCGGGTCACGGTCACGACGGCCGCCGTCGTTAATAGGATACCGTGACAATGAAAAAAATCGTAAATTTCCCAAAAAAAATCACCAGCTCGCGAGACGGCCCTGTAACGAGCTTGAGGGATTTCTCATGTGTCATTTACCTGTCAAAGGTGAAAGGGAGTCAAAGAAATACACCATTTTATTTTATAGGACAGCATACCACTGTCAAAATAACTATTGCCTAAGTGAACATTATTCGGGGCCACCACAGCGCCCATTGTGCTTGACCGTATGATGGTCGCCCAAATTGGCGACCGTCACGGTCACCATGGTGCTCGTCGTGTCACCTCCGGTCCCCACGCCCTGTCACGGTCGTCGGAGCGTCGCCTACCTACACTTCCGTACAGTATTAGATCCGCCCTTGCCGTGAGAGGCTTGCCGCAGTCACCTTCACCCATTGCGTCTAGGTCAGTTTCACTAACTAGCCGTGTCTCCATCGTGGGGCCCTTGCCACATACTGTATTCTTTCTCTCTCTTTCAGCAGTGTAGGTGCATATTAAGATCCAGCGCACCGCCAGTACACATAATACGACCCTGCACATGTCTTCCCGCAGGCTAAATTGGGCGACAAATATATCGCCATCTACTTCTTGCTCTCGCTAAGGTATTAAGCTTTGTGATTTGTCTGCGCAATTTGAATGGTGCCACTCTCTTGTTCCTAAACCCCCACACGCGCAGAGGACATGTACGGGAACGCGCCGTCGTACTACGGAAATCCGGGGCCGCCACCATCAGGAAAACCCTCTTTCCTGAATCTGGTCCAATTCGGCCAAATTGGCAGAATTTAGTTCAATTCTGCAAAATTTTGACCAAATGGTTCACAAATTGAATTCTCAGAATCCTATCGTGCATTTGCCAATTCTACACAATTTTGGCAAAATTTCGGTTAATTCGGGGCCATTCGCAATAGGTCATCCTTCATTTAGATCCCACTTGATTCACAAAAGATCATGAGAGGCAACGAAAATCCATTAAATTCATCTATGTACATACAATATAACAGCTATGAACAAGGTAACAAGACATCACAGGCAATATCCACACAGCACTGCGCACACCTCATCACACTCTCCCCCAGCAGCAAGACCTTCAAGTACCTAGGCCATACTAACACATCTCTGCTAATCCGTCCAATGTGCACCTCGCTGGCCTAGAAAACAATTCCACCCTGAGAATGACATAAAATCATAGGAATAAGTGGCAGCCGAAACGAAACTTACAAGGAAACCAGCTATTCGGGGACCATGGCAACACTGAGAATTGGTGAATCAGTAAGCGGAAGATTGATGAAACTAGTTGCAACGAAAACTTACCAGGTAAGAGTATAGAAGTGTAGATGCTGTTGAGTGGCCCTGCGTAAAACATCAGTGAAGGTAAATGATGATACAAGGCGCACACCTATAAGTCTGCACCAGTTGACGGTGACAGAAATGTTAGTGAACAGAGGCTGGATGGGCAGGACGAGTAGCTGCGCACAGAGGCCGGGCATGAGCGCAAGAAGGTTAGCACAAGGACCATTTTCACAGAGCGCCGCCGTTGAAGGTGAGCAGGAGGAGGCGTGCAGTGCGTGCTGCGAGGAAGGCACCGGAGAGGCCGGTGAGCCAGTCTAGCGCACAGGGAATGTCAGTCACCGCACGGAGGAGTGGGGGTGGATGTGCGTACTTGGCCAGTATGGCGCCGTCGAGCGCAGCGGCGTGTGCCACTGGTATGTGGCGCGGTCGGGGGAGGGCGTTGCGGCGGGAACGATGATCGCTGGGATGGATAAGTGCGCAGAGTTGGCGTTGCGGATCGTCTTGGTCTTGACGCTATCCGGGGCAAACGGTTAGCGCAAGTCGAGGGCAGGGAGGAAGCGCGTGCACTGCCACTCGATCGCGGCCTCGGGGGAGTCGAAGCCATCAGGGCGTGCATTGAGGAGGTTGTGCATGTGCGGGAGCACCTCCATTGCAGACCCTGGTGATGGCGGGCGAATGAGTGAAGAGCGACGAGGAAAATAGCGTACCTTCGACGATGTCCAGGACTGCAACGCCCGATATCCGGAACTTATGCTCCAGGAGCTGGGGGCAAGCATGCACGACCACCCATATTGTGGCCGACTAACTGTCACACGAGCGTCAGGACAAGGCTTCAAGTGAGGTGACTTAGCCATGGACCAGCAATGTGGGGGCAGCTGCAGGATCAGAAAACACGACCGCAATCATTGTGCACGCGGAATTAAGCTTGGGTGATAAACTGAGTCAGTAGTGCACGACAAAGAGATGGAAGAGGACTTAAACGATTTCAAAACTTAGCGCATGGAAATACGACTGCGGGGGACATCGCTTCGAAGCCTGGGGCAGGGGACCAGGGGGCTAGATCGGACTGCTTGGGCACGGTGGTGATATGCTGCGGTGCGGGGGGGAACATCACTGGGGCAACGGATACATGAGTAAGAGCGGTGGTGGTTTGTGTCCAATGTGACGTCTGTTTGCATCAGCTGTACAGCTGGCATATGATCCACTGATCTTTGATGTCGGACTTTGAATTGACTTGCGCCTTTCCGCGCTAAGTCAAGGCTTGGTGTCAACTCTCCCACATGCTGCCTCAGGAACCCGCTGACACTCCATCATGCCCACGTCGCACGCCTCCGACCCGTTGCTGTTCCCGAAGCATGCAGTGAAGCAACACACACTCAGCCTCGTCGACATGAGGTCGCATTTGGCATTGCTTAGCTAGGCAACGGCTGGTGCGTGGGCATCCTCTGGACTGCCGTGAGCCAGCGTGTGCACACAGACGTCACAGACAGACGGGACGATGACATTCACCACAGCCACACATGGCAGAGGTAAGTGGCAGAGGTAAGTGAGACCCATATGCCACATAGGCCCTGCTGCAGCCCTTCGTCTACTGTTAATTCATAATCATTATTTTCTGTATGTATACATGTCAGTAATGTAAGCAATGTGAATATATTCATTTGATCATCCGTAGTATGGGCCATACCGGGACACATCCTGCAGGACCTTACACATCTTCTTCAATTCAGGCTAAATTTGGGGACGGTCGCTTAAATCTTCCCCAATTGGGAGAATTTAGCGATCATTTTGATCATTTGGATCGCTTAGCAGCATTTGGCAGAATTGGCCCAATTTGGCCAGATTCTGAAAAGAGGTTTTTCCTGATGACGTCCCCCAGAGAAAAATGACAACACCCGAGGGTACATCTCGAGCTTTCTATCATTTGAATCAGAATTTGACCGCCAGCAAGACTTAATTTAATCCGCACATGCACCCTCAGCGCCAGCAGCATTTAGGCCTTGGCCCGCCGCCGTGAGTATTGCACACTACTGCCTCAAGTTGTCCAGTATCGAGCGCATATCGAAACTTAAGCAATTCACGGAGGACCCCTGCACGTTCGTCGCCTTTCGACCCACCTCCAACACACCATCCGTACATCCAACGGTCTGTATCGGGCACACTCCCAACGATATATGATCTACCCGATCCGGCTAGGCTGCATCAATGCGGTGATCGTGGGCTCCAGGACTTCCAGCACCCTCGGTCCCAAAACACACCCGATTTCGAGACCATGTTCTCCGCCCCAAATCTTCGACAGGACCGACTTGATCATCAATTATCGGACCAAAACCGGCTGCTCCTTCAGACCAACTTCGCATTGCAAGCCCGACTGGCATCAATCGAAACAGGACAAGCACTCAGTCAGCCCGCTTCCACTGCGCCCACCCGCGGTGTTCAGGTATCAAGCCGCGGTGGTAAGAAGAGAGCCGCTTCGGTACACACTGTCCTCGACACATTTCTGGCCGACTCTGAATTGCAGCCTGAATCATTCGCTTCCGTTACCAATTCGGCTGCTAACGACGCGGACTTGCCATCTCTCGGGGACCTCAATGCTCTTTCGCCAGAGCAGAAAAAAGTCAGGCAAAACGTTCAGGTGCGTCGCGGCATTCTAAAGCTCTACCAAAGCCATTGCCAACGAATTTATAGCGCTACGTGTCCAATACATTTCGGAATGCCTGCGGCATCGGAACACAAGACGACTGGCCGGAAACAGATATTCAACGCGTCAACGAGCTCACAGGCGAGATATACCTGACTCCGTACTTTAAGTTCGGTGTCACAGATACACGGAACATTCATATCTTTGCTGCGGTCGCTAAACAAGTGGCCGATGAATTTAAGCTACGTTTTCCTCGATATGTCAGCCTTCCTTAGTTGTTCACTCACTCCTTACATTAGGACAAGACACGCTGGCCGGAAGGTCTTGCTAAGTGTGGGACAACGTGGGATCTCGATGTCCTCAAGAACATGGCGAAAGCCTCGTTCCCAAACTTCAAGCGGCAGTGAAAGAATTCTCACGACGAAGCGGCGAGGGCGAGGAAAGAGGTCAAGTATCGTACGAATAGAGTGCGCGGGAGACGACTTTAGGCATGTCTCATCAGAGAGCGTACATAAATTTAATTAATGCTGTCGATCTCTGAGCAGAAAACGCAACAGCATCAGAGCGTGGCCAAGACGTACGCCGCAGAGAAGAAACTAGACCCCAACGTTCTCAGAGACCTCATGCATGAGGAACACATGTCCGATGAAGCGTCTTGGCCGGAAGATGAGGGACAGGAGAGCTTTTCGAATTGGAAACGGTGGATGGCAAAAGTGTCTGGGCACAGAGACCTTGCACCGGCGGCACTCGCAGAGTTAAAGTTTGTAGAAGTTCTCGAGGCAGACTGGCGGACGACGGAGGTGAGCCGATCTTTTCCGTTTCACAACGAGGAACGCTTATTCATCATTCTCAGTTTTCAACCCTAAATCTCGTGATGCACGCCACATGGTGGGACTCCCTCACTACGCGCCAGAAGAACAGTCTCAAGTTTATTCGGGCGCGTGGTACGGGACGCCGTTCATCGCGCATACCAAAATTGCACCCTTCAACTTTGGTATTTCAAAACCGTGGCTTGAGAAACACCGCTTCGACCAGAGATATCAAGCACTGTTGTCTGATTTGGATACGTATCCTGATCCTGTCGGGTTTGGTTTCTCTCCGGACGATGTGAATAACGGAGGTGGTTCATCAACAGGAGGGACTTCGCAAGACACCGTAGGTGAAAGGCACGAATCAGCGCACGATGCCCGCTTACCCCCCTCGACCCACGTCTTGACCCATGCTTCACTTCTGAGAACCTCAACGCTGATGAATTTGCTGCCGGTTCTAGCCAATGATTTTTTCTAGCTTTGTAGTTTCGTAGTACTACCTTCATAAATTGCAACTTCTGTGTGCGCGGTCAGTCACTGCGTTCCGGCCCCTCGTAGACAGAGGGTCTGTGTACCCCCGTAGACAAAGGGTAGACGGACCCCTTCGTCTACCTATGTCTACATCATGTAGACACAGCTGGTCTACATATGTCTACATATGTCTACGTCGGTTTATGTACGTAGACCGACATAGACTGATATAGGCGCACGTAGACCAATGTAGACAGGTGTGGGAAAATGTGGAGCCACTAAATTTGGTGCTTACCAATAAAACAGTGGGATGCACAAAGGATGGCCATGAGCTGACCTATCCAGTAGAACAGCAACATGGAGGCCACATCTGCATTATGAAGTTGAGCGAGGTATGTCTACGTGCATGTACAGCGTTAGACGCACATAGACATACGTAGCCGACGGGTAGATGGGCCGTGTCTACGTGACGTGGACGGACGTAGGATAAGCGCGCTGAAGGTCCGTCTACGTCATGGCGTACACATAGGTAGCTGGACGTAGCCGAAGATCGCTGCATGTAGGCGCATGTAGGATAAGGTAGACGAAGGTGCGTCTACGGGGGGTGGGAACGCAGTGAGTGGTACTCGGAAAATCCGGTGTTCAATTCCGAACCGTGGGTAAGTTTTTAGTGACGGCCCATCCAACCTCTTTCAACAGTTGAGAACCTCGGGAAGGTCTACAATTAGTTTGAAAAGTGTTCATTCCCCTTCTAGTAATATTCACGCAAAATTGGTTTCGGGGCTATTCTTCCGGTTCCATGTCTCCGAAGCCGAATGCGGTCAGAGATGTCGGGAACTTTGGGATATATCAGCATTGTCCCTAGTCGTCACTTCTGTCTTATATATCCGATCCATCGTTGTCGTGATCCACATCTTTGGTTCTGTGTGTGATTTGTCCCCGAGATACTTGACAGTGTATGTTTACGACCCAAATTATCATTGGAGGATCATTACTTCGAGGGTCCACGAATGAGTTCAATTCCCAGGTATTGATTCCCAACTCAGGGCTGAACAAAATCTTTTCAACCAATAACAAGCAAGAGTTCAGACTACCCACAATTTGTTCCAGAGATTTATATTGTCCAGCGGTGTATACTTTGAGTCTTTCATCCATGCAACGGCAGCCAGCAGGGTAGAGGTAGGGTCCTCAACACCTTCTTGCCTATGTAGAAATATGTTGCGTATTTCTCCAGCATGTGCAAGGTCTCCAAACCTCGCCTGAATGATAGATGATCCTCCAGAATTACGTTGGGAAGTGGTTGGCATAATTCGACGGCCTTCAAGTAAGGCAAAATTATATGTCTCTGCATAAGCATTGAGCACGTAGGCGTCTGGGATCTCCTCGCGAGGGAAACAAACTTGAGGTTCATCCTTGTTGTAATATTGCTTCAATCCAAAACGAAGAAGGTCGCTGAGTCTGTCCGCTTTCTTGGGAATAGTGCTAGCCTTTGCACGCATTGATGTTTCTGCAACGAGTGGTGGTGAAAGCATCGGACCGAATAACGGAAGCCCTACCTTCCTGTGCGGCATCTTGGATGGTACCCAGTGTCTGTGTGTTGCCTCCTGCAAGGAGTTTTTCGCTGAAACTGCGCTCCAAGGCTGGCGACGTGGAGTCTTGAATAACAGACTTCATCTGATTGAATGTGTGTGAACAGATATTAAAAACAGTAAAAGGCTGTACCACTCCATCGAAGCCCGCACTTCGATGAAATTCCCGCATCATTGAGACCTCCAGGCGGCCGCCTGTCCAATTGTCACTGTTTAGATTTTTGAGGATTTTGTTGAGACGTTCGGTTGGAAAAGCCCAGAATGCGTAAAGTCGAGAATTTAGTCTGGAATATGGACAGCCCAGTGATGATTGGGTTTCATCTGGTCAAGTCCATACAGCTGTTCCGGTAGTAAGTTTTGTTCCTGGAACTGAGTGCGGCACAACATACTTCGGAAAATCCCAATAAGTATTTCTCTAACAGTGACCTGGCCCTGGTATGAATATGTATGGAGATACCAACCATGATTTTCAGTGCTGTTGCAAAAGAAAGAAAATTCTCATCTTCTCCCGCTTTCATGCGCGGTGTCAGCTGCTTGGGCTCCACTGGTGGGTCCATGTCCTGAGTTCTAGAACAATTTCTGCTTTTTGCCAGTCTTTCAAGGCTTGTTCACAGGCCTTTCTCTTTTTTTTTGTATTGATCCACCGCTTTTGTGTGTTCCTTATCAGCCTTGCTACAGAACTTGTCCCAGATCACAGGTATATTGGGAATACTTCAGCAAGCAGACCAAAACCAACCAGTGCACAGACATACAATTATTGCCCAAGGCCCTGTGACAGCAAATTTATACTCGTCAGTAGTTAAAGAACCACCTGCGGGCTCGCCGACCCTCAATGGCAGCCGTCCTGCTCACAGAGGAGATTCAAACTACAGATAAATTCAATTTTTGGGTCGACTGTGAGCATCTGAAACTTACACTCTCAAGGAATTCATGAATAAAATGAAGTTGCCGCTCTGTTTTTGGTGTATCGGCTCTTAATGTGTTCGTTTTGATCCATTGAGTGTACCACTGGGTTTTTGCTACACCTAAAACAAGAATGAGAAACAAACACAATCATATTAAAAATAATCTCTGGCATTACCCAACAGTAGATTGTGCATGGCACTGGTTGAACATTTCAAGTTTTTTGGTGAAAAAACTAGTGAAAAATGTTTTGAATTTTACAGCAATTTTTCAGTGAAAAACCAAGTGAAAAACTTGTAACTTCTTCATGAATTTTTCGAACTTCAAAACTTTTTCAGCACTTTTTCAGAAATTTTTCACAAGGTTCAAAAAGGTCACCAAAATGTTTCAAGTTTTTCACCTACTTTTTTGGCGAAAAATTACTGTAAAATTCAAAACATTTTTCACCAAAATTTTCAGTGCAAAACTTGAAATGTTCAACCAGTGTGGGATCTATGATGGTGTATCACATGATATCAAAATACTTGATCCACGCAAACTCAGTCCATCTTACACCATGAGTGGTAAAGGACTGGTCTTTCTCTTCCGGTGTCTTAAGCCCATTGTACTGGAAACAGAGCCGCCGATGTTCTTCACCACTGCACATGCGGGGGCATACTCTGCAATTTCACACCGTTTGAATCCAATTATTTGCCGACCAAAAGGGGCTCACCGTTGCGCAATTATTTGTCCATGCACATTTCATCCCGAGTTACTTTGCATTTGGTGCATAGTGCTTCCTTGTGACTATGATCTGCAAAGCCACAGAGTTTGCACATTGCGGGGTGATCCGCAATAATACCCACTAATGCAACACAGACTCGAATGCCTGGCAAAGAATAAGAGCAGCCTGGCAGTGGATAGAATAGATCAAATACCTCATGGATACTCGGCTGGATGTATGATAATGCCGTCTTGGTACAGCATGATGAGATCATCGACAATTTTCTTGAGATTGTTCTGAAGTTGAGCAGATGTTGGCTCGGTTGGTCCTGGTGGCATCCCGCTGAGGATAAGATTTTCCGCTCTGTACCTGGATTTTTGTGTCAATCAAACGGCTCACATGGAAAGTATGAATCGTACTGTAGTGATGTGCCCAAATTTTGCAAGCAGAACGACATAACTCCGGACGAATGACTTGGCCCATAATTGCTTGTTTTGCACCCGAACCTAGACAGCAATGTTAGGTTTGGAAGTGAAACAGGTTACATTAGCGTTGTTCAAAGTTGCCCTGATAGGCTCCTGTTTGGTCTCCTGGTCTGTCTCCTAGTTGGTTCCCTAGTTCCAACCAGGAGAGTGAACAGGAAAGTGAGTGGGAAGGGATCAGGGTGAACCAGGAGCACCTAGAGGTCCTTTTGCAAAAAATGGTCCCTTTTTGCCTTCATCAGTAAAACTACACATTTGTCTTTGGCGTCCTTGGCATCTTGGCCAAGATGCCAAAGATGCTAAGACACATTTTCTCCAAAGACTCGCGTCTTGGGCTGAGCAGATTCAAAAGTCTTAGCCAAGATGCACATCTTGGGAAAGACTTGTAAGATGCAACGTGTCTTGCCCAAGTGTCTGTCAAAGACAACTCAAAGATGTTTAAAGACACACAAAGAAGTGCAAAAAATATATATAATTTGGGGCGTATATAAGGTACAAGTACAGGTACAAATCAATGGATACTTTGTCCAATCTTGTTCCATCAAGTGTTTGATGGTGGGCAAGATGCGCCTAGGAAAGGGCCAGGTATGTGCACTGCATGGTGGGGTCCATGGCAGCGAACATGGCGGAAGCAGAGGGCAGTGGCGGTGGCGAAAACATATGCGAGCACGAGCTCGCTGTCCAGCGGCGGGTGGGCAGGTGGACGAAAGAGAGAATGCGGACTGTGTGTGAGGTTTAGTGACATAGGTAAATAAAGGATATTGGACCCTGCGTACCTTTGAGTATACGATGCAGAGCATTGACACAAGCTGAGCAGCAGCAGCAGCAGATTATAGAGGAATACATGTAATTGTGCAGAACTCACCTCTAGATAGTGCTGGGCAACAATGCGATGCAGCCCAGGGGTATGAACTACAGAAGGACATAAATAAGTAGCACATCAACATGGTATGAGAGGCAAACATTTACCTGGAACAGGAAGCATAGTATCTTGCACAGTTCAGGAGAGGGGGTGCAGAAACGCTGGGAATGTTAGCTGAAGAGAAGCAAGGTAGGAGTGCCACAGGCGGCTTCTAGTGCGGACATACATGGGAAAGGATGGGAAAGGAAGGGCCACAGGCGGCATGAGAGCGTGACACAGCACGAAAGGGAAAGCCACAGGCGGCGGAAACTGCGACATAGCACATGAGGGAAAGCCACAGGCAGCTGAAATGCGATGCAGCACAATGAGGATGAAAGCCATGGGTTGCAGAAAGCCAGCTTAAGAGACCAGGTGCAAACAGAGGAGGCCGTGGCTGAAGCTTGAAGGGTGATGCTGGCGAGAGGCTGGTGGGGTGGGCCAGTGGGGGAGGACTGTGAGGTGGGCGAGACGAGGGAAGAGGGAGAGTGCAACCAACCATTTGATGGGATCAGACGCCAGCGTAGCAACGTGCCTGCATCAAGCGGAGTTTGAATGACTTGGGCGAGATTCAACAATCAGTGTGCCAGCAATATGATTGCTTTCTTTCCTTCCTTGCACAAGTTGCGCAGGCTGACAATAACTGGTGCTTTGTAGGCAATATAGTACTAATTCACACCCCGAGCCTCAAATTTGGGAAATTGGACTCTATCGTACTTGTCACCATATTTTAATATTTTCCCCTCAATTCATATTCATTCACTCGTCATTTGTTGTAGCAAACCATGTGAGTACAGTCTGAAATATCTGTTACTTTGTATCGGTTCCATCTGCCCAAATACCATCTCAGGACAGAAGATGTTTGGAGGGATGGCAAGATGTTCACCAAAGACCTAAGACACTAGCCAAAGACCTAAGATCCTCGTCCCAAGACAAAGACATTCAAAGACACCGGGATCAACAAAACACCTGCGGCACATTCATTGCAAGGGCGGTACATTCCGCCACATGGACGGCACTTTGGCCCCAAGCCCGGCACATCAGCCGGCAAAGTGCCGTGCTTGTGAACAAGGGCAGCACATTCCATTACCGGTGCCGGGCTCGGCATCGGTCTTACGTTCGGTGTTCTCAGAGTGAATACTAAAAGGGACACCTGTCCCTGACATCCCTGCGTCCCCCGAAATTCTGTACGCATTCTTTGTAGCACGAGTTCAATGATTAAAGTGAGTTCAAGTAACATAATTTGTGATTATAAAGTGCCCGTAACTCAATTCTACCGTTTCAGTTGCACATCACTGCAAAGTCAAAGAATTCAGACACTACAACAGAAGAAAATGAGGCGAGAAACTGTACCTTCTTGCTCTTGCCTTTCTTTTGTGGCCAGCCTGAGACATCCTCGTACTCTGCAAACTGTTTGTTGGGAGCTCGGGGACGCGCCGTGTGAAGAATATTCCCTACATCCACTTCTTGTCGAGAACGGTGTGATCTCGGGGCACTCGGGCCTGGTTCCGACGACGGCCCGACAGCGGGGGACACAGTTGGTAGGGACTCTGGTGGCGGTAGAGGGAGCATGGGCAAGTCCAATGGCCCCATGGAAGCAAATTCAGGATTGATAGTGGCACCGAAGTCAGTGGAAGAACCCATAAACCCATATGAAACGAAGAAATCATCGAGGGGATCTACGGCGGGCATGTCGAAGTTTGAAGGGATGACGGCATTGCCGTTGTCTGTGGCTAGCCCAAAAAAAGTGGGGTCATATGTTGAGAGCATGCTGTTTTGAACATCCTGCACAAATAAACCACTGATATCCGGGCTGTCAAAATTCGAAGAATATGTAGAAACATCTAAGTTCCAGGTGAAGTCGCCCAGAAAATTGAATGTTGAGTCGATTGTGAGTCCAACAGAGCTGAATTCGGGCAGTGACACCGCTGCAGTGACTAGAGAACCAAATACTGATTCGGGCAACGAGGGTGCTGCAGGGGTTGCGGAAACTGGAGCTGATGTGTCGTCCGACTGCATGGCATCAACGGGAGTTTGTGGCGCTGAAATTTTGTTAGCACAACTTGTTACACGACAAGCATACTATCAACATTACTGGCTCTTGTCTGCAGTGTTTTAACGTGCCCACTCGAGCTTGCCGAAAGCATTTCACCTGATTTCCCACGCTTCCCCGACATGTCCTTGGCAGCTTTGAGTTGTGCTTTCAAGGACTTTGTGGCTAGATTAGAAGCACGATGCTTCTCTGCTTCGGCCTTGATCTGGAGCCGGAGCTCTGTGGAGATATCCACAGCCTCGCGTGACTCGTTGGCCTTGCGCATGGCAGAGGAATGGTGCTGGGTGCTGCACGCCATGCGGTGCGACAGTTCATTGTTGGGGTTTGGCAGAATGCCGGTTTTGAGGGACATCCTGATCTCGTCGGCAACATTGTGGTCCACCTTGCGTCGACTGGGCGCCATGAGACTTGATAAGGAAAGATAACGACATTCATTACCTTTTGAGTGCCTCAACTGGAGTTAATTGATGCCTGTCAGGCTATTTGTCCAATGGTGCTGCGCTTCGTTGGTGCTAGTTGTTGATGGCCCATACGTCGGCAGGAAGTTTCGACTGAGATTTCATGAGACATGGGATAATCCAGGAATGCTGTACTTTATGCCACCACCAATCTAGGGGACGGACGAACGTAAGAGGAAGACTTCGAGGGAAGAAACACTAACCGGCAATTTTCTTGATGCCTAGGGCATAAACGAACGACGAGAACACATCCAGAGACTCTTTCGAGTCAATATAGACAAAGTTCTCAAGGCATGCAAAATCCGGCGGAGATACAAGGGAGCGAAAATCATGAACTGGCCTTCAGAATAAAATCAGCTCCAGAGAGACAGATGCGAGAAAGAAAATTACTCCTTTCCATGTCTCCAGCAGACTTTGATGAACTCCGGTGGGAGCTGCTCGGGTGGAGTGTCTTTCGGTATCCCGCTGTACTCGGGATCACTGAACTTCAAGGCTGAGCGACAAAGTCCGATGACCTGCGCAGCATCCATGTCCACATTTGTGACGAGCAGATTACCGCCTGGAACAAATCTCTTGAATGGAAGTGGCTTCCCCATGACCTCGCGCTTGATGCGTTGGAGCTCATCAAAAAGAATCTCGAAGAAATCTGCGCTCGCACCGGTGATATAGGCGTGAACAATGGAGGCAGCTGTCAAAAATATTACCGTCTGAATGGTCACCAAAGGAGAATAAAAAAACGAACTGCATTGGACCACTTTTGCGAATATAGTGAGTTCCCATTCGTTCAACTTGCCCTCGATCCCTTTGTATGTGGTGTCGCCATTGAAGGAAGTAACCCCGGGATCGTTGAGGAGCTTCAAGAGGTAAGGAACAAATGTGAGAATGATTATCTCGCCTTTCTTCATCTCGATGTAGCTATGGATGTACCGCTCGGGAAGTGGCTTGGTCAATATCTCGGCCTTATTCATGAGATATATGGCTGCGAAATATGAGCAAATTGACATAATTGTGGGAATCTTCGCAGCTTACCATCAACGCTGAGGTCATTTGGGTACTCCTCGAGTTTTTCCGCATGGAGCATGTCGCGCTTGACACGCTTGTTGTGAAGAGGAGGAGCAAATGCAGACGGGGTCTTCCCATCAAGGAGCATCTTGGTTGATTGCGCTATTTCGATTTTTTAGCCCTTAAAGGAATACAAACCAAGGAAATAATCCTGACCGTTGTCGATCTTGGCCACCATGGCTCTGAGGACGCCATACGATTTGATGCACCCCCGGTACATGTCCTTGAGACCAAACGACAATTTGGTGAGTGCCGGCATGGGGTGGTTATGGCCAGTGTCATTATGAACAATCAGGACTTTACGAATGGACAGGTCTTTAGGGACGTACATCGAGCGGGTGGTGGGGCAGGGATAATTGTGAAAATTTCCCTGGACCGGCATTCCATTGATGATATGGGCGTGAGCTAATAACAAATCAGTCGAGTCCGATGCGATAGTGAAATAAATATAGAACAGTACAGCAATGTTTTTCTTGCCCCCAGTATGCAGGTGAATGATACCACTGCAAGGAGTGTCCTTGCTTGGATCGTCTGTCAATGGTAGTCCCGCAAGGGCATTTGCGACAAGATTTTCGTCAATGTTATCTGGAATGCTGTGCGTTCGATGGCCCTGTCGGAATTTTGTAGTCCAACCACTACACCCAACAAAGTATTGGTGACCGCGCGAAGCCTACGATAGCAGGAGTAATCAACAAAAACGATTGAACATTCTTGAAAGGAATACCTGAGGTTTGGGTTTCATTATCGGGCCACCTCGGCACTTATTGGCGCTCGAGTCAACGGCATCGCACTTGGCATTGCGTACAATTTTCATAAAGCTACCGAGGCCAGTTAGTGGGTATCATAAAACAGACTGAAAACCCACAGAACGGCCCGCTCTTCAGGAGAGTTCTTTTCTCTGCGGCGGGTCTCTTGCTGAGCAGTTATGATTGCGTCGCGTGGTGCCGAATCCAGCTCAAAGCGGACCGCAGTTCGAAGTGCTTTGTCAAGCTGGTTGCATGCGTGAGCACCAACACACTTGTAGCGGATTCGTCGGCAGTTGACAGGCTTCTTGCCCGGCGCAAAAGTAACAAGGGCAGTTTGGTGGGAGCCACCGCCAGACCAGTCCCACGAGTCATTGTCCTACCACGAGAAAAAGGTACAGATCAGAATTCAAGCATCAAATGTGGAAATGAAAACAAACGGCATTCATGATGATAGTATTAAGGGTGTACAACTCTTTCGTGGTTGGATCACGAAACAAGTACATTTGATCACTGAGGTCGATGACAGTTCTGGTCGGGGTGTGAAATATCGGATAGATAGCAGCCGGGCCCTGCCAGTATTCCATACGCTCGACGGTCAACTTCCTGGTCGGACGGAAGTGGCCGATATGGGCGAACGACATGCCGTCATCCAGCCATACCGTTTCAGACTCAATTAATTCAGAGGCATCGTCCTCTGGTGGTCAAAATGAGTGTTTGACAAGCCAAAAAATATTCTACATACCATCCAAGGACTCAGGACGTGTATCAATCTCTGCAGAGTCAGAATTATCGCTGAGACCCTGTTCGGGATCTACGCAAATCAGTGAGAGAAGTGAGAAATGGCCGCTATGTACGCACCAGGCAGAGTGATTGCGCTGGACGACCGAGAGGTATTCTGCAGTGCCTCCATCACCTCCAGATCCGAATCCCGGTCGTCAGCCTCGGGTTCTGAATCTGAAAGCAACTCAAAGACCTCGCGGCCACCCTCGTTTAAAGCACGGATCTTGATATCGGCAGAAGCACGGGGCGCGCTCACGAATTGGGGCTCCGCTTTGACCAAGATAGGCAAACCCGGTACCGGTGCCAAAAAGGGTGTGGCTTCGACTTTGATGCGAACAGATTGACACGTTGTTGATGCGTTGGGGGTGAAATTCCGAGCCGGCTGCCAAAGAAAGTCGCGGAGAACTCCCATGTCAACCCCTTCGTGATCCAGAAACTTCGCAGCGTTGAGAGCAATGTAGGTGGGAGAGAAAACCTGATTTAGCACGTCAGAATACCTGTCCTCATTCCGCGGCAACGACACACATAGTTCTGGAATTCCATCAGCAGACGCGCCGACAAGCTGTCAAGGTATTCTCGGTTGGCCGGCGTGTGCTTTGATCCTGCGCCCACTTCGGTGGCCATTTTGATGCGCTTTTGATGCGTCGGGGGAGGGTTTGGATGAGCAGGAGTGGCGGCAGGAGAGAGGAATGAAAAAAAAGCATGAGACAGGTGTCCCACTTACGGAACAGAGTTTGCCGACACCCGGTACATTCCCAAAATGGTAAGTGCCGCCTTTACTCTCAAAGGCGGCACATCAAGTGGAATGTGCCTTGCTTGATGTGAATGTAACTCCTTCTTGAATGTACCTGCCTGCCGCCTTCTGTATATCCTCCAAAGACACTACCCAAAGACGTAAGACGTCAAAGACAAATGTGTAGTTTTACTGATGTTCCTGATTGATCCCCTGATCGCAATTTGACTGGGGTTTTGATCAGGAGAACCTTCCTGGTTGTTTCCTGGTCGTAAAAGTGTGTGAGGGGGGTTTCAAAGTTGCTCCTACTTTGTTCCTGTTTGTTTCCCTGTTTGGCCACTTTTCGGCCATTTTACCACCAAATTGACGAAAAGGGAGCAAAAAGGGACCCGAACAGGAGCACAAACAGGGCCAACTTTGAACGACACTATTACAAAACTTACCGGTCTAAGCTGAGTGTCACACCAATGCGTAGCTCCTTGTCGCAGTTGCCTTCATAGAAAAACAATTTGTTGTCGGGTCCTTTGATAGTCTGCCACACGCTCGCATCTTGCATGCTCCGCAATTCTCCT
This sequence comes from Mycena sp. CBHHK59/15, assembly GCA_029204085.1. Taxonomy (NCBI): domain Eukaryota; kingdom Fungi; phylum Basidiomycota; class Agaricomycetes; order Agaricales; family Mycenaceae; genus Mycena; species Mycena sp. CBHHK59/15. The sequence goes on from JARGXW010000381.1 coordinate 31,223, forward strand.
GGACCTGATGCCGTGCTTTCCAACCTTCGACGGCAGATGACATCCCGGGACGCGAAAAGAAATCTCGTAGGCCATCTGATAACACTTCAATCGGAGCAACAACGTGAGGGGTCCCACTTGTGGTTTGACTGATGTCAGAGTCATCACCGAGGATTGGATCGGAATGCAAAAGACGATTCAACAGCCCCTGAGTATTTGGACGATAAATCGCACAGTTGCAATCCGGACAAATAGTGTCCAAGGGGGTGCCACATTAGGTTGAGATCTTGTGGCACAGATAACATATAGGGTGAATCTTAAACTTGTCGTTCAAATGCAGCCACGAAAAAATGGTTGTCAGAGTCACAGGTATCTGTTCGCCCCCAAGGAGATTCCCGGGGAGGCTCGCAAATATGAAATTGAGTGCAACGAGGATGAGAGTACATGCTAGGAAGGAGACGTGATGTTTTGCATGTAGGAATGCGATGAGCAGAATAGAATAATACAGCGAATGCACACACACCCATGGAGTGGGGATTCGGAGTCTGACGGACTGGAATCTTCTGGTTCATCCGTGCCGCTTGAGCTGGGGCTTGGAGACTGTTCAGGGGGAGTCGGTGCAGAGGATCTTGCATGGGCAGCAGATGTGTTGGCGCATCCTATTTCAGCGAGGGTCCTGAAAATCAAGAAAGTGTTAAGCCATATGCAGAGTTTCTAGACAAAGAACGCGCAGTGGCAATACTGTTGCTACCGTGGGTCCTGGGACATTGTGGAGTCCGAAATCTGAAACGCTCCTTCCTCCCACAGAAGACCTCCCCCGAGTTGCAAGGGAAGGTTGGTAACTTGAAGATGAAGAAGCTTCTGTCCCTATACCATACAGGTGCATCATTAATATGTACCCGGCAAACGGACTAGGAATACCTTGTCAGGCACCACTAGGATTGTTGGAGGAGTAGCCACCGTGTCGAATTTCCATAGGGCATGAATGATAGACACTCATACCATGGGGAGCTTCATTTTATGGGCTAACGGTGCCATGAGTTGGCCACGAGCTTTCTCGCAAAAAGTGGTCGGCACGAATATGATTTCTCACCGTCTCAGTCTTCCAGAGAGTTTTTTACTCTGTTGAGAAAGTCACCGCATGTTTAACATGATACGGATCCAAGAAACGGAAATGTACAGCCCAGGAAGGCGAGAACTAAAAGTAAATGTCCAATTACCAAGCAAAAATCATATTCAAAGTGTCAACCAACAGCGCCTCCATCTCTTCACCTTCCGATATTCACAATGTTCACAGCTTTGGAGGGACGAATCGTCCATATCTGGTTGCTCACCTCGTGTATAGCACCGGAGAAGTCTGGATTATCAATGCGTAGAGCAGGAGCCAGGGATTTGGAATCGGCGATGCCAGTGAATTTCGTTGCTATCAATAAGCACCCATGGGATCAACTATCAGCAAAAGCATTCATTTGTACCTAGGGAACTTACATCCTCGACATGGTATCGCGCAAGTCACTCCTGTGTCATGTCCAAGTTTGGTCGAAGTAAATTCTCCGGCTGTGCAACGACTGTGGGTGTCGCAATTTGATCGCAGCAACCCTCAGAGACAGAGGCGGCGGTCCTTGACCTAAACACATGCTGCCTAGGACACATCCATCCAGTTAGAGGCTCCTATGCAAGACCACGGCTAGGTGGTGGCCTAGTCACGCCGTGACTAACCGATCTAGACGCACGTGCCTGCCTAGGCCCGCTTAACTCCGCGTAGGCGCCGAGACATCAAATCAGTCTAACACCCGGCTGAACACAGTGTATGGCCTTGATATGGGCCACACTGTTCAGGCAATACAGTGTAGTGTTGGTATCGAGAATGACTGTGTATTGACTGGCAGTGGGAGATGTCGAAATTGGATGATGGGTGAAATTGGTAGAGTAACTGCAACACACTTTCCAAAGGGCCGCATCGTGCGGAGTATAGCAGTTTATTGCAATTGATGTAATCCCATATTTGGAGAATTCAGACACTTGCTAATGTTCAGCCAAGCAGCGATGAGGGGATAATTCTAATGGGCAACCCGGTTTCTCAGAGAAACCCCACAGATCAGGGAAATTGTTGCAAAGTCTAATGAGAAGCCCTCCGAACTTTCGGCGCAGCCTTCGGAGTTTAAAAAGGTTCATATAGCCCATGGTGGTCCCAATTCTTCACTGGTTGATCTGAAATAAATTGTGTGAGTCTATTAGTATTTTCTTAGGAGCTCTTTATGTTTATTCTTGGGCTTCGAGCCGTTGGACATACCCAAGGAGCGAAAGTTCAATTTGATGGCATCAAAGTGCGCTGGGTTCAACGTCCGAACACTTACACCTCTCTGTAGGCTGGTCTAAAAAATATGATGTCTCTCTGGGCGATAGCTAAAACATATTTAAGCATAAGATATCATGCTGAGGACGTCTAGCTCGGTATTCGACTTGGGCAGCTCTTGCCATTAGAAAATGATGTTGGTTAGTGCCTGCACCTCATGAGGGCTTTCGCACTCAATTAAACATCCCAGCGGACCTTGTACTACTTCCAGGTCGTGTATTTCATTTAAATCACCCTAATAATCGAACACACAATCAAGATACATGGTAAGGTTGAGTTTTCATCAAGTAAACATTTCCTTTTCGAGGAACTCTTCAGCTCGGCACCGGCAAGGGAAACCCTGAGAAGCTGGGCTTCCTAATAACACAATCTTTTTGGAAGGGTTTCTCTGGGAAGCCGGGTTTCCCATTAGAATTATCTGCGATGAAGGTAAGTATCGTACATGGTTGTCTTGAATTAACCACAGCGGTGAAATGGTGATAACAACTGCGTCCTTGGGAAGCAACAAGACCAGGATAATCATGGCAAGTGTTTTGCCGGTGCCGGTGCCAGAGTGTACCACGAGATCTTTCCCCTGCTGAACAGCAACGGCAGCAAGAATTTGGAGTTCCGTGGGTGTCTTGGTTTCGCCTGAGGCAAAGTCCAAGTATAAGAAGGCATTCAAGGCTATCAGCCCCTCGCGTGCAGTCAGGTTGGCCATGAATGTCTGGGGAAAGGCAGAGAAGGCATCCAGGGCAGATTTGGACATGGGTAATGGGATGGCATCGAAGAGCGGATACATAGCGACCAGTGGTCCGAAGCGGGAGGGTTGTCAAAGTGTTTGGAGGTTCTGGAAGGCTCAAGATGAAAATCGGAAACAGAATGCACAGGAGATTGAACCAGGCCAGATTTAAAGTGATTGGCGAGACATTAGAGCAGATGTGAGTGGATCAGGGGGGGCGAAGAGAGCAGCCACCTACAATGTGTCTGATGTGCGAAAATACCAATTTGAGCCCAGCTACAAGTGAAATGGCGGCCAAAATGGGCTCAGAGCGATGTAGTCTCGGACCATACTCCCATGTCATCCCAATTTGGGAACCCTGTCATAAGAGTCTGGGCCTCTTCCACGACTTTAGCTGTACCATTGCGCTATCAAATTTGATGGATTTTTGATGGAGTTCCCACAGCCTTGCGTAGTCTACCCCACGTGTATCCCGTGTGTATATTGCTTCTGCACACTGCCCCAACGTGTTTCTGGGTCCGTAAACAGTCAATATAACTTGTTTTAGCTTAACTTTCTCCAGGATGAGCTGGAACTATCCGATCAGACTGAGTTATTCCGAGCTATCTACGCCGCGTGTATCCCACGTGTATATTTCTTCTGCATGCCGCCCCGACGCGTTTCTGGGTCTGTACTTCGACCACCACTCAGTCCATCCTCAAATCCACGTTTTCGAAACCCCCGATGGACACGGACCCACCCCCATTGAAACTGGCCGCCCATCCACGCACACGACAAATACAATAGCACCCCTGCGCAGACACCACTTCGGACGCCTCGTACTGCTACAATATGCCAAACAACTTCATTAGAGTCACCAGGGAACCCACTAGCCCCTGTTCTACATCGAAAACAGCACCGGAATGGCTATGAACAGACACCCAAAACCCCCTCATATCTGCCGTTTGCGCTGAATAATCCAGGCACACCGCAGCAACACCCCTTTGATTTATCGAATTCGACTCGGCTGCAGCCAATTGCTGCACTCGATCCCTGGGAGTGGAACGACCTTGCCGTGGAAAGTCGGTCCATACCGGCTGGTGCAGAGCTTCACAGCTTTCAAGTCCAGATCTCGAATCTGGTTGTGATGTGTTGTTCAGACGCAGTCGTCGTGTCGTCTACCGGCTCTGGAAAATCTCTCAGCTGGATTCTGCCGCTTCTAGCTCGCAAAGAGGGGATATCGTTGGTGGTAACACCATACACGAGCTTGGGGCTTGATGGTGAAGTCTCGTACGTCAAATTATATAATCTTCGAGCCTACATTAACGCTTCTTCAGCAATGACTGTGATGGGATTTCATCCATCTTCATCTACTCAGAGCGAAACACCGTGAAAGACTTCGAGCTCACAGCCACTGGGGAAATGCTTGTCGTTTATGTGTACCCTGAAATGCTCGAGAGCCCCTCTTTCACACGGCTTACTCACTCAAAATCATGGCAGGGCCGCCTCTCTGCCATCTACATTGATGAGGCGCACCTCATCTATCAGACTCACGTTTGGCGGCCTTCGTATGCTCGCATCTACCGGCTACGAAACATTATAGGCCACAATGTCCCCCTGATTTGTCTGTCCGCCACATGCCCAGAGCTTTACCGTAATGCACTGGTCACGTATGCGGGACTTACACAGGGGGCAAAGCCCGTGGCAGTAACGAAGTTACTGCCATGCGGGCAGGCGCGTGGTACCCTGCCATGGCAGTAGCCGTGGCAGTAATGCCGTGATCATATGACCATGCCAAACGTCGGCAAGCCTAGATAACTCCGAACTCGGGCAAAACTCGGAGCACTTTATCCATATCTAATCGCAGACACATATATATTTTGACCCAATGAGCGAGAAAGATCTGAATTCCCCGGTATCACTCTCATGCCTGTCTGTGTTTGCTCTGAATGTCGCCAGGAGACAGTTGTCTTCAACGGAATTCAGCAGCAAGGACGAGAGGTTAGCAGGCCGACACGCATAGAACACGAGAAGAGGGACCGAGAATCTGACAGTAGTGATGATTCAGACTCGGACGAGGATGGCCCACAAATGGGGAATCCGGCCGCGGATCCAACCCCGGATGTCCAAGAAAAAATGGAGGACGGTGCGTGGTTGAATGCAGTTGCTAGTGTTTGTTAACATGGGGAACAGCTCTTGCCCCAGTGGTCCGACTCTGCTGTATCCTGGTGGTTTGGTTGACTCTGCACGGCGGAGTGAGCCGTAGGGTTGCCAACATAACTCTTCGAAGCTTGCATCTGATTGTTACTACAACGATACAACTCGTCATCACTGCACTTGAACCTACGGCAGGCCCTCATCTCCAAGTCCCAAAGTTCAATCTCCCACTGGATGTGCGTAGCATTTATGCTCAAGGGCTCGAACCAACTATCACCCAAACTCCCTGTTGTCCCACCTGTTTCAAGTCGTACTCGGCACAGAATATGCCAGACACATGCACATATCGACGGTCTAATCGAGCGCGATTCTGTAGTGCAGCATTGTGGACATATCAACATACCCGAACTGGTCGGAAACACATTCCAAAATGTTACTACCGTACACAGTCATTCGAGTCTTGGCTTCAATTGCTGCTATCCCGGCTGGCTATCGAAGATCACTTGGAGCAGTCATTTCTGTGAACTCAAACTGCTCATGCAGGGGCGATGCATGACATTCAGGACAGTCCAGCCTGGCAGAGTCTGCGAGACTACCTCAAAACTCGCTACCATCTAGTCTTTTCCTTCTACATTGACTGGTTCAACCCATTCACGAAGAAGATTGCTGGTATGTGTTAGAAATTTTATTTCCATTTGCCAACATTTCACACTGGCTCATAGGCAAGGTTCATTTATTCGGGGCTTTGATTCTTTATTGTCTCAACCTGCCTATCGAGATTCGGTTCCAGCTAGAGAATGTTTTTATTCTTTCTCTGATACCTGGAGCTCCGAACACTTGGACTATCTCTCACATTCTTCAGTTGTTCGTCAACATGATGAACCGGTTTGCTGATCCTGGGAGGCTGCTTGCAACACATCGAAACCCCCAAGGTGTCCCTGTTGTGGCCCGAGTTGTCCCACTTCTGGCAGATCTGGGAGCAATTCGCAAGGTTGCTGGATACTTGGGGCACATGGCAAATCTATTTTGTTCGGTCTGTCTTGTAACCTTGGAGGATGTTGAACGGCTTGATATCAACTCGTGGATCTATCGTGACACTGCCACAGTTAGGGCTCAAGCTAATAGCTGGCGTGAATTCACTACTATCAAGGCCAAGGATGCTGAGTCCACGCAAACAGGTGTTCGTTTTACACCAATGCATGACCTTTGGCAATGGGACCCTGTGCTTTATGTAGTCCTTGGGTTTATGCACAACTGGCTTGAAGGGGTGCTGCAGCATCACCTTCAGATGCTATGGGGAATTGGTCGGGACAAGGCAACAGCCAAAGAATTCAAGAACTTAGAAAAATCCTTGGGAAAGGGGGAGGAGTTCTCTGATCTGGAGACCTCGGAGTCAGAGGAGGAGCTTGAGGAGCTTGAGCAGGAAGCAGGGAGTGCTGGAGATGTTGAAATGGTCGATGTGGAAACTGAGAAGGAAGCCTCTACCACTCCAACCGCGGCGGACATCTTAGGATCCGACTCAGATGCTTGGACAGATGACGAGGATGATGATGTTGATTTCCTTCCCACTGCGGGGGATCTCAGTGGTGCATTCAATTTTACACCAAGAGAGTTAAACATTATTCAGACTTGCATTCAAGACATTGCATTTCCGACTTGGGTTAGCCGTCCGCCAGGAAATCTTGGTGAAGCTAAGCATGGCAGACTGAAGGCGCAGGAACTGCTTGTTCTATTCACGGTCATCTTTCCGTTGATAATACCTGAGCTCTGGTGGAATCAAGATGAAATAGAGACTGCTCTTCTCAACAACTTTCACCAACTAACTATATGCACCAACATTATCTGCTCTTACACAACATCGGCGGCAGATGCAGATCAATACACGCACAACTACATCCAGTACAGATCTTCAATGGTCCAGCTCTTCCCTAGTTTTGGCAGTGTTCCCAACCATCACTATGCTATGCATAATGGGCGGATGTTGAAATTCTGGGGACCTTTGGCCTCTCTGAGTGAATTCCCTGGCGAACGTATGAATGGCCAATTTGGTAGAGTCAAAACAAATAGACGTCTCTGTAAGAAATTCAAACTGCAACTGAGTCCGTACTAACCAGTGCCGAACAGATGACATGGATTTGACAATGCTACGCCAGGTGACTCGGCGTGGTTGTCTGCAAGTTTTTTTGAAGGACAAGTCACAGTCTGATCCAGATGTGGCTTCCTTAACTGAAATACTTCACCCAGAGGAGGATCTTACACGGAAATCTCTGAAACCTCTAGATGGTGCTGAGGTTGCCAAGATCATGGCTGCTTCAAAACCCCTAGGAGATAACAACTATGGAATGCTCCTCCAATATCTGCATTCCATCGGACAGCCATGGCGCTCAAATGTGGAAATTCCGCATCCTCCGGGGTCCCTCATCTTACCCAACATGGCCTTGCACCCATCGGATTACAAGTCTGATGGCTGTGGCTTCAGTTGTCAACGTTCACACGAAGGAAACAGCGGCATTCAGTTTAATAATCCCACGGATTCAGCTCCGTGTACAGGCTTCATTGAACAAATTTGGCAGATCCCACTTCAAAATCACCTTCACACATTTTTTCTTGTTCGGCAGCACAAAGCTCTACCCCAGGCAGCACATTCCAGGGCACCTTACTCATCCCTTCAAGGCTTTCAAGCAACTATTGTCGACGCAGGAAAATCCAATCAACTCTGCATCATTGAACCGCGGCATGTCATAACACATTTGACAGTTTACAAGTGTCCGAAGGGCACTTACAGGATCAACCGGGAATTTTTGGTCATTTGCTGGGCACTGAATCGGGGACGCCATAGTTAATCGAATGCTTGTCTGATTTTTATGTACTCGAATGAATTTGTTCAAGTTCAGTCTAATCCGCGATCAGGGGCTGTGCTGGCCCGCGATCCGAGTTGCCAGCGCGCACTCTCTGGTGCCACGTCACTGACTTGCTCAGCAACGCGGACAACGACAACGACATACAGGACAAGTACAGGAACAAGGTCGTCCGATCCCGACCACAGCTACACCCAAGCTTCTATCGTGCTTTCCCCCGCTTCCTCTCTTTCTGCCCTGGTTTTTACTAGCGCTTTTCCGTGGATCTCTTTTCTTCAAGGCTCTTAACTTGCGGTACCACGTCTAAATCCTGCGCAGATGCCGTACCGGATTCCGCTCCTGATGCGCTGCACCCCCGTGATGTCCCGATGCCGACGCCAGTGATTATGCTCTTTTTCGCGGGTTTTATGTGTCTGCGCGCCACGATACATTTCGATCCAGCGCTCGTCACCCCTGGGTGCCGAGCTCTACGCGGGCCATGCACTGCACGCCCACGATGCATTCCCTCATGCCGCCGATACTGTATCGCATGCTCGCAACCTTTTGGGAGGGAATCCCGTGATTTTGCGCTGCTGTGCATTCTGACCCGGCCCGACAGGCGCTGTGCTGCCCCCTGCTGCCTCAACGTCCCGTACTCCTCCCACGGTGCCTGAAACGCGTGGCGCACCGCCCCTTCCCAGCGCTCGACCGGATCCTCCTCTGCAAGGAGCCCCACGGCCGACGTGTGTACTGGTGCGCCGCGTGCCTCGTGGACGGTGAGCCCGTGCCACACCACCCGTGCGCGGCGCATGAGGTCACATGCACGGAGGCGGCGCTGCGCGCGCGCGAGAGCGGGAGGCGCGGGAGGCAGCGCTGCACGCGATGCGGCAGGGAGAGGGGGAGCGCGCGGACGGGGTGGTCACAAAGAACAAGGACGCAAGGGTGCGTGCGTGCGGATCGCTGCACTGTACGAGGGCGCAGGGATACTACGACCATGCCCTCGGAATACGAAGACGAGTTCGAGGCGGAGGAGACGGCTCGGACCTCGACGAACCCAATGGATATGTAGGACGAGGTGGTGGTGGCGGCGGCGCTTGAGGCGAGCCTGCGCGAGATGGTGCTGGGCGATTGGGCGAGTGGGAGGATTCTCGACACTGGTCTGTCTTTCCTCTTTCTGGATGTGCTGTTGCTGACGCATGTGCAGACATCCCCGACGAGCATGTTAACGCTATCACTGAAACCATGCCCAACGTTGACCTGCAGCAGCTGCGCATCATGCGCCTCCCCGTCTTCCGCAACGTCGTGTAGCGGCTTGTCATCGAGTGCGCGCTCGATGCGGAGGCGGGGCGCAGCGTGGACCCTGCGGTGCGAATGGGACTCGCAGACGTCGTGCGCGAGATGCACGAGGAGGATGGGTGTGGAGGAGTCGATTGGCAGGAGCGGGGAAGAAGCACGACGACGCGGAGCGCGAGGGGGGGGAGAGGACAAGAAGCATCGTGGGGAGGGGAGCGACTATTCGAACGTGGGGAGCGCGGGATGGTGGCGCCAACACGGGGGGATTTAGGGAGTTATGTATTTAAAATTTCTTCAATTCGACTCAATTACTGTCTTCGTTCATAAGATTGGGTAACATAAGTACAAAATGCATACGGGTATGGAGACATACTATTTTGCGCATAAGTGGCCATGGAGAAAAGCACCTACACATCCATCTCGTCCTCCGAATTGGAATCATCGTCCTCGTCCGATGAACTGCTAGTCTCCGCGGCGTTGGCCTTCATCCCCTTCAACTCCGCCTTCGTCGGCAGTTTATACAAGCGCAAAACCTCATTGCCGTACTTCTCCATGAATTTAGCATCGGGCATAGTCTTGAAGTCGTCGTTGGTGTCCCAGTGTCAGGGGAGGGGAAGTGCAATGCCGCATTTGCGGTACCTGGCGCGAAGGTTGACTGGCAGAGTGTTGAAGTAGTCGGGGTCGAAGTAATCCAACGGGACCTTCCTGGGGAAGCGGCGAGAGATTCTGGACTCGGCACCATCGGGATCGTCCTCGCGAGGACACTCGTCATAACCGGTCCAATGCCCCTCCGCCTTCTTGACAACATCCCGCTGCTCGTCGACCCAACGAAGAAAAGACTTTGTGTTGACACTGCATCCAACTTTGTTCTTGGCGAGGTAGACGACGGTTGTGCCAAGTTTCGTGGCTTCGTCATCGGAATGACACTCCTTGGGTTTGGCCAAGAGAGCAATTCGACGCGCCCAACCCTGGGACTTGATGAAGTCGAAGCGATTGAATCCGAGCTGTGAAATTGATTAAAAATCCGTCTCGTATTCGACGAGGTAAGACACACGTACACGTTTACGCCGTTTGTATGTGTCTCTCGCGAGCGCTTTCTCCGCAACGCTGCCCGGTTCCGCAAGCTCCATCTTCACCTGGGTCCCGATCCACGAATAAACAAAGTTGCGGTAAAACTTCACGAGGAGTTTCATGTCGCCGAGGTTCGTCAGATTTGGGCTGAGACGAGAATAGGTGCCAGAAGCTGCAACCTGCTGGAAGGTTTTGAGCGCGATGAGCTCGTGCACCATATTGTACATGGATGCTGGGGAACTGCCAGCGACGTCCGGGCACCACTCGAGCAAGCCAAACTCGAGAACAGCCACAAACATGGTGTGGATAAAGACTTCCTGCACATTTGCGATGTTCGTGGTGGTGATGCTTCGCTTGCCCACCAAGGCGGTGCGGAGAGCGCGGAGCATATTCGCCGTGTTGGTGTGCCTATACGAGAGACTATCCACAAAAGCCCTGAGCTGGGCCGCCGTCCCGTAGCACATATTGAATGCACCAACGGTGGTCGGACTAGGGAGTTTAGGGATGGTCTGGGCAGTGAATAGAAGCCACAGAATGCGGATGTGTAGCTCCAGAATCTTCTATAATTGAATGTCAGTCAGTGAGTCGTGCGACAAAGAAAAATGTGAATGTACATACCTTCAAACTCTTGTCCTCCTTCCGGATATCATCCTTAGATAGCTGGTACTCGTCTCGAGTCTTTTTCTTCTTTGGAGGCATTGGACCTTGTTTTTTGGAGCATTTCTTGGATCGGGCCCCACTGCCGCTGCCCGATGCCATGCTGGCCACGCGGGGTCGCTTCGTCCGAGATGGTCCTGCTAATGCCAATTCCATCGATGATGAGCTATTTCGAGGGGGTAATGAGGTCTTTCTCGGGAGGTCGTGGATGCGCGAAGGACAAAGAGATTGATCAGGGCCACGATGCGTGACTGTGAATATCTAATCATATCTAATCTCATGACATCAATTTACGATTAAGCCACTGGCAGCCACGCAAAAACCATGCGCAAAACACGCCCCTGCTGTAGCACCTACTGTGCCTACAGACATCCAGGTGCCTGTAAGGCAGGCAAATTTTGCCTGCCACGCCATGTGCCCCCTGTGTTAGGCCAGATTATACCCTCATACATCTCAGGAACTTCCGCCCCGAACTTTCCACAATAATTCTCTGCATGCAACACAATATCAACAGCTTCCTCGACATCACCTTCATCCTTCCTCTAGGCTGTCGTGAATCCGACCTCTTGAAGACAATCATTTACTGCGACAATCTCGAGCTTCTGACAAAGATGTTTTGGTGGGCCTTCCAACGTGCTGCTTCAATGCAGATCCCCACTCATGCCATCGATATCATTCACTCGGGGCTTTCATCATGACACCAGGAACTCGCTTTGGAGGACTTCCACAGCGGAAAAAACTCCATCCTTCTAGGCTCATCGAAAATCAGTGCTGGCATGAATTTTGCTGGTGTTCGACAAGTCATTCAGTACCGAGTTCGAGATCTTACCATCCCAGATTTCAATCAGCGCCGTGGCCATGGGGCCAGATGCAAGGGAGAGTCTGCAGTGGGGATGATGTTTGTTGAACCCAGCATGTGGCCAGACAAACTTTCTGTCGAAAATCCAGGAGGCCAGGATCCTGGACTACTCGAACTCATCCACTCCGATAGCTGTGCAGAGGAGATTATCCAGAGACGTCTTGAAAGTCCTCCCCATTTTTGCCACCCAGACTTCGACTGCTGTAATTGTTGCGACCCAACACTACAACCTGGGAGAGAGTATAAATGGGTCGAAGAAAATCCTGCTCCCTCCACTGCACCAACAACTACGGTGAAGTCCACTGATGCACAGCGTGAGTCGGTCTATAACAAGCTCGTTGCATGGCGGCTTGAACACTGGCGCAGTGACTGGCATGAAAGGTGGCCAAGCTATGGCCCCAAGACACTTCGAGGATCTAGCAAAACACACTAGCAAGATATTTTGTGTTGAGGATATGCACCGGTACACTCACATTGTTCATTGGTCTGAGCTCTCAGAACCTCTCTTCGACGCCATTCAGTTGATTTGCCATGAACTCAATCTCTTCCCAAAAATCACCATCCCCGAGCCAGTGCCACCCACAGAGGTGCCTCAACGAAAGCGACGACGGAAAGCTGCTCCAAAGAAGTTGGAGATACTTCAGGACAGTGAAATGATCATAGATTTTGCATAGACTACTCGTACAATTCTACTGTATCATCAGAATAATCTACTCCCCACCATACCAAATCATCCAGCTGTTCTAAAAGAGTTAATGTGGGCCGTTCATTATCTATGGCCAGCTCTCGATCCAATGTTTCCAACTCCTCAACATCGTCTTCATAGGATGAGTTGTCCTCTAAAACTTGTTCACTGTTAGGGAGGTTTTCCGAAGGCATCTCATTTGTGTGGCGAGTATGGGATCGAAGGATATGACGCCGCAGATGTTTTGCATGCCCTCCATCAGTGCCGGCAAGGCGATGCAATCCTGCACGATACAGGTCGACCACACAGTGTGCTGATGATTTATCCCGAGAAAAATTAAAGATGTTGGTCTTGCAGAGATGCTCAAGGAGTAGGGAAACATCTTTGTGCTGCCAGACCTCTGCGTGGTGCTGGTTCTCATCTTCAACTCCTAGATCTTCGAAAAGCTGCTCAGTTAATTCCTGAATATGACCAATGGCTGGTGTAATTTTCTCGAGCAGACCAGGCCGTGCATTGGCACCGTGAGCATGGGACTTTATTGTACTGTTGAACTGCTCAACACAGATGTCAGTTTCTTTGAATTTAGTGTGCTTGCCCTGGTTGTTCATGAGCATCCTGCCACGCAAAATTGGTGAAATTTCAGAAGGCCAGTCATGGTTCAAATTGTGAAGAAGTTCCATTGATTCATTGGCATAGTTGTAACTGCCACCAGCGTAGAACATGGGAGTCCAATATTTCAGCATTTGTTCCATATGTTCCGGATGGCCATGCTTGATAGCATGTCGCATCTCCCTCACAGTCATGAGATCGTGCATTAGAAGAACTGCATTGCCTGATTCTGTGCTTCCCAGAAGTGTTTTAATGCCATCGGCTTCGAGATGATCAACCGAAGGCAGCAGAAACTGTGACACTATCTGTGTGCACAGTGTCTTGAATGTTGCGGCTGAGAGCTGCTGTTTATCTAGCTGTGCCGATGAAGATAGATTTAATAGAACCATTGCTTCTCGAAGAACTAGTGCTCGAAGAATGACATCTAAAAATCGCAGCCAGGCATAAAAATCTATTTTGTGCACATTAATGTTACTGCGATTCGGGAGCTTCTCCAGGAAGGTGAGGAGACTGACTGCATCCTTATTAGCCCCACCTCATGTGTTCCTTCCCAAGTTTTGAATCTTATTCATGACAAAATGCATGATGCTGCTGAGACAGGCAAAGCTTGACAAATGATCAATACGGTGCTCCGAGTGGTCGACTGCACGTTGATCTTGTGCCGCCCGGTCCCTGGCAGTGGTAAGGTGATCCCCAAGCAAGAACGAGTGCCGTTTCTCAAAGATATGTTTGGGAATGGCAAAAATATCTTGGTGATAATGATCAAGAACTAGCATGTTTCCGCGTGTTGAACTTTGTTCCTGGTCATATGTGGGCAGGAAATATTCCTCGCTTTTCACTACAGGAAGCGCATGAGGGTCCGAAAAATTCGGGTGGTCATTCCTGTGTGAAGCAAAACCCTTAATTTCATCAGCAAGAATTGTGCTAACGTGCTTCATAGCATTGTCTGCAAAGGTGTGTTGATCACTGATGCTTGGAAGAATTTCCTCCAAAGCTTGATCAGGTGGGAGGTGGTGGTGAGTTCTGGCTGTTAATTCGAAGTTTTCAACGCTACAAAGATGTGCAACTTCTGTGGAAGGCAATCCAGGTGGCAATCCAAACATAACAAGCAGGGCAGAAACCTAGTCATGGGAGATGTTCCCGTGCAATGCAGATGTCTCCCAAGCAGTCTGCATCCAGTTGAAATTGTTGCCCAATTTCTCGGGGTTGTTGGCCACAATACGTGCAATAATCACACTATCCTTTGATATGCTTGTTACTGCCTTGGACTGGTAGAGATATGATGGGCAAAATCCATAACAGTTCAATGCTTGAACCACCCACTTTGGAACACGTGCATCCCACAGCATCAGTGCATTCATAGCTCCATGAAGATTGGTCTTTCGACTGCGGAGGTTGAGAATTATAGATGTGATGAGGGTGCAGCCCTGAATTGTGAATTAAAACCTTGAAGAATTTCTAAAATAGGGCAGAAAATACCATGTCTGAATTACACTGGCATCTTTTGGAGGATATATCTGCACCAGGAAGCAGTGGATCTTTACCAATGAGGGTTGTCAGGAACCTCTGGAGCCGTGAAGTTGCCCGCTCATAAGTAAGCAGGAGGCTAGGAACAGAGAAAGATTGAAGGAGTCCAATCTTGATTGAATTTGCTGGAACACGAAGGTACTTTGCATCCTCAAGGTAGTCCCCAGCATGAGCCTTATCAGTGAGCCAGCTGACTTCTGTGGTGCAGATAAATGTCGCTTTTTCCATAATCCAATCTGCGACAGCTGTATCTTTCAGCCCTTTATCACCAATGGCTGTTTCCAGAAGATGTACCCCTCCACCTGTTGAGAGGTAGGAATTTGTTACATTCTTGATTGAACCATGGTCCGATGTGAAGAGCTCCTGATCAAGGGCACGGAGAGAAAATCGAGGGAAGTTGACCTTCATAAACTCGAGGACAGCAAGAGTTTTGTCGGTGTCTGTGGATTTTGGAGCCCGAGTATTACTTCCATAGGTAAGGTCTGAATCGTCATCGCGAAGATCATCAGACGGAAGATCTGCAAAGGGGATGTCATCGCGAAGATATAGGTCTGGTACCCGCGGGCCTGCTGGGCTAGATGGTGCTCCGATGGTGCTCTCGGCGTCAAACTCCTGGTCAAAGTCATCAGAGTTTAGCTCGGAATAACTCGGTCTGATCAGATAGTTCCGGCTCATCCTGGAGAAAGTTAAGCTAAAACAAGTTATATTGACTGTTTACGGACCCAGAAACGCGTCGGGGCGGCGTGCAGAAGCAATATACACGCGGGATACACGCGGGGTAGACTACGCGAGGCCGTGGGAACTCCATCAAAAATCCATCAAATTTGATAGCGCAATGGTACGGCTAAAGTCGTGGAAGAGGCCCAGACTCTCATGACAGGGTTCCCAAATTGGGATGACATGAGAGTATGGTCCGAGACTAAGAGCAATGACTGGCAGATTGATGTTCATTGTGATATTAATTTATTTATAAGGCAAATATATGTGCTGTAACGTACAACCGCCAAGTCCATTCTCTTGCAACGGTGCAAACTTGATTCATTCGCTGGAGGCAGACGGCGACAACCAAGCGCTGATGGTTGAATGTCACTGAGTCGGCATCAAATCGGCATTGGCCGGAACAGGAAATTCAGAGTCCGCTCTTGATGCGGACGCTCCGCGGCGGCGCGGACCGCCCCTTATATGTTTCCCTCCACATCTGAACTCCTAATGCATCTCGGTCTGGCTTCCTGAGCCATCGCATATTTGACGTGGTATATCCGGCTGGCTGGGGACTCCGCTTGATTTTTAAGGACTGTTACTTGGGGGCATTCTCTTGGTAATAATATGGTATTCCGTGTTTTCTGGCCGGTACTTCAAGTTGTTATCTTCTCAGTTGTTTCTCAGGCTTTTTCGTGCGTGGATGTGCTGATTTCCCCGGTGGATTGTGTACCATCTTCTGTGCGCCTCAAAATCCACGGCTTCCCATTGGGGACCTGAATTGCTGGTCGGATTCGGTTAAATTACGACAATACTGCCTTTTTATCGCCTGATCAGATGCGGTAGGATCTGGTAGGATGTGTTGTCAGGTCTCCAGCCGTTTACCGGCTTCGATGTCAAATAACATCTCCATGGCAAATGATTTCTTTACGGCATCCTTTTTTTATAGAAAACGTGGTCAGGCTTCATCCCATCGTTAAATAACTGGAAGCAATCTATCTGCGTGAAAACTCTCCCATCTTTTGGTCCTTCCCTTGCCACCACCATCACCTATGCCGGACTCGGAGAAGACTGCAACCGCCATCGGTGGGGAAAAGGCAGAGGGTATCGATGACAGTGCCCTTTTGGCACGGTTAGGATACAAGCAAGAGCTCAAGCGTGAATTCACGATCCTCGAACTCTTTGGGTTTGGATTTTCAGTCGCTGCGGTGGTCCCCTCCGTTTCGTAAGTTGTCTTTTCCTCCAATGCGATGCCAGATTCGATTTTCATTTTCAGCGCCGTTCTTGTGTACTCCCTTCCATATGGTGGAGCGCCGGCCATGATTTGGGGGGTAAGATCTATTATGTTGTCTTAAATCCTGGCTGAGCTTTAATTTTTTAGTGGGGAACATGCTCCGTGTTCCTCATGACCATTGCGTTTGCCATGGCTGAGCTGGGATCGTCTGCTCCTACCTCGGGTCTGTCCGTTCTGGTCTCAGATGACTATGTTTCCCAGCCGTTTCATAGGTGGTGTATATTATTGGACCTACAAGTTTTCATCACCCCGATATCGCAATCTATTGTGCTGGATGGTGGGATACACGAACACCCTCACGTATATTGCGGGAATGGCAGGCATTGGATGGGCCTGTGCTACCCTAATAACTGCTGCGGCCAGCGTCGGATCCGATCTAAAATATATACCAACAGTCCACCAGACATAGTGCGCGGATCTTTTTCGACGCTCATTCGTTCGAGCTCAAGCCTTACATGTGTGAAATCAGCGGTGTGCATTGCGCTGTGCTATTTGTCCTCGCCGTCTTCGCCAGTTGCGCCACCAAACTGATGGCAAGGATCCAACATTTATTTGTAGCAGTGAACACGGCGTGAGTATACAACGTCCTCATTACTTTGTTTTGGCTGAGACTCCGCCAGGCTTATTCTAGTGATGCTCATCGCTTTGCCCGTTGCGACCCCCGCAGAATTGAAAAACAGTGCAAAATTTGCGTTCGGAGACTTTGAAAACCGTGCGCATGCTCGTTCAAGTTCTACTATTATTGATTCAGTGCATGACTTCCAGTAACGACCTGGCCAAATGGCTACGCTTTCATCCTGAGTTTCCTAGCACCGCTGGTGAGTCTGTCGTTATCTCGCAGTGTGTGGCATTAAGATTCCAACAGTGGTCCATTGGTTGGGATTTTTTTGGTCCCTTTCTTTTGTTGACTCTCCTCAGGCGGTTTCGATCTGACGGTGCACATATGTGAGGAGGCCAAAAATGCCGCCATTGCGGTGCCGTGGGCTATAATTTGGGTCACGGCAGTGGGTTGTGGGCTAGGTTTCGTGGTTCAGATATCCGTGGCGTTTTGCATGGGCACAGACACACTCACCATATTATCCAATCCCGTGCAGCAACCCATGGCAACGGTTCGGTCTTTGGCTTATTATGAAGCTCGCGGACATGACAAGAAATGGTTTAGATACTCTTGAACAGTTTCGGGAAGAAAGGAATGTTGGCGATCTGGTCATTTATCATCATCGCACTGTGAGGATTCCGACTCCTACTTGATTGTGGATAAACTGACAGAAAGTCCAGATTTATGGGCGCCACCAGCTTCGTTAGCTTGTTCACCTTCTCAAAAGATATAGAGTCTGACAACGACGGTAGCTCACATCTGCCTCGCGCCAGACATTTGCGTCCGTACAGCGTCATTTCATGTGCCCCGTTCAACGCTTTAATAGTCTCCTTGCAGCTTTTCGCGAGATGGAGCCCTCCCATTTTCGAAATTTCTATACAACATCAACCCCTTGACTGGGACGCCCGTGCGCTGTGTTTGGTTTGATGCCGCGGGTGGTATGCTGCTTGGCTTGATCCCTCTCGCAGGCCCCGCTGCAGCCGGCGCCGTCTTCTCGCTCGCCATCGTAGGGCAGTACATCGCCAACTCCATTCCCATCGCAGCGCGGTACCTGGGCGGACAACCGTTCAGGCGCGGACCATTCCATCTAGGTGTCCTTGTGAGTGAACTCGTGATATTGCTCGTTATTCATTGTTTCTTCTCGTGAGTTTTAGAGCTTCCCCATTGCAGCTATGGCGGTCCTGTGGCAGTGGTTCATCACTGTCGTGATGGTGTTCCCTTCAACACCGGCTCCCGTTGCACAGGGAATGAATTACACGGTTGTTGTTGCGGGCGGCGTTCTGCTCTTGGCCTTATTATACTATTATCTGCCGATCTACGGCGGTGTGCATTGGTTCAAGGGACCTGTGGCTAATGTCAAGGAGGAGGAAGAAAGGTCTTCGGAGACGGAGACGGATACAGTGGGTTGCTAGTATATCTAGAGCTCCTGTCAATGTGGCACTAGTGTCATGCGCACGTTTGGTTCAATCTTTAACTTGCTGCTTCCTGGACTGGAAACCACCGTGAAGGATACACGACTGATCATGGAGCCCAAGCTCATTCCAGTAATACACATATAGATGACGTTTTTGATCGTTTTGACCAGATCGGTCGTTGTGGGCTCAAATAGGGGTGTGGACGTCTGAAAACTATATGGACGGAATCGCAATGCAAATCCGGAGGGCATGACGTCCTCAAATCTTTTCTACCAACCCTATAATAAATATAATACAATATTATGTTAATTTCTTGGAGATTTCATGCCACATGAGAAGGTGAGAATCTACGAGCCTGTAGTATCATCAGAAT
The DNA here is from genome assembly GCA_029204085.1 of Mycena sp. CBHHK59/15. NCBI lineage: Eukaryota > Fungi > Basidiomycota > Agaricomycetes > Agaricales > Mycenaceae > Mycena > Mycena sp. CBHHK59/15. Next base: position 50,332 of record JARGXW010000381.1, read on the forward strand.
AGACATACTACTATTCTGGAGGGCGCATCGAAGCCAGAATTTAGTTATGACCCCTCCAGCTCGTAAACAATGTGCTTTTTGGTCCAATTTTTATTGCTTCAACCAGATCGGCTGTTGTGGGCTCAATTTTCGGTGTGGACATCTGGAAACTATATGGACAGAGTCACAATGCAAATCGGGAGGGCGCGATGTCCTCATTTTTTTCTACTGCCCTTACAACATTATGCTATTTCCATGGAGATCTCCTGCCACATGAGAAGGTAAGACTCTAAGAGCCTGTAGTATCATCAGAATAGACATACAACTATTCTGGAGGGTGCTTTGAAGTCGGGATTTATTTATGACCCCCCCAGCACATAAACAATATGATTGAATTATGTCACTGACTCAATCACATCGTTCATGCGCTGGAGGGGTCACAACTAAATTCTGGCTTCGATGCACCCTCCGGAATAGTGGTATGTCTATTCTGATGATACCGCTGTGGTTGGTGCGGCAGCTTCTTGCTTGGTTTGTAGTTGTTAGGCTCGGATGTCCTTAGCTTAGTCATACATTGGGTTTTCCTCTGCTTCTCCCATCCCCGCTGCGAGCCCCGTTGGCTCATCTCCGGCCCAGAGACCCTGAGAGGTCTCCACCGCAGGCTCGTAAATTCTCACCTTCTCATGTGGCATGAGATCTCCATGAAATTAACAAAATGTTGTATTATATTTATTATAGGGTTGGTAGAAAAAATCTGAGGACGTCATGCCCTCCGGATTCGCATTGTGATTCCGTCCATACAGTTTTCAGACGTCCACACCCCGAATTGAGCCCACAACGGCGGATCTGGTCAAAACGATCAAAAATGTCTCAAAATGGGGAAAAAATCACCGCGCCCTATGTTCCGCAAAGAGCTGTAAACTGGAATTTAAAATAAAGAATTCGCATTGCAATTTTTGCGTCATAGAAACAATAAGTTTCAGCATCAGTTTCAGCCGATCCGAAACAAGACCTTACAGCTCTTTGTGGAACATACACACTGCAAAAGGCAACTTTTAGATGTGGATGAATATGATAAGGAAATTTAAGATTTAGATGTTAGAAAATATTGACCTGAAACGGGAGCTGAAATCATTAGTTTAAGCTGTGCTGAGAATGGTGCTGAAATCAGTAGTTTCATTATTGTTTTCTGGACAGCTGAGATATTTAGATTCAATTCAGATCTCAGCGCAGCCAAAACTGTTAATGAAACAATTGATTTCAATGGTAGTTTAGGACCAGGTTATATGTAAAGCTTCAATTGGTTTTAAGCTAGAATTTAAACTAAAGGATCCCTCTTCCATTTCAGCACTGCTGAAACAATATGTTTCAGCATCAATTTCCACTGATCTGAATCAGGACCCTAAACAATTAGTTTCAGTAGCAGCAAAATCTCGTCTGCAGCTCATCTGCAGCTCAGTCTCAGTCACCTTGCTGCTCATCGTCAGTGACTTGATCGCTCATCGTCAACTAATTAAGACTAAATAAATAAACCTCAACAACACACCATGTTCTTTATCGCAAAGACAGTGTCCAACGGTGTGGGCATTCCCGCATCTGTGTGGCATCGTCATTGCTTTGCAGATAGCGCGCAGAGCAATTGAACCGGCACCTGACTTGCATGCTCACTGGCATCGCTATGCCTCCAAGCGCATGACATGGCAAGGGATTCACACTGACTTGTTGTGCATCTTCCGAGCTCGCAGCTCTGTCTCGCCATCCAAACTGCACATCTGCAATCCAAAGGTGTGCCTGCAGTGTGGCTCGTACTTGGGCCACAGCATCATGGGTGTTTGTGGTAACCTTTTTCTACACTGCACTGGCCCCGCTCCCTGCAGACTGCACGCCGCCGCCGAAGAAGTAGAGGACAATATGTGCACGCTCCGTACACGTCCCTTGGTGAGGGACTGGATGGTGGCAGGTGTGGATGCGTATCCAGTCGGCGGTAGCAGAGGGACGCGGCAGCCCAAACAGGTGGAGGGGAGGCAGGAGGTCCAGACCCTGTGCACACCAGGGAGTGCTGTGGATGCTTCGCCCTCTGGTGCTGTGGAGGGCACTCCCTGTTCTGCCTTGACGCCCTCCCCATCTGGTCCTGCCTCCTCGTTCACCGGTCCTGCTGCAGCATCACTTTCTGCCTCCTATGGTCGACATGGCCCGCACTGTCGATGTGCACCCCCGTGTCCGTGCTCTCCCTGCAATGGCGTGCCATGCATGACTCAGGAGGACGATGATAATGCACGGTCGGCTGTTCTGCCGTATCTGTCCGTGTATCCAAGAGGCTTTCTTCATGCTCGCAAGGTGCGTTCCCGGCTATTAATACAGCCAATCTCTTGCGAACGTACGCACAGCGGTCTTTGCGGCGAGCGTGCACACAGCGGCAGTGTTTGATGCGCGACTTGAACGCACGTGCGCTGCACGAGCAGGCGGATGGCGTGGCTGGAGGCGTCGGAGGCATGGGCATGTGGGAGCGCGTGGGCAGGGGCGCAGGGGCACGTGGGCAGGGGCACGTGGGTAGGGTGGGAGTGCATGGGCATGGGCAGTGCGTTGCGTGGAAGTGCATGCAGGCGCGGGCGTGAGAGGAGGAGCTCACGGCGCATAGCAGACATTGAGTGCACGGAGGATGCCATGGCCACGTGGCAGCCTTCCTGAGTGAGGGGAGCACGCATGCGGCAGTGTTTGATGGGCGACTTGAGCGCACATGTGTTGGCACGAGCGGGCAGACTGGGAGGCGGCCTTCGTGGGCGAGCACGTGGGCACGTGGGAGCATGTGGGCTGAAATGCGTGGGCGGGGGTGCATGGGAGCGTGTGGGCGGGGGTGCGTGGGTGTGGGCGGTGTTTGCAAGCCCGTGAAGGCACAGGCATGGGAGGAGGAGCTCGCATGGCGGATGTTGAGTGTGCGGAGGATGCCACGGCCACGAACATACATGCGGCGGCCTTCGTGGGCATGTGACTTGAGTGTACGTGCACTGCACGAGCGCGCGGACTGGGAGGTGGCACGGCTGGAGGAAGCGTCGGGGGTGCAGGTCAGCATGGGCGTGGGCACGTGGGAGCAAGTTGCCACAGGTTAGCTTCCAAATCGACAAACCCGCCTTTACTGACACTTGTTTATAGGTCAGCATGATGTGGGAATGGAGGATGGCATGCAGAAAACAAATGTGTATTGGTGGCCCAAGCCTGTCGCATGGCATGCATCTGGTCTCAACACTGGCTGGTGGTCACCCGATTGTGAACATTGGTTTCTGAAATGCCTCAGACTCATTCGGAACAATGAGCGGCGGATGAGCGGCAGATGAGATTTCAATGGCACTTGAAATCTCAACACCCTGAAGGCAGACAACATCAGTAGTTCGCGAGAAATTCAGCCGCAATTCTTTCGTTGGCCAGCCCAACAGTCCGGCTTTTCTGCACAAATCTGATGTTGTGTTTCCACTGCGTCTGAGCCAGTAGCACAGCTTGATTGTTCCGAATGAGTCCGAGGCATTTCAGAAACCAACATTCACAATCGGGTGACCACCAGCCAGTGTTGATGCATGCCATGCGACAGGCTTGGGCCACCAATACACATTTGTTTTCTGCATGCCATCCTCCGTTCCCGCATCATGCTGACCTATAAACAAGTGTCAGTAAAGGCAGGTTTGTCAATGTGGAAGCTAACCTGTGGCAACTTGGTATACGCCACAGATGAGATCTATTTCCTGTCTAGTCAGATCGTCATCCCAGTAAGCTGTTGAACTTTGGCCATCCCAGAAACAGACACCATTGTCGAAGACATCAGCAGTGGGACCCAAACATGTGATGTCATCGTTAACTACCCGCCTAGCAAGACGGCTGATGATGCCACCAGCAATTCGGGCAGCATGGCCATGAGGAGACTGTAAAAACGCGTCACAAGCTGTTCATATACTGCATAGTCAATTTCAGAGGGTTGGTAGCGGGCAGGATGGAAACCAAGCCCAGTGTACCTCTGTGGGCAGGGAGGGTGAGGAATACTATAAACATTGTCTTGGATGCACACCCGGAATTCTATACCTTGCCCTAATAGATGAAAGACAACCTCCTGGAGATTAGGACCCCATCCCTCTCAAATGATTTACAGCATGGTGGCAGCACTCTGCAGCAATATATGGAGGGGGTATTTCTCGAGGGGGAGCCTGCATGGCCTGATAATGTAGAAAAGTTAGTTGTTGAAGCGTTCACAAGCCACAGCCACAGTCTAGGGTGTAAATACCTCTGCTCCCTCCTGCCAAAGATCTAAGAGCTCCTTCGGCACATCGTGAATGGACTTGGCGGCAGATATGAAAGCCAACAGTGCTGGTACATTTTGTTTCAGAGTTTGCTGGAGAAGCGGCCAGTGTTCGTCACCCAGTGCCTTGCAGCAATGGTCTGCATGAGGGTTTTCCGCATACTGGATGGAACTGGATGGCTCAGTGAAACCAAAACGACAATATGGGATTTCGCTCATGTCATGGTATGGCTCATACGGCGTGTCTGCCGACGAGTCGTCCTTTGACAGGTCATGTGAACACTCCAAGTCGTCAGCTGTGGAGTGTTCTCCCAATTGTTCATCCAGCAAAAGACCAGTTGGCACATTGGGAAACTCAGGAAACTGATCTTCAAGATCATTGTCAAGAGCCTCATCAGGCTCATCATCGTCATCATTCTCTGGTTCTTCCGCCAGAGTGAGTGCAGTGCAAAGATCCCATTGGTCTTCAAAACTGTCATACATGCGATGGTTGGGAGTATAATCTGACCACATGTCTGCCGCAGCCTCGTGATTGACTGCTCTATGGATAAAAAACCTGTTCTCCTCCTCCCACATGAAGACATGTGCTCCCTTTTACCCTGGGGGCATTCCTTGGGCTGCATTAACCTCTCGCACTAAGTGCCTAGTTTTCATGCTCGGGTTCTCCATTTCAGCTCGCTTCTCATTAAGATTCTTTCGTTGAGCAAAGAAGGCATGCACATCCTCGCCATCCTTCTGTCCACTGTGTTTTTCGACTGGTGGGAAGGTGCCGGTTTGATTGCTACTGTCTGTATCATGAGGATTGACCATCGCGGTGTGAGGGTCTGCTCTGTAAGGATGGCTATCTCTGAGCTTCATTTCCTCCAGAATCTTGGGCACAGGGAAGTACAGCATACCATCGATGGTACCCCAGTAAAAGTAGAGAAGGACCGGAAGGCTGCCGACGACCAGATCTAGCAAGAATTCCGATTTAGATCTCCTCATGAGAACTGGGTCATCATGAAGAAAGAGATTGATGATCCTGCGGACTCTTTCAATGTTCAGGTCACCCACTGCAGATGCCTCCAAGTCAGCAAACCATTGTGGGTGAACCCCGGACTTCGCTATCACAGCATCGCGCCAACTGTTGCCAAACTTCCCAAGAACCAAAATCATCATCGTCATTGTCGCCATTGACGGTAAAAAGGTGTCATGCAAGCGGAGCACGGTGATAACAGCAGTGTGAAGGTTGCGCCACGGGAGATGATACCCGAATCGACATGGGTAAGCAAAAGGAACCATCACATCTGATATGGCACCCGGATGGAAATCGTACATAGCTTGGAGTATATTTCTGAGGTTCTGTTCAAGTACAGTCCATTCCTATATAAGCCCGGGTGCCAGACACCAGCCTTTGCGTGTACTGATCTGGACAGGGATCGTCTCCTTGGTGTAATTGAGATGCTTGAACAGCGGTCCATAGAAGGGATTGAGATGAGGCAAGAGGATCAGGTATGGCGTAGTGGGGGAGACCCAGGTTGGACGCAGAAATTCCCCGTCCACTGAGGCAGGGTGTGGGCTTGGGGTGTTCACAGGCTCGGGGATATTGAGGATGAACTGAGGGTCACCATAGTGGGCCCCCGAAGATGGCCTGGCCTTGGCACATGTGGCCGTAAAATGGGTGGTTCCCCTGCTACACTGCAGGGTGAGAAGATGTTGCAAAGTAAACAAGGGCTGGACTTACAGGTAAGGTAGGTGCATGGACCGCAGACACCATCACTCGGGATTATGTAGGTCAATGTTTCAGAAGGGAAGTGAGCAGACGTTGAGTAGCACGCAGACACAGGAAGTGCAGAATGAGTCAAGTTTCGGTGCTACCTGAGACGTCCCGGATTTGCAAAGGAGGGGCTGGATTGTAACAGATGGGGAGCAAGGCCATGTGGCACTGAAGGCAGGTATAGACCAAGAGTCGTTGGCAAAGGATCTGCACTCCGGCATAAGACACACGGAGTACAAATTCGAGACTGAGCGGAGGGAAAAGTCTAGGCCACCCAAGGCAGAAGATGCAGGTCGTAAGGAATCAAGGTGGAAGAATCTGCACTCTGGTGTATAATGCCCACTGAGTGCAAATCCGAAGTGTGAATGGGGCCAAGATCGATATTGGCTGTACCAACATTGTATATACCAGTAGCGTCGCGGGACTAATCAATCTCCGTCCTTGAGGTAGCTGTGACGAGCAAGCTGAATGCTTCCTTTGACATTTCAAGGCTGTCATAATAAAGTGGCCTGCTTTCCTTCTGCTTGGCTAACCATTCAGGGTTGTACATACACTCGGGCAGTCCCTTGGCAGATTGAGCCTTCCCCTTGAAACCAGTTACACACCTAGGGGCGGGGTTTGCTCCTTTATTGATGTGCATACACTCGGCTGCCTTGTCAACTATCTGCATGTAATCCGCAATTTCTGGGGTGCGCCAAACACAGATTTTGATAATGTATGTTCAGATGATGGCTTCCCCAACCGCAGTGCAGTCTTCCTCCTCAGATGACATCCCTTCGATGCCCAAGTAACACAATATCTCAGATAGATGTTTCCAAGTCGCAAGATCTGCTACCCCAGTCAACGCTTTCAACTTGACCACTTCAGTGATCGTCTTTTCATGCTTGTCGAATTTCTGCCGTCCATCTCAGGCTTATTATTCCAGTAACTGGTTGCAGAGACTTACACATTGTTTTTGTGTTCGGTGAAGGAGACTCTCTCCGTGTTTGTTCTGAAATACATTCGCCTGAGCATGAGCCTCCTCCTGCATCTCCATCCGATTAGATTCTTTCATAAAGCGCGGCTGATGTAAGGCCCAAGCATCGCGAGCTCTTATCACCTGCCCATGTATCTCGCCCTCCAGATACTCTTCAGATACTGATGGAAGGTCCAAGCACTCGAGCGCCGCTAAGACTTTAGCCACTAGTTTTCCGATGACGATCTCATTCCACTTGGAACTACGGTAACCCTCAGAAAAGTCTAGCCTGTATTTGTCGATAGCAGGTCCCTGAATGCCCCCGTTGCAAAGAGCAACATCCTCCGCTAGGGCTGGCATGTACAAAATGAAGTTGTCGGTGGTTTTGGTGTTGTACATCTGTCTCAACAATTGCTAAGAAGGGTCATCAGATGCCTCCTAGCATGGGGTGAGAATTGCGCACTTTGATCTGTCTATCTTCGTCCTTGGTCAAGCTGCTCTGTTGGAACTTGATGGCCGCTTGCTTCTGGGTTGGGTGTTTTTTCGTCTTGTTCCCCGTAGAAGTGGTCTGGAACACACCAAGATTCATCAAGGCTTCCACAACAGCATTCTCGATAGAAGATTGATTCTCGCCACTGTCAAAGGGACGAACAGCACCCTCTGACTCTGCTGTCATGGCACTAGCGAGAGGCACAGGATGGAGAGGGATAACGGGGATTCTGGTACTGCTATTCTTGATCACTCGATAACACGAGGCTCTTTTCCCTTGGTTAATAAACCACCTGTTTTGTGAAAATTCAGGCTTGGCAGATGCTTGACCCAACGATGTAGGCTGCAGTTGTTTGGCCCGCATAGCAAGCAATTCGTTCGATTTATCACTCTAGTGTCAATTAGAATGAATTAACCAGTCATGGAACATGGAACTCACCACAGCCTTTTCGTGGCTTCACAATTGGTCCTCGCTTGCAGCTCGCATTTCTTCAACCTGGGTGACAAGTCTCTCCTTCTCACCAGCAAGTCTCTCCTTCTCGGCAGCAAACCACTCCTTCTCGGCACTCTAGGGAAGGATTATCCATTGCTTACTCGATACTAGGGGTGGGAAGTACTCACCACATTTTAAGCTGCTTCTCAAAGACCAGAATTTGGTCTATCATCTGACCCTCAATCATGACATTGTGATTGTGGTCGCGTAAATCAGCCATCTGCACCTTGTAGAATCTTTCCAAACATGTGATTTACTGATTGCATGTCACCTTGTGTCTTGCTTCCAATTGTGCAAGATGAGCCTGATAATGTTGTTTTGCCTTGTCCAAACATCTTTTTACTTTGATCCACTTGTCTTTATAATACTTGGTGCTTCCGACCGCCTGACACAAACAATTGCTGAGTGCTCAGGACCAAATTATGACAAATGGTTGCTTATGTTGTCTAGGTAGGCACCTGTGGTTCCAGCAACTGCTGCTTGTTTGGCAACAGGTGCATTTGCATTCACTCTCTGTTTGATATCCAGATTAATTCCAAACAATCCCTGCGCAATTATCCACGTACAGCGCCTGTCTCCACTGACGTGGTCCTGGGTGCGATATCCAGCACTTGTCTCTATTCAATCTCCATGTTAATTCCAAAACACAGTCTGCACAATTAACTGCTTACAGCATCCGTCTCCATTGGCATGGTATTAAGTGCTTGGGGTGCATCAACCATGGCAGCAGAAAACATAGCCAAGTCTTCATCCATAGGAGTACAGAGTGGGAGGTGTCAGCGACATATAAGGCTTCAAACAAATGCGCAGGATAGAGAAGCACGGTATCGGAGGGAGGTGTGTCTGTGATGTAAAATGTTTCGAAGGAGGTTCCCCTGCCTGTATTTATATCTTGTGCGCATCTTCTCATTTCTTGTGTTGGGATGCACATTGTTTGTCCGTTGCAAGCGGTTTTATTGTTTTCTCATTTCCAGGCGAGATCATTGTTTCACCCACTGCAGGGCGGTACATTATCTAGCCCCGCTTTTCCTACTTCGCTTCTCCTCCCAGTATTGTGTTGGTCACATTTTTGACTCTCCAAGCTGTCGGTTTGACATTGAACGATTGTAATAATGATATGCAAGTACAATGTAGGTAGTATAGTAGTACGAAGAAATGCAGCAATTATTTAACGAGGCATAATTAAGAACTGTGAAGTTAAACACATCCTTTGAGGCCCTTAAAACGTGCATAACTTGGGAGCAATCCTGGATAATGTGTCATGAGATGCAAAGGAGAAAAGAAAAGATGCAACTCACATGACGGCAATGAAGCCGCAGAGTTCGCGGTCTGATGCATGCATGTTGACCATGGACTGCCTGTTCTTGGATGTGACATGTATGATGGCAACATCGCCTTGGACATCGAGGTGGGCGTTATGGGGGAGGTTTGCATGGCCCTTGTAAAAAACCGGGAAAACTGAGGTCACGCGATGATCATGACGACCATCTGGCTGGCGCATGACCATCACTGAGACATCGTGGACGTACAGCTGAATGCGATCTCCATTCATGAGGCTTTTGATGCATGGGAAGCGACGACCTTGCAGATCGGAGGACTCCCAGAGGACATGCACAGAATGAAAGGTTGCTGGTCGATATGCGGAATAGAGCCGTGCCTTGAGGAATTTGCTGCATGTCTGCAGCAGCCAATGTCAGTAGCACCTATGGATGCATTCCGGATTGCAATACTGACAGCAGAGGACATTCGCAGATACGGTCTGTGGTTGGGCATGATTGTAATGGGAGGTAACTCAGCCAGCTGAGAAATGGATGTAGATACGATGAGGCAAGATAAATTGTCTTTGCTGATCTGACCTTATGAGGGATCCAAAAAATAAATCACAATTGTTTGTGGTTTCTATTCGAGATTCGCAGTTCCAGACAGCGCTGGCAAGTACAGCGACATTATTGTTTTCGACTGGGTGTCTGGTCTCTCTGAAATTTGTGTCCCTGTCCGGTAAGGGAGCACATAAAAATTGTTGTGAACAACTCCAAAGCATCGGTATGCTCCATTTATTCTTGTTAATTGTCTTGCACTAGTGAGCGCTCCACTGTATCTGGAATGGGGATACATATGAAATTATTGGTGAAACTACATTGTCATCGGATGATGCTCACATCAGACCAAATAACGGACACGTCCGCCATTGTTCGCAATGTCAAAGAGTGGCGCGACACAATATCATATTGTCTCTGGTGTCATATGAATAAGGTAGATTGTCGGAAATTATGATACACGCTAGATAATGGGATTGACATAAGCCAACTGACTAAGTAGATCAGTAGAAATGATGATCATCTGTATTCTATGGTTGTCAGGGAATTGGGGGCCTGCAATGCGGGCCTGTGCTGGGTGAACTGACTCAAGGGGTTCAGCCCGAATGCAGAACCCAATTCCAGTACACAAGGTAAGGGGGAAGGAAATGAGAGAATACCCAACATACCACAAGGAGCATGGCTCAAAGAGTGAAGCTCGTGGGAGGGTAGAACAAAGATCCCAAGCCCCCTAACAGAGCAATGTGAGCGGGAATCAAATCACATATCATGGATATCAAAGTCTAGTAAAGATATGTCTGTGCAGATGATCTGTCTTGAAGCAAAGATTTGATTCTGGAATTGCATGCTCGTGTGATTGCCAACGGGATTACCTGTTCCAATCTACACCAGTAAATCAGAAAACAAAGTGAAGACCAACCTCCGACTTTCGTGATGATCTCGGGTTCAACACCATCAAGGAGAAGTTTCAGTGAGCTACCAAAATGGTAACTATGCCCAAAGACATTCTCCAGGAAGGCCTCTGAAAAGAATACTGCCGTGGAACGCAAGAAATCATCTTTGGTCAAAATAGACCAGTCGCCCGCATTGTTGCAATAAGCAAAGATATGGGTGTCTGCTAATGGGGAATGGTTAACTGTGATGTGGTTCTCAAATGCCCAAATTGGACATAAATCCTCGTCACCGCCTTCCAAGGCTGTGAAAATACATTCCCCGTCGACTGGACCTGTTGTCTTGGTCCATCCGAGATGAAAATTGACTGTTTTACGCCTGTTAACCACTTGCAGGTGGAACAAATAGTATCATGCTCAACTGAAAATTTCTTGGTTGAGCGTACCAGTAGCTCCCCCAGACGGCGGCAACCCCAGAAAGCGGCCACTGGTTAACGTTAGGGTCAGGGATCTAGTAATCACGCGAACGAGGCTTTAGTGTGCCAGCCTGAGATGCCCGGCTCGGGGGACCCCTCGAGCGCAGCGAGGGAGGGAGGGCATCGAATGGGTGGTCGCACACATGGGGAAAAGGCTGTTTTAAATTCTATTTGTAGCTAATACATTATGTTGAACTATCATTTTATTGCTGACCCTAGGACGCTTGCACAAGACTTGTGATACTTTCTTGACACCTCGGCAACCTTGCGGCAGAATTTGACATGCCGCCAATCTGCCGAAGAAAATTCGGATGCTCCCATTGGTTCCATTGTCGGGCCCCTGTTGCAGAGCGCGGTTCAATCCGCCCTGGGCAGGAAGTCCTTGACCTTCACTGGCGTCGCATATGTGGCAGACATCGCCGGATTCCTCGAAGGAGGCCATCCCGCGGGCTCTGCTGCCATGGCACAGGACGTAAGAGATTGTATTCCACTTCTTAGGTTCAATCTGACATGATAATACTGCATCGCTTAAGCTGACCAACGCCACGAACTCCTGCCCGAATGTAAGTTGAACTTCGCACAGTGCATGCAAATATTGGTATTCATCTGCGTACTACAGGCAGCAATCATCGCGTCCGGCTACAGTTGAGGCAGCCAGCTCGTGCACAACACGGCGAAGCAGCTCTCTGCCAGCGTCACCGCTTGCCTCAACACAGTCGTGATTTTCGTGAGACGTGCTCCACCGATCTTGAACCACAAACATTTAACACATAGATACCACACGCAGGGTGACCCTGACGATGGAGAGGCCGTGCAAGGGTGCCTTCCTCCAAGGTCAATGTTATCTGCCATGTTGGCGACGACATTTGCTTGCACAGGGACTTGATTCTGCTCCCACATCTGTTCGTTGATCATCACTGTTGAACTGCACAGAAAGCTCATTCAATTTTTTTTTGCAGTACCTATGGTGCCGACACCCCGGCTGCGGCCTCATTCATTGCCGCCAGGGTCTGACGAAGCTGGCCCAAATTCTATTGATGGTTCCGGATCAGGTCGACTCATCCCCACCGTTTTTTGTAGTCTCGTTGTGCCTGTATGTGAAGTTTCATTTGTATTTTGGAATTCCTGGTTCCGTAGGTAACCGGGTCTAAGACAGCTAATTGTCTGTCTGTCCGAATTTTCAAAATATGGATTTCGTCCCACGCTCTGATTGGCCAGCATTCGGATCAAACCGGAGTGGCACCCCGACGTTCTACTCCACGCCGCACCACACCTGGTCGACCCTCGACCTCGTCTTCGCCTCCACAGGTGCGCTCGCAGATAGCCTCGTGAAGTGCTGGACGTCGCACGGCCACGGGTCAGACCACAAGACGATCCGCGTCATCTTCGATGTGGCAGTCGTGCACCGTGATGCCCCCTACGCCGCAACTTCCGCGCGGCCGAGTGGAAGGACTTCCCCGCTTGCCTCGAGAAACACGTCGCCGCCAGACCACTCCCCGCCCTCCCCCTCTCCTCGCCCGCTGCCATCGACGCGTACACCGACTCTTTCACGCAGAGCATGGTGTCCGCGATCGAAGAACTCGTCCCACTCTCGCGCGCATCACCCTACACGCACCGCTGGTGGACCAAAACGGTACTCTCCCCCCTCCGCACCTCATACAGCCGCGCACACAGGGCCATCGTCAAGGACGACCGCAACGACCCCAGCTGGGCAGCTATGAGGGCAGCGAAGAACACGTACCTGAGCGCGATACGCCGCGAGAAGCGTGCCCACTGGAAGCAGTACGTCGCTGACGCGCCGAGAGCCAACATCTATAAGGTTGTGAAGTACGCGCTCGATCCCATGAGCGCGTCCAACTCACCTCGTACCCCCGACCTTGTCGGCCCCGACGGCGTCATCGCGTCCACTCCAACGCAAAAAGCGGCCCTGCTCCACCGCAAGTTCTTCCCCCCAGCACCGCAAATTCCTCCGCCTCTCACCACTGCGACCCCTCCTCCCTCCCCAGACCCGATCTTCACTGTCCAGCACATGCTGCGAGCGATTGCCCGCGTCTCGCCATGGAAAGCCCCGGGACCATCTGGCGTACCCAACGTTGCGATCGCAGCGGCGCGGCACATTGTCGCTCCCATCCTGCTCAACATCCTCGAAGCGGGTCTCCGGCTCGGCCACTTCCCCGACTCGTGGAAGGTGTTCATTACGGCAACCCTCCGCAAGCCTGGAAAAAGCGACTACACAGTGCCCGGTGCGTATAGACCGATCGCGGAGGAGGAATGCCTCGGGAAGGTCGTGGAGTCGGTGATTACCGACTGGCTATCAGCGTTCGCGGAGCGGGAAGGATTGCTGTCGAAGAACCAATTCGGAGGCAGACCCAGCCGCAGCACCATCGACGCGCTCTTGCAGCTCACACAGAAGATCAAGGACGCCTGGCGCGTTGGGAAGGTAGCAAGTGTATTGTTGATGGATATCTCTCAGGCTTTCCCGTCGGTGAGCCACGCGCACCTGATCCGAGTCTTGCGTGAGAGTCGAGTACCGAATCAAGTCGTCGGATTTATCGGCTCCTTCCTTCACGACTGCCGCACCACTTTGACCTTCGATGACCACACCTCTCCCCCCTGCCCTGTCCCCAACGGCCTTCCTCAGGGCTCTCCCCTCAGCACGCTCCTCTACCTCATCTTTGCGGACGAACTTCTCCGAAACCCCGACGGCAACACTACAGGTTACATCGATGACAACAGCCGCCTGGCCACCGCGTACTCGTTAGAGGACAACATCGAGCAACTGGAACAGCACATGTCGGAAGAGGCTTCTCCGTGCTCCAAACGGAAAGGCCTCAAGTACGACCTCGACAAGTTTCAATTAGTCCACTTTGTCTCTCCGCGCCGTCACACCGAACACTACCGTCCCCTTCCCCTCACTTTCGACAGCACCACCATCGACGCGTCCGAGAGCGCAAAGCTCCTCGGGGTCATTCTTGACTTCAAGCTCAATTTTCGCGAGCACGTCGAACTCGCCCAAAGCCGAGGCACCAAAGCGGTGCTTGCCCTCTCGCGCATCTCCTCCCCCACATTCGGTCTCCCCCACGCATACACCCGCCAACTCTTCCAAACGGTGGTCGTCCCGTGGATGGAGTACACCCTCCCGGTCTGGTACTGGCCGGTGTCGTCGAACGCTGATACGAGACGCACCGGTACGGTCTGGGTCGCAAAGGCGTTAGGGAAAGTCCAGCGGCACGCATGCAAGCTGATCACCGGCGCGCTCCGCACCACGGCAACCGACACGCTGGACTTCCACGCCAACATCCTCCCGGTCCACATCCGACTCAACCGCACCGCATACAACGCCGCGGCGCGGCTCGTCTCGCTCCCACCATCCCACCCCCTCCACCCCATCGTCGACGTTGCCGACGCGTCCCGCAATTCCACCGCTCCCAAATCCACCACCTCTTTGAAGCCTTCCCGATCTTCAAGAGGGAATTCGAAGTAATTGACCCCCTATGCGTGTTCGAACCGCTGCCGCAAGGAGTGCTCACAACAAGCATTGCGCAAACGAAGGATATGGCCCGGGCGAACGTGGAGGAGATTGTTGCGAAGGGAGGTATGTGTATATTCACAGATGGGTCTGGTTTCGAGGGAGGAGTCGGAGCAGCGGCGGTTGTGCACAACGCGAGCATGTCGGGCGCAGGAGGTGTCGGCGCGGCTGGAGTGGGGACCGCGCGCTGTGCACGTGTCCCGGGCGCAGTGGATGTTCGCGCAGCTGGAGCAGTTACGGGCGCGGGCGGGGATGCAGACGACGGCGTCGCGGCGGTTACGGGCACAGGCAGGGACGCAGACGATGGCGTCGCGGCAGCTACGGTGGTGTTGCAGCGGTTACGGGCGCGGGTTGGGACGCAGACGATGGCGTCGCGGTTGGGACCACAAGCGGGCGAGTCTCGGGCGCAGGAGGTGTCGGCGCGGCTGGGGAGGGGACCGCGCACTGTGCGCGTGTCCCGGGCGCAGTGGATGCTAGCGCGGCAGGAGAGGTTACGGGTGCGGGATGGGACGCAGACGACGGCGTCGCGGCAGCTTTGGGCTCGGGTGGCGGCGCAGACGACGACGGGGAGGACCCGGGGAGGGGAGGGGACGAGGAGACCGCGGAAGAATCTGAGGAGAGGGCAAGAGCGAGGGGAACACGAGACGAGGAGCAGGAGACCGTTCTGGATGCGCCAGCCCCCGGCGGCGTATTCAGAACACTGCACCTAGGCGCGACGGACGAACACACGGTATTCGAGGCAGAGGTAACGGGCGCCATCCTGGCCCTCGACATCATCAAGGCGATGCCGAGGCTCACCAGCGCCGACATCTTTATCGACTGCCAGCCCGCCATCGCTGCCATCGCCTCCCCCAAGTCCCAACCCGGACAGTACCTCCTCGCGGCCTTCCACACCCACCTCCGTCGCCTCCACCGCACCCGCTCCACACTCCGCATCCGCATACATTGGGTTCCAGCACATGTCGGGATCGAGGGAAATGAAGCCGTCGACGCGCGGGCGAAGGAGGCGGCCCAAGGCGCCTCTACCCCCCTCACGATGCGCATCTGCGAGCTCGAGGGCATCCTCCCTCTGAGCAGAGCCGCCGCCATCACAGCTGGCGCGCACGCGTTCCGTGCGTGCTGGCTTGCAGAATGGTCTACCTCCTCGCGCCACCACCGCCTCTCCCTCTTCGACTCCGCCAAGCCGTCCAGCAACGTGTCCAAGATGTACGGCGAACTCAGCCGCCCCCAGTGCAGCATCCTCACACAACTCCGCACCACCCACATCGGACTCAACGCCTTCCTCCACCGCTTTCACCTCGACCCATCCCCCGACTGCTCCCTCTGCCTCGTACCCGAAACGGTATCGCACTTCCTCCTCGCATGCCCGGGCTACCAACGCCAGCGGCTCACCCTCATCGCTCGGCTCGGGACCGTGTGTTTATCCCTCCGCCGCCTCATCTCGGCCAAGTCCGACCCCCACCCCGTCCTTGCCTTCGTCCGCGACACCGGCCGGTTCCCCCGATACGCGCTCTGAACCCCCCCCACCTTTTTCTAGTGTTGAGCACGGGTACGGGTCAACCCGCCGGGTTTCCGGGTCGGGTCGGCCCGGGTACAGGTACGGGTTCCAATTTTAGTAGACCCGAAACCCTTCGGGTACACCACGGGTCTGCGAACATTGAATTTATTGTGCAATTTAAGTCATTTCAAGGCAGTTTGACATGGCTCACAGCTATGAGAGGTACTCCAAAGTTTTGTTAAGCACCCGATGCATTTAAAAACCTCAATTAGTGAGCATATTTCAGTTTTGAAGGTGTTAAACTGTGCCGGCAAGCTTCGGCAGGCATGATCCGATCAATTCCGACGACCCGTGGACAACCCGTAGACCCGCGGGTTTGGGTCCGGGTTTTCCGGGTCCGGGTCCGGGTTGACTGTTTCATACCCGGACCCGGACCCGTGCCCATCCCTACCTTTTTCTCTTCCTTTTCATTTTCTCTCTGTCCCGATCGCACTCACTTATTTATAATACACCGCATTGACACGTCTTGACACCAGGCTTAGACACACACCTCACACCCACCCTCATAGCACCACCCGCGCCATCCATCCCCCCCGCCGTCCATACACTCTCAGCCAATCACCTACGAACGCTAGCATACCTCACTGTACGTAGTATAGTGCCACATGGGCCCCCAGGGGCCCGCGCGCACTTTAATTGATCCTTGATTTGATTTGATTTGATTCCCCGATATGTTCGGTCTCAAGGGCTACACCTCCGCCGTATCTCCGCCGCATCTCCGCCAGCATCATCGGATGTTCCCGTGCCTGCCATCACGCCCCATCAAAACGCCCGCCGCCGTTGTCGATGTTCGCAAACACCTCGGCTTCCTTGCCCATTCCTCCTCCAGCATCATCGGATGTTCCCGTGCCTTCCATCACACCGCCATCACCCCATCAAACATCATCTCCGTTGGCATCATCGGATGTTCCGCCGCCATCACGGCGCCATCACCCCCATCAAAGTGCCGATGTCGTACACTATAACTAGGTGGCGGCGGCGGCGTCATCCTCATGGCTGATGTGCACGATGTTCGCAAATGCCTCGGTGAGGGCTTCCTCGCTCCTCCAGCATCATCAGATGTTCCCGTGCCTACCACTACGCCGCCATCACCCCATCAAAACATCTCTGTTGGCATCATCGGATGTTCCCGTCCCCGTCATCATACTGCCATCACCCCCATCAAAGTGCCCGCCGCAGCCGTCAATGTCCACGGTAGAAGGCCCAAAAAAAAACCCAAAAATCAAGGGGAATAGAGCTTATTGGCAAGTGATGAAAAATGTATTATTTCTTGCTCCGTTTTGATTATCGGAGTCTTTACTCTACAGTTTATTGCGCAAGTACGACCATTCCGCACAGGGTTCTTGTCAAATACAGCGCCTGCGAACACAGTTTTTTCTGCGGTGCTACTCAGTGCACAGTGATAATGTCCTTGCCTTGTCTAGAGCGAGCTGCGGGCTTTTGGAAACAGGGCCAGAGGCATCCCAGCAGACTGTGGAGTCCTTGTGGAGAAATTTTTTGCTCAAGTCTCCGACCATTTTTCATCGCTGAAATAATTTTCATCACTTGCCAATAAGCTCTAATATATATATATATATATATATATCCCTACTATTTAATTAGCTTTATTGGTTGACAGTCCATAAGCGTAGAATATCTCAGCGGAATATCTGAGGGGTGCCAACGATGTCGGCATGTCAGCTTAGTCCAAAAATCTATTAGTTCTTGGTTCCTATAAGCCATCACATAGAACAAGCTATGCCTCCACTTTGCTCTGGCAGGCGTGTCAATTGAGAATTTGAAAGATCCATGCTCGGGATACATATAGGACATGATTCATAGTTGTGTGATTAGATTGAGGCAAGTAGTTAGTACGTGAAGACATATTTCAGCTGAATTTCTTGACAGATACATGGTGGCACTATGCAGGGATGCAAAAAATGCAGTGTGGCGGTAGAAAGCCATACTGAGCTAGGATAAAAAGTGGTGGTTCCTTCGAGTCACCTGATGGGTTCGGGCGGTAAAAACAGAATGACCTCAGCATTAAAATAACCGCCGAATGATGGGTTGCAAAATTAAAAATAAAACAACAGTTAGCAGGGTCGAACGTGCAACAACATCAAAATGACAAATGCTGCGGAATACATGAAGAATTCCAACTGAGGCAAACAAGCATTGTTGTTTGCTGATAACATAACATTAAAATAGCCACTGAAGGAACCAGGTCTGCCCGGAGGGCGATAATATATGGAGAGGGAGAGCATTCGAGGAGAACAGCACCCACAAGCAAGGATTAACGAAAAGGAAACTAGCATTATATGATAGACTCGCCCAGTCAGTTTGCATATTCCAAGGGCCTCATCCCAGCCTTCTACAAACCCGCTGGACTCAGTTACTGTTGAAGACTTAGTTGCAAACTTCAGCCTGTAAACTCCCGCATCTCATTATGACCAAAGTTCAAGAGGAAGACCGAGGCGCGTATGGTATAAATGTAGATCACGTGTTGCGATCCAACGCTGAAGCGCAAATCCGAAATCATCTTGCGCCTGCCATGGCGTAGAGTGCTTCTCGGTCGCCAGACTCGTCGACCAAAGCACGCAACTTCCCTCCCTCGATTTTCAGCAGCGTTTTCGGGCTGTCAAATTCGACCTACGTTTGCTATCAGCGGGGTACGTCCAAGATACTTAGGTGTGCAGCTCACGATGCGACCAGCCGCCAACACCATCTGGAAGATGTCAGGCTGTGTTGAAAGAGTAGTATTTTTCTTACTATTTTATCGGCATCCATAATCGTCTGCAAACGGTGCGCCACGGTGATCAGAGACACGTCGCCACGCAACTCTTGCCTAAGAGAATTCTGGATGATGGCTAGACACTGGTTAAGGAACAGAAGAACGGATAGCAAAGTTGGGCTTACTGTCGGTTTTGTAATCTTGAAAGTTGAACGAAGGGTCGTTAGCTCAAAGTTCAGACTTATGTACAGTGCGGTTACCGATGGCAGAGGTCGCTGTTTAGAGCTTTATAAGCCGCAGTAAAAAAAAAGTTTAGATGTCAAATCCAACCTTCGTCCAAGATCAAGATCTTGCTCTTGCGAACGATCGCTCTAGGAGGAAGTTGGAGCACGTTGTCGCTAAGAAACGAAAGGCGACGTCACCTTGCCAGTGCGAATATCTGCCTTTGTCCAACACTCAGGTTGCCGCCCCCTGAAGAAATGGCGCTGTCCAAGGTTATTCGGCCCTCATCCATTTCACTTTGAAGAGCAAAAAGGCCGGCGGCGCGCAGAGCATAGTTGAGCTCAGCATCGTCGTATTGACCGAAAGGATCAAGGTTCACGCGCAGCGATCCACTGAGTAGCTCAGGCTGAAAACATCATCAGCCAAAAAATGACTAGTAAAAGGCTGCTACGACTGACTACTTGAGGAACTGAAAAAAAAAACATCAGCCAAACATAACTAGTAAAAGCCTGCGACGACTGAACTGATGGTGATACTGCTGCGGAGCGAATCCAGGTTCAACTCCGATGTTTCAACTCCATCGTATCTAACTGAACCCTCTGTGGGGATGCATCTCAGGAGTGAGAGCGTCAACGAGCTCTGTTTATATATATCAGCGACCGCTTTCAGATGTAAAGGTGATAACTACCTTTCCAGAACCCGTGCGGCCAACTTTACAACGGTTCAGTTGATTAATGGATTCGAATGGGGATACCCACCTACGCCGACTCGCTCTCCGGACTTTATGTGGAACGAGATATCCTGGAGCACCTTGGGGCCGTCTTCCGAATATCTCGCGAAAAGGCGCTCGACGCGAAGGTCTCCGCTTGCGGGCCAATACGCTGGGGGCTTTCCCGCCTCTGTGGCCGGCTTTTCGTGTTCAATCTGAACATATGCTTGGATTCGCTCGAGACTACAAACCTAAGTGCCACCCAGGAAGATATGTCTTGGAAATTTACCTATTGCCTGGGTGGGTGGTGAGCAAATCACGCGCTGGCATTATTTGAAAGCGATTTACCTTGTACTTCGAACTCGTTCAAAACGCGAACCTGTGAAATTGAAATTGACGCAAACCGAACAGTTGATGGATGATTACATACAACCCATAACAGCAGGGAGGTGAAAGTAACGGCCATGTTGATTAAGAAACCGGCGTCTCCGGCGGTGCTCTGCTTGATGTAGACGATATATGTTGCAAGTGCGGCTGAGAATATTGAACCTAAAAGATCTACACGGATAGAAACCCATCTATCATCATTATTAGCTTCCGTATGCTGAACGGGCGCTCAGCCATGGACCTGTTCAAGTTGTAGAAGCTGCGGGCCGCCCTCGTATATCTGTCGATCCGAGCCAGTGATTCGATTAAGAACTGGGATTCCGCTCCAAATGCCCGGATCGAGACTAAAGTGATTTATTTATTAGTTGGCGAACAAGACGTAGCGGTGAAAGAATACCTAAGCCAGCGATAGCCGCACCAAAACTTGTACCACCGTCAGGAAAAATGAAGTTCAACGAATGTCCACACACTGGGCAAGAACCTTATGCCGCCGTTAGAATCAGGGACCAAGGCATCATAGAAAACGTACCGGGGCACGCGAATTAGACATCAAGCGCTTTACTGGCAGCTGGCCTGCAATGTATATCTGTCCGATCCAACCTCCAATAGCACCGATAAGGACACCGGGGAAAAAGAAAATGGGAGTGTAGATCACAACAGCACCGAATCGAACCTGAAAGAAATACTTAGTCGAGTTCGATGAAGAGGATCGAGTTGTCGCACCAGCATAGCTATGACAATTGATGAAAGAGGCCAGAATTGATTAGGAAGCGAGTCGTCAACGGCTCTCACATCGTTCGTGACGCGAGCAATGATGCGGGATGCAGGAGTCACATCGAGCCATCTGTGCACAGAGATATGTCAGTGTGCTTCGAGATAACTGAAGAGAGTGGCGAACCTCAAGGGAGCGCTGAAATGGAGTCCATCAGCTTCTTGTGTATCACCTTCGATGCTCTCAACTGTCCGAATACTTGGAGTAGAATACGAGGACAAGAGCGATGGGTAGATGCGAAAACGATTGCAACTGGGTTTTGTCAGAGCAGTCAAAGGAGAGAGGGAAGCGCAAACCAAAGACAGAGAGATAGCTGCGGAGGGATTTAGGACAATGTTACCGTTGTTATTCCGAACCGACTTACAAAACGACGTCCACCTCGTCAGCAGGAAGGCTGTCGTACTGCAACGCCCAATAACCTAGCTGCCACGTCCTTAGCGCGACGAGGATTTGCTGCAATATCAGGCCACCGAAGAAAAATGCGAAGAAAAAGACCGGATATTGGCCCGCCATAGCAAGCAGATACATCTTCACTTTAGAAATGAATCAGCACACTGCTGTTAAGAGGTAGGAGAGGACAAACAAGCAGAGGCGCTGACATGTCCCTCGTGTATTTCCTCGGCCAAGATAAGTTTCCCGTCTGCAGGTTTGGCAACCGGCGCCTCGGCGTCGATTTCCTGGTTAGACTTGTCCAGAGCTTTTTGATCCTCCCGGATCTGCGCCGCCAAGGGACCACGCTGTGAGATTTCGGAAATGGAGCCCTGGCTCTGACTCGGCCATCCGACCCGAAAGTGACAACAAAGTCAGCCATTGCACCAGCGAGCGCAATGTTGTGAGTCTGATTTGTCAGCACCACCGTGAGAATTTGCTCGACACAGCCACTTACGACCAGAATGATGGTTCGATTTTCGATGAGGTCGCCACCGAAGCACTTGTCGACGATCCATTGGGCGGTGTGAACACTGGGAAAAGATCAACAAGTAGTCCACGTCGGGAACGGCAAAACATACTCAAGCGCTGCTAAGATATCGTCCAAGAGGAGGATGCTGGCTTTCGAGTAGATGGCTCTCGCCAAGGTCAGTCTGTTGGCGAATCGCAATCAGAGAAACAAGAAATAGAACAACAGAGAGTAAGGGCGTGCCTGCATTTTTGCCCGCCAGATAATGTGAGGCCTGCATCGAAAGGTGAACAAGACGTTGAAAGCAGAAAAATAAAGCACAGACCTTTCTCCCCAACTTCAGTTTGGTCGCCTGCCTGAAACAGAGC
The DNA here is from genome assembly GCA_029204085.1 of Mycena sp. CBHHK59/15. Lineage (NCBI taxonomy): Eukaryota > Fungi > Basidiomycota > Agaricomycetes > Agaricales > Mycenaceae > Mycena > Mycena sp. CBHHK59/15. The sequence goes on from JARGXW010000381.1 coordinate 72,622, forward strand.
AAGATCCTGCTCCAAAGCGCACTGATAGACGACTTTCTTGTCTTGGGCGACGATATCAACGAAACGTCAACGCCCAAAGAGCTGCACGTACATCGTTCCTCGTCGAATGGCGCATTGAAGACGATATTATCGCGGATTGTTTGGTTGAGCACCCAGGATTCTTGCGCGGCATATGCAACGCCGGACTCTCGCGGAAGGTTATACCAGGAATCAGGGGACGACGGAATCCAATGCATTTCGCCTGGGGACGATATCAACAAAGTTGAAAGCGGAAAGGGCCACACATACCCAGGAGCGCCATCAGAAGCGAGGTTTTGCCTGCACGGAATGAGCGCGAACTCGGAAATAAATGAGAGGGAGGGCACCTGATCCAGTTGGTCCGACAACTAGATTGATACGATCGCGCTTGAACAGGACTTCCCCGTCAATTTTTAACACGAATGCACGCTGCGAGCGGGTGAGAGATCCGTCACTCTCTTTCGACCACGAGAATGTCGCGTTGCGGAAACCGATTCGTTCATCAACGGATACATCCGCCGCAAAGAGAGCCGGGGCTTCTTTCTCGTCAAAGGCATCCAATAATTCGGTCTGCGTTGGAATCAAGAACGGGGTCTCCGTTGATAAATCGGTTTCTTACGTTGTGGAGGAAATCATTGACTCGGTCCATCGACACCTGAGCAAGGCGAAACGCAAGTTAGCTCTAATTAAATAATCGGTTCGACGGAAGGAACAGACCTTTCCGGTCGCGAGGTTATTAAGCCACCCAGTGATCTAAAACGGGATTTAACCGTAGGACTCCAACATGAACGGGGAGGTTACCTGAGCAATATTGTCCCTGGAAGCCAATGAGCATCCGAGATATTGATTCAAATGAGAAATCACCTCAAGAGATCGAACACAGTCATACTAGAGAAAACTTTCGACGCGTTGAGTGGTTGCCCCATGATCAGAGTCTTCCTATCGCGTTAGGTGGAGAGAAAAAAGAATGGGAAAGAATACTGACACTGTATTTCGTTCAGTATTTATCAAGGTGCAACGAAAGGAGAGTCTTACTAGGTTCCATAGGTGACCGTCATCGTTATGATGGGAATAAAGAAGCTGCAGACGCGTGAGAATTCGAAAAGGATAAGATTAGATTAGATTAAGCTTCACTTGATAAGAGTGCTGGCCAGCTCTAAGAGACGTCTTTTTCGAATCCAAAGCAGCTCGGCGTTTCTCTGTTTGCGATCAGAATGCGCCGGACAGTGTGCAAGGTGTTACACATTACCTTGTCGTTAATCCTGTCGTTCATTTTACCCTCCCAACCGAATAGTTTGATCTTCATCTGCTGTTAACGAGCAACTACAAAGAGATAAAGAGTCGCTGACCATCCGTAGCACGTTGACGGCTAAAGGGCATGTTGGTGCAGCTATTATCCCCGCACAAAAAGTAGCGCACCTTCGCTGACACTCTGGACTCTCTCATCTGTCCGCTTCAGCCGTTCTTTCTGTACTGATTGAACAAACTTCGCCACTGAAATATGTGAGTGAGAGCGCTCAAGGCAGAACTAGTGAACGAACTATAGCCAGGTGCGGGGGCGAGTAGAAGTATGGATGCGACGCCGACCCAGACAGCCCATCCCAACACCGCATAAAGGAACCAGATGCTGAAAGCAATCTGAAGCGGAATGAAGACGAGGAGCACCAGAAAGTCCCTACTATCCGCTGTATACGCCATAAGCCTCTCGCAGAGATATCGACAAGATGAAAACACCGACTTATGTTGCCTGAAAGATGGAATCAGCGTCGTCTTGAAAGGGATGATGAAAACAGGTACGGACCGAGATCAGTGGTCACCAAATTGTTGATCCGACCAACCAGGTTTCCTTCGGATTTTTTCTTCTCCTCTGTAACGGGTTTGGCGGGTTCTTTGCCTCTCGTGGACTTGACGCTCGAACTGCTCGCTTGGACAGTGGCGCTCTCGTCCTCTGACTGAGAGCTACTTTCGCCATTTTCTGCCCGACTGTTGCAGTTGTACTATCGGCGTCGGACCCACCGGGGGAAACGCCTGGAGTCGCCTCCGAATCGTCTTTTGCCGCGGTGGTCTCTGCCTTCATGCGGATTCGCAGGCTTTGGGGTGGTCAGTGCGGTTCAGCTGCCAGGGGATCTCTTCCCACTTGCCTATGCGCGAAAACCAGTTGTCTAGTTCAAGGTCAGCCTGGTTAGAGAACGGAACAGAATGCCCATACGTGATGATTGCTTCCGCCCGGACGAGGGTCCTCGTCTGAAAAGACAGATACATGAAAGGCATCTCGCTCAAAATCCGGACATACGTTGATGAAAATATACCACTGCTGTCCAAGCGACGCTGAAAGACAACGTGAGCTTGAATTCAGATAATTTGATCGGGGGACCACATACCGACGACTGGAGCAAGGAAAATCACCAGAATCCAAACCCATGGTCGCACAACGACTTGAACAGCCTGATCTCTCGTTTCAATGTACCTATGACATGTCAGCAGACGAAGCGAAGGGAGTTCAAGCGAGCGCATACTGAAGCAGTCGATTCACAGCGATTGGGCTGCAGATAGATTAGTACACCATGGTGAATAATGAATGATACACACCTGGAGACATTCGTGACGGCTCTGAAGGCCATGAGGCCCACCAAGACAGTGAATTCTCGCCAAAAGATGCGCATTAGTCCGAAGAAAATGTGACGGTTTCTTTTGCCTCCAGAAAAGCTGTCCAGATGCTGGAAGTAGTATAGTTAGCAGGGAAACCAGAGGATAGTGACTGGTGCCTTGCCCGGAAGCTTCTAGCTTTCAGATGCGCAGAGGCGTCCGTGTCGCACAAAGGATAGAGCTCGTCCTCCTTCAGCTCGGACTGGCGGTACGCCCGGAAGATGATTCGATCCAAGAAAAAATAGAAGGAGAAAGAAAAGATGGATACCGTCTGTTCCGGGTTGACAACTGGCATTGGGTTCTGGACGACATCAGAACGCGTCAAAGAATTCAGAGACACGCACCAGAGGATCAACAGGTATGTATTGGCGAGGTGTAAAGAGGGGAATTATAACTGCGGTGAGGAAAAGGAGCGTGATTTTAGCCCAGAGGATTCGCCCTTCGGAAGCATCCTCCGGAACGCGAGTGAAGGTGGCAAGAGGCAGAAAATCTCTGTACAGGTAGACGCAAAACGACGAGAACAGCACGCAATTGACGTGTCTGACTATCCCATGGCGTGCGTTCTTGGGGCTGACGGAGAGAACGGCCAAAATGGAACCATATAGCTGATGATACATGTGTAAATGATAGGAAAATGGAGGAGGGAGCACTCACGTAAGGTGCGCTCAAAAATGCACCCTGGAGCGACGCGTGGCCCTGCGCGATGAACACGGCGAAGAGACCCAGACAGCCGAGCACGCGCGCGATTCTGTAATGCAAAATCGGGCCATGCCCGATTCCCGGGGGTGAGACCTTGAGCCTTTGCTGGGACAGAATGCCAACGCGTTCGAGTAAACCGTGCACAGACTTGAGGGATAGCACATAGTGTAAAAGCAGGACGACCGCGGAAATGGCGGTGCAGACTGCAGGAACGAGAAGTAGTCTTGGTCCGCTGGAGAGTTCGGGGAATTTGACAAAGGCCATAACAGCCTGGGGATGTCAATCGAGTCCATACGAGCGAGGTCCAGGACTTGAGAATGGTTCCGAGTCACGGAGGAAGGGTCTAAAAAAACCGTCCCGGAGCCGGAAATCCGACAATCGGAGCCGGAAATCCGACAATCACGGAAAGCCGCTGTCTCGGTAACCAGACGTTCCGGTGTGATCCGTGATGGTTCGTCGGAGTTTGAAAATGAAGCGGAACGTCTGGGGCAGTCACACCGGGGTTAGGTAAATTTCGGGCCCACCGTTTTTTTCACAAACAGAACTTTAGTTCTGATTGTGCCCTGTGGACCGAAAATGTCGCGGATTCGGCTTATATAATGATGCACTTTTGTCATTTCTGCTTAGTCTGCGCCTCGTGTACCCTTTGCGCTCGTTTTCTATACTCTGGGATGCATTCTGTCACCTGTAATGCTGAACCGTCTTTGTCTCGCAAACACTCGATTGATGTGCATGCCTTTGAACCCAATGTGCCTCGGAAACGACGAAAAGTCAACAAAAATGTGTTGGCGGTGAATGGATTGACCCGACCCATTGATAACGGTGAGACATAACTCGTCTTTGCTTGTATCGTATTTCACTTACTGTAAGCACCTCGCATAGTTCAGAAATCTGCTAGTCAATTCGCCGATTTATCAGACCAGGAAAAATCTCTCACTCTCCAATATATGCTGGAAAACACGCTCATCCATCCATCTCTAGTCTCTGCTTCCGCCCTCATCACTGTTGCGTGTGAACACAATATTGGGTGTCAAAAGAGGGCTCCTCTTATATCTGCCTTGCAGGTGCACTCCTGCACATGGTCTTGTCTTGTCCGTTGTGTTGATGCTCAAGAAGCCGGACAACTTGTTGTTCATCAAGAAGGTCCACCACCTTTGGACCGCTCCCGGACATCGCTTGCACATGGGAAGGATATGTTTTCTCCTGCGCGTAAGTGTCAGCGAGAAGAAGCATCTCGTCGCAGTCATCATACCCTTGAAATGGATCAGGACGAGTTGGCTATTGCTTGGCCCCAACCAGAATCTGAGGACTCCCTTAAACAGGAATGTCATACTAGATTGTGTCCAGAATCATGTTGTTTATGTGATGCTTAGATCATGAGAGAAAGTTGTGCCCAAACAACCGCTGTTTCGCTTTTACACAGCCTTTGTTCTTTCTGTAACCGGAACGAACTGGTTAAAGACCTCAAAGTTTGGAGCACATGTGACCTTGACATCACACTCCTCAAAAATGCTGTTGATAGTCTTTGTGTCCTTTATAGACAGCCTAAAATCCAGTCTCATTCACTCCATGATGCCCAATATCAAGTGTGTGCAACATGTTCTAGATGTGTGAAAAACCACCAGTTTTTCAAAATTCCTCTTTACAGCTGGGCTAACGGATGCTGGATTGGAGCTATACCAGCATCCCTCTACAGACTTACCTATGCAGAAGAACCCATCATCGCTCGCGCTCACACTACCAAGTGTTGGGCTAAAATCAATTCTGGATCCGGTTCTCATCTCCTTAGGCAGAGATCTGCATCAGGAAATGTATGTATACATCCTCACGAGATCTCCACCCTTGCAACCATTCTCCCACGTCCTATGTCTGCTCTCTATGATGAGATCGTGGTCATATTTGTGTCCGATGATCAGGAGGCCACTGCAGATATGTTCAAACGAACACCCTTTCTTGTTCGTGGAGGGTGTATTCTGCAGGCAATGAATTGGTTGAAGGCTAATAATCCCCTCTACTGCGACATTACTATCAATTTTGTGGCCCTTACGGAATATCCTGACGATGATGATGGCTGTGTACCTTTCCCAGTCCAATGTCAGACAGCAAACAAAACCATCCGTGGTCAAAGCACTACTTATACTGGGCACGGAATTGATACCACGGAGGCCGTATTTGCTGAACATACAGATATAGACACTCAGATCCCCATCTCTGTCTCTGGCACCTTTGACGTTGACAACACTGAAACTGCGTTGAACGTTCGGAAAATACAAGCTCTGCGGCAGCTTACAGCTAAGGGCGGAACATAGGGCGCGGACGAATTTTCTTCCATTTTGAGCTGTTTTTGATCCCCGCAGGCAGATCGCCCGTTGTGGGCTCAAATGTTATCGTAGAGCTCTATAAACTATATGAGCATGACCACAATGCGAATGTGGAGGGCTTGGCCTCCTAGGAATAAATTTATATAGCTTTTATTGATCGGGAATCGAGATGAGCGGGTTTTCACTGAGAACTCTGGCTATATGTGAGGATGGAAGTATAAAAAGCTGTCGGGCAGCAAGCACACTCTTGTGAGTATTGCGGAGGGCTCGGTCACCTCAGAATTATCATATGTGCCCTACGGCACATAAACGAGTCCAACAAATGCATGAAACTTACATTTTGCTCAGACTTGCTTTATCGTCCTGTTCTCTGATACAGGGACCACACTACTCATATTCGGACTATTCCAGACTATTCTGCAGGGATTCCACGACTCAGAATCGGGTTCTGACCCGCCGCGCGACAACGCGACGCGATCCAAAACCGTCACTGGTCACATTCACGTGCGGTGACCACCGCGTATCATTCCCTTTGTCTTCCAATACCGCCGTACGACATCGACAATGGGAAACGAGAGGAACAACAAGAAGACTCGTAAGAAAGCCACCACAAGTAATGCAACTCGAAAGTCCACGAGGCTTAGTACCAAAACTTGTGATGATGAACCGTTGGAAGTCAGCCTGAGATCTTCGAGCCCAGTCACCACCTCAGAACCTACCCCTTCTCTGGCTGGTCCTGCGTCCGACGCCAACGACACATTCGTAGATATTGATTCTGATCCCATTACCCCGCCTCCGAAGACTGTGCCTAAGGGCCGCAAGCGCGTTGTCGCTGAGCTGATCAGTGATTCGGACCGTGATGCACCGGTCGTTCGCAAGAAGAAGAAGACCGAGGAGATGGCGCCTGATCCCCACCGAAGTGTGTTACTGTCGTCTGCTGGGGTGAACACCGTGCTGACAATCTCACAGGGCTCATCCTCTACATCCCGCAGGCCGAGAGTGAAAGCACGCAACGCGAGAACTTGACCCACTCCACATCCTTTGCCGAAGCCTTGGAAATAATCTATGACACTGTTGGATGCACCGATGTCAGCGTGAAGCCCAAACTCTCCTATAAGCTATCGATTGCATCTGGGAAAGCGGACAAGGTAAACCTTACCTTGGCAAAAGACTGGGATGGCTGTCTTGAGGAGGTTACCGCTGCAGAGAAGAACAAAAAGACGACCATTATCTCTGTCCGCATTGAGATCTCGGAGCAGGTAAGCGGTGCTCCTGTCGTAAATGATTCAGTCTGACGCCGAAGATCAGTATCTTGTCTCCTTGCGTGCGAGAGGCGGTAAAGGGAAGGCGGGAGCTGCGACGAAGAGAGGAGCAAAGGTTGCGATACTGGATCTTGAGCATGCGGACGGTGACGACGACTTTGATGAGGGTGTGGGGATGATGGGCGTGGAAGCCGAAAAGTTCGACGAGCTCACGAAAATACACAGCCGCTGCCAAATGTGTGGGCCGGGAAAGGCATGCAAGATTGCTGCTTCTGGCGCACACCACCCACTCTCCAACCCTCAGCTGCGTGCCTGGGCTCATTGTTTGGTGTGTGTCCTATTCTGTCCTATTCCCATGTCGCGCTTCCTAAGTAACCGATGTCAGGCGGCTGAAATGCAAGGAGTCACCACGCACACGCCGCCGAAGGAAAAGCTCTTTGGAATGTTTTACAAGAAAGATTTTGGCCCCGCTGCTCCTGAAGCTGCGCCCCCCCAGCTGGCAGCTGCATTTGGTGCGGCTCCATACATGGGTAACCCATACGGATATATGCCGCCTTGGGCAACACTGTTTGGAGGTAACCAACTGAACGCGCATGCACAGGCCCCGAATGCACATGCTTCCACTTCAGCTCTAGCGCTGCCGTCCAGCGACCCCCCTGATTTCGACGCAGCCAACGCGTATCCCGATCTCACTCACTTCATTTCGAGACTGTCCCTTGTGCATCCCAAGCGCGGATTGACCGCGTATAGCAGCACATTCGAAAAACTTGATTTTTTCAACATCGACGAGATTGCCAAGCTGCAGGCGCAAGACCTGACCAAGCTGGTTGGCATTTCCGTGGGAAATGCAACATTCTTACTCGTTCAAGTAAAGGCTGAAATGAAGCGTGTGGACCGCGTCATTCGGGCGGCCCGGATCTAGATTGCCTCCAATTATTTTTGGCTGCTTTGTAGCCGTCCTGTCGTTACATTCCCATGCATCCAAAGCCATTCATATCACACTTGTTGTTTCGCTCGATACCGCTGAATCAATATATCATTGTTGTGATTCATACTAGGCTAAACTAAAGGTAGCCTGAGTGGTGGAACCAGCCTGTTGAGGACTGAGGTGTAACCTGCGCTAATACATTGTATAGGAAGAGGAAAGGAGCAGCTTCGTCACCAAGCTCTACAATGTTGCGGAATTCCTCGCCGTGCCTGGCAATGAATGCTTTTACAAAAGAGAAGCACTCCTCGATGGGGTTCAGATCAGGCGAGTACGGAGGCAAAAAGATCAGTTTGATACCGCTTGAAAGACATCAGGAACAGGACACGTTGACACTGAATCTAGACGTACGCAGCAGTGCACATCTCCTCAACTCCTTCAACATGGTGGATGCGACAGTTGTCCAAAATTAAAACACTGTGTTTGGCCAGATAAGGGTTCATTACTGTGAGCAGTCCTTCAAGCCAGAGAAGGAACTGGTCTCCGTTGTAGCCTCCAACTTTGATGTGGCTGTAAATTATACCCTCCGTGGTAAGCGCCGGCAAAACCGAGTATCTTTCCGCACGCCGTAAGTTTCAGAATGCTAGGCAACACAGGTAAGCGCCCGCACCGAATTCCACGGACAAAGCAGCATCGCTTTTGAGCTCGTAATCCACGCACAGACCATCCATTCCGACGATACGATGTGAGAATATTGACTGCCGACTCATCCGCGCAGACAAGGTGATCTGCCGGTTCATTCCCAATCTCGAAGAGAAAGTCCTGGCGCGCAGTCTCACACCGTTCCGCTGCGTGACACGACAGCTGTTGTGTCCATCCATAGTCAGTCAGTCCGGCGTTGTGATAAAGAGACAGTGCACGCACCTTTTTCGAAGAATTGCCGAGGCGGTCAAGGGTCCTTCGGATTGTCGACAGAGATGTATCAACATCGTGCTGATTGTACAGTTCTTCCTGGATCTCGTCGAGATAGATGTCTGGGCTATGTTCAATCAAAGCAAGCATGAACTCAACAGAGCATGTAAATCACTCATTGCGGTAGAGCCATGCGAAAGAAGGGTGCATCGATACCTTAGTATGATCTGGTGAGAGCATGGGGGCTCTTCCGATGTAGGCTCGGTCACGGCAGACCTCACCGATCTCGCGCCATGTCATTATGACCCGCTGAACAACACGCAAAGGGATGTTCAGGCTGACAGCAATGTGACTTGTTTTATAGCGTAGAGTAAAGGCCTGATAAATCACGCGAGCTTTGAGGTCCTTGGAGTAATGGGTCCGGACTGGAATAACGGTGCGTTTTCGTGGCATGATTGTGCAAGACAAAGGGAATGATACGCGGTGGTCACTGCACGTGAATGTGACCAGTGACGGTTTTGGATCGCGTCGCGTTGTTGCGCGGCGGGTCAGAACCCGATTCTGAGTCGTGGAATCCCTGTCTCACTTTCCCATTTGCCATGCACAACATCCAGATGATACGAAAATCCTCTTTCCAATCACATCTAGCTGTCCGTCGGGCCTGGTGGCCAAATGCCATGTTGGCTATGGCTAAAATCGACGATAATACACTGATTACCCTGACCGCTTCAATGGTCACCAAAAAAGCACGGAAAGACCACTCCAGATATATCCCTACAACTCCAGCTGAGATGGCTGTCTTTGAACTATTGCAATATGTTGACTATGTCAGTGACCACATTGAGGGCTCAGCTTCCGAAGTCCTTATCATGAGGGAGGAAATTCAAGCTCTCAGTCGCTCTGCTGGAACAGTCTCCATTTTCTTCACTTTAAATCCTGCCGACACCTACAATCCTCTTTCAACATTTAGCTGGAAGCGAAATTGACATAGACACAGCCTTTGGTGATCCAGACTCGCACTTTACATCTTTTGAACGTGCCCGTTTACTTGCAGGAAATCCCATCGCTGGCACGGAGTTTTTTAAACTGATGGTGGATCAGTTCACCAAAACTTTCTTAGGCTTTGAGAGGGAATGTAAACGAGGTGTATTTGGCCCGTTAAACACTACTATGGGGTCTTTGAGGCACAAAATTGTGGCTCTCTTCACCTTCATATACTCATCTGGCTTGAAAGTGAGAATTTTAACTGTCTCTGGTTTCAACTTGTTACTTACTCTAGATCCAGGTGCTCTTTCCCCAAAACTCATCCAGGAAAAAGTATAAAATTACATTGAACATGTACAAGAAGGGATTTTCCTAGAATAGATGCTATTTACACAGGGGGCATCATCCGTGGCATATGAATTCATATGCCACGGTGGCTTATGTGCGGCTGTTGGCCGGAAGTTGGCCGGAAGTTGACTATCATAGATAATAGATAAGATGAGATAACGAGAGACATTTGCGGTCACCTGATGGATGATTGCAGTGTTTCGTGAAATACATACAACAATGAGTTTTCATGGAAAGAGAACTGAACTATGTCCATATATGAGTGATCTCAAATGTTTTGAGTAGAACCTAATGGCAAGATGCACCAGACAATTTTAATTGTGGTCTGAAAACCTCAATGCGCTGCTTATGTGAGAACACATGTTGGTCACATCGCGCTCTCTCTTTGTCTCCTCCACCTCATCTTTCTTCATGGATTCTTCAACTGCTACACCTGGTTCTTCCTCTGGCCCAAATGGCCCACCTGGTACCTCCAATAATCCAGACTCAGATGGTGCCCAGACTGGGCAAAAGAGAGGTGCAGGAGGAAGGGATTCGCCGATCGAAGAACCCTCTACCACCAAGGGTGATATGAAGGGTTCACGATGTTGATGTCAACGTCGACATGAGATTGGACTGTCCAGACTGCATATGCTTTTTTTTCCGTGTGTGTTACATGCTCACTATGCATTCTCTATGTTTTCGCTATGCCATTATGTGTCTATGATTTCTATGAATAGCTGTAAAAATATAGGTGACAGCCCTCCACGTCAACGACAACATAAAAACACCACCTGACGGACGTGGGGATGCCCGTGCCGCCTGGTGGCATGTTTGCGGTGTCGGACACAACAAGCAACAAGCCTCCGGGTCACCAGTGCCAGCATGTGCAACAAATGCACAGCACATGGTTGACATGGGAGCACTGGACCCGGGACGTGCGCACTCGCGGAAGAGCGACAGGGCAGGACACAGCAGAGTGCAGGCACACGCAGCCAGATCAAGAGTCGACTGCATTCACAGGGTTTGCGTGCAGCCAGTCGGTGGGGCGTGGGCACTGCGTAGACAGTGTGCAGGCGTCGGGCGGGAGCGGGCACGGGCAAGGGCAGGGCGTGGGTAAGGGGGGGCGGGGCAGGCGCAGGCGGGGCAGATGCAGGCAGGGCAGGCATCGGGGCGAGGGCAGGTGCTGGGGGCATCAGGGAGCAGACGGGGTGCATATGTCGGGGTGAGGGCAGGCACAGGCATTGGGCAGGGCATGGGTGCTGCAGACAGGCATGGACGTGGCTGCAGATGGGTGTGGGCGTCGGGGCGAGGGCCGGCACGAGGCACAGGCGGTTGGCATCTGCAGGGCTCTGGGGCATGGGCACTGCGCAGATGGGGCGCGGGCGCAGGCGTTGGGCTGGGGGTGGGCACTGCAGACAGGTGTGGGCGTCGGGGCGAGGGCAGGCGCAGACGTCGGGGCGAGCACAAGCAGAGTGCAGGCAGGGCATGGATGGGGCACGGGCGCTACGCAGACGGGGCGCGACGCCGGGGCGCAGACATCGGGGCAAGGGCAGACATCGACGTCTGGGCGAGCGCGAGCGTGGATGGGGCATGGACAGCGCATGGGCGCTGCGCAGACGGGGCACAACATGGGTGTCGGGGCGAGGCGGGCGCAGACGTCGGAGCGAGGGTGGGCACATGCGGGGCACGGATGGGGCATGGGTGCTGCGCAGATGGGGTGCGACGCCAGGGCGCAGACATCGGGGCGAGTGCGAGCGAGCGTGGACGTCGGGCGAGGTGTGGGTGCTGCAGATGGGCATGGACATGGGCGCTTTGGACGGGTGTGGGTGGGGCGATGGCAGGCGCAGACATCGGCGAGGGCCGGCACGGGCAGGGCGTCGGGGCGCGGGCATTGCGCAGACAGGGCGCGGATGTCGGGGAAGGCGTGCGCGCAAATGTCGGGCAGGGTGTGGGCGCTGCGGACAGGCGTGGGCGTCGGGGCGAGCACGGGTGCAGACATCGGGGCGAGCGCGAGCGCGGACGTCGGGGCGAGCGCGAGGGAGGATGTTAGGGCGAGTGTGGGCGTGGGCACGGATGTCGAGCGGGGCATGGGTGCTGCGGATGGGTGCAGGTGTCGTCTCTGGGCGAGGGCGGGAGCAGGCACTGCGCAGATGAGGTATTGGCGTCTGTGGGGCATCGGGGTGTGGCACTGCGCAGACGACTAGGATGTGGTGGGAGGCAAAACTGTCGTGCTCATGTGACCTATGTATTAGATAATAGATTGCCTCGCAATCAGGCATAGTGATGTCATTAATTGTACATATGTAGATTCTAACTGCCTGGTTACATGCTGCCACGGTTGCGACTTTTTCCCCCCTGTGTGACCGACGAATGATACTTCAAGCAGCAATTGATTATTTGATTAAATCAATGCATTATTTAAAAGTATTTTAAAAATTGCCCATGATGGGATTCGAACCCTTGCAGAGATTGGACCAACTGCCAGTCAACTGCCGGCCAACAGCCGTGCATAAGCCACCGTGGCATATGAATTCATATGCCACGGGCTATGCCCCCTGTGTTACGTCTTTGGTGCAACCTTTACTGAATGAAACTTGAAAAACTGTGGAGGAAAATAAAGGGAGCAGTGAGGGCAACACAAAGCAAGGCGGTGTTATATCCATGCTTTCTCGGTCCATGACTTTCCAGTCATGTCCGGTACTGGAGCCCGGAACTGGACGGAATATCCTCGGACTCATTGCGGATCATCGGGTTTTTACGCAATGAAGGATTACTGAGCATTTCCCGTTTATCCGTCTTTATAATCCATCTTCTTATTGTCAATTTCTCCGACTCGTATTATTGTTATGTCCGACAGGTCACCTGACTCGCACCTTTTTAGGAATACAATTAGGACTTAGCTATATAAACCCTTAACATATGCCATGTACTTCAGTTTGATAATTAACATTGCTTTGCTCTCCGCTTTGCACTGAGTCGTCCTCCGGTTAATTCCACGGTCTTCCTTCCTTCACTGGCCTCGGTAGTACGCACATCCTACTGTCCTGTGGTGCTTGTGTTATCCCCCATATACTTTCCGGAAGTTCCGATCCTCCGGTTCCCGGTTCCGGTTCTGGAGTCTTTCATCTTGTCCTTCCTTCGGCTCGGTATATAACAGGTGGGCATGACAGTTGGTCTTTGAAGAGCCTGAGGGTAGGGCGATACCACTCAAGCTCCGGGCCGGAACTTTCCCATACCACGTGCACACTAAATAGGTGACACTTTGTTACTTTTGAGGTCTCAACCATACTGTATCAGTAACCCCAGCTATTGCTAGCCCACCAACTACACTTGGCACCTCCCAATCTGAATGCAAGCTGCCAATCAATTGCCGATCAATTTTTAAAGCCCTCTACCGGTGACTCTGACTCTGCCAACGACCAAGCTCTAGAACAGAATTCAAGGTTCTGCTTCTGTACCCTTAATTGCCTAACTCTATATTCTATTTCAGCGAGGTCCTTTTAATTTACCTCCATCTGAAAGCCCCATGACACAGAGAATTTATTTTTTGCCTGAGATCTCTGTCTTAACCCAATTCAAATTTACAACTTCAGGCATTTATAACTCTAGGTAACTCACAATCAACATTGGCTGTTTCCCTATACTTTTCACAGTATTCCCCCAGGTGATTCATCGTGAATCTTGGAGCCCACTAATTTATTTATAACTTCTAATGAATACTCCTTCTGCGACTAACCCACTTAGGTATCCTTCATCCCTGAAGTCAAACAAGAGATCCTAGGTTATTTGACAGGGTCCGGTCTCCTGGCTTTTCATTGATTGAACCAAATAGCTGGTTTTCATCTTCTGTGTTATCTCCATCTACTCTCTTCGCGTTTTCACACTAAGCTATTAATATGTATCTCACCAGCAACTACACTGCACACACCTGCATTGAAGAGCATTTACTATCACCCTCTCACATTCAAAACCTTTGGCAATGAATTTTGAGTACCAATCCAGGGGCACTCCCCACTTGTACCTTTTCCAGACAGGTAAATTTATTTATTCCTACTGCTGTCAGGGTTGCTTAACTTGTCCGGAGAAGTTCCTCAGAATCCCACCCCTCTGAGCCCTGCAGCTCCTTTGCAAAACAGATGGTTCTGGCTATGTGCGCCTGCTTTGCACCTTTATGTAGTGCTCATGCTTAATTCTTTTCAGACATTTTTGTCGTCATTCATTGGGCGGACAACTCTCGCACAACAAACACGGATGTCGTTGAACTCACCGATGAGTTTTGATGGAATATCGATGGGATCAACACGGGTGTTGTCAGTGTCGAATACAACAAATTCGCGAATGGAATGGGACTTGTAAATGGATTCCATGAGTTCACAACATTCCAAAGGGACGGGCCAGGTCTGAATGTTGACAGTGTCATCTGTGAAAAGGTGATTAGATATTGGAGATGATAAATGGTTACAGTGATATCATTACCGGTGTTTGGGTCCTGGGTAGAGAAGTTCATTGAGAGCAGATAAACATCCGAGATAAAAAAGCTACAGACCTTTTCTTCGAATATGTTGAACGAAAACCGAATAGCTTCTTCTGATCCATCTTCCACAATGAACCACAAGTTCTTGCCGGTTTTTGAAATGCTAGTTTGGGCTTTTTTGAGTGTGGCGAGAGCAACTGGAAAGTCAGGAGCAAATGTAGGGTCATTTGCTATAGGAAATCATCAGTTGGTTGCATAAGAGGTGGAAAATAATAAGTACTAGGTTTATTGATCATTAACATATACTTGGCGGCGCCGATAGACCTTGTGTACTTTTCCCCAGACGATATGCTCCAGTTACCAATGGGGGACACAAACATTCGTGATTCAGACACAGTACCAATTGCAATGAGGATGGCATCAGGCGGTGCAGGCCCTTTGGGGTCTATGGGCCAGGCATAATTTCCGTCAGAGTGTGGCCGCAACCTGATTTTCTGAACACAAAGGAGAGGGGAAGAGTGGACCAGCTGAATATTGCTTGGTACGGAAGAGATGATCACGATGGAAAGGGGAGCTGAAAGGCATAATGGTAAGTGGGGTAAAGATGTTGAGGGAGCAATGAATAATGAAGACCCTATTTAAGTGCAGTGGGAGGGAAGCAAATTGTTAGTTAATGCGCCACAGGACTGGAGAAGATGTTTGTCCCTGGGAAATATACTAAGGAGGACAACAACATTTACCTGATGAAACTTGAAAAGTTGGCACAGGCGAGATTTAGACCTGCAATAGACTCAAATTCAATTGAAATGGAAGTGCTGGGACATGAAGTGGAATAGTAAAAGATCGCCAGTTCAATTACAAATGTTTATTGCGAATCGTTATTAGATCGTGGTGCTTTGGTTGAATGCTCTTTCAAGCTGGTTCATTATAGCTTTGGAAACGATGATTCCTTCTCCGGTATGAATATCCATGTCCGCATATTTGGTTTTTTCTTGTGCTGACGCTAATGCAGGTATAATTCAACAAGTCGTTATTCTACGCCCCCCTCCTCTGAAACCACCCAGCCCATACAAGAAATCATCTACCAAGCCATACCGTCCTCCCGCTATGTCTCCTGCAGAGGTCCACACCCAAGAACAACTCGCAGTGAAGCATTTTACCCCACTGATCTTGTTGGCGGGGCCTTCGAACCTGCCTTTGCCCAGTAGCTCTCACTGCCTTTACCTATAGACTATCTTCTTACTCTTTGTTTACAGAAGACGAAGCTAGTACTCAGAACTTGAAGCGGAAATCCAGCTCTGAACCCGAAGGTAGCGCCGTGAAACGTATCAACAGCAGAGAAAGCTGAAGCGAGTGGGAGCAATAACATTGATTGAATTGTATGAACATTTTGCCTGTATCCATGCATGTAACATAAATACTGTTTTGATTTGTTTTCTGCTCTCAATTTTCATTCTGCTTTTATCTGTTTGTGCGCCGCCGCTTGCCGGCCACTCACCCTCATTTAATTTAACTGGATTCTGGTTGACCGACGGATCACATAACGGTTATGTGCCACAGCCACCGATGGCACATAACTTGCGCGCACTATCCCGGCCGCGCGTACAAAGCTCAAAATATTGCAGAAGCTTCAATCTGCGCTGTTTGGCTGGATGTGAAAATGCAACCTGCATATGAAACTCAATATAAACTCTGTATGTACATTTTATCCCCTTGTTCAGTGTCAAAAGGGAGAAACAAAATGATGATCTGGACACCATACCTGCCACAATATTTTTTCTCATGCAGCTGCTTCACGGTTAAATTGTGTTCTGTGCATACATACAGACATGCTGGAGTCCTCATACCCTGTACATCAGCAAACCCTGATTTTACCGGTAGTGTTTGTAGTAGTTTGTAGTAGTACACTTTGTTTCTGTAGTGACCTGTAGTGCTCTGCAGCACTACATAGTATTTGCATGGACCTGTAGTGCTATATAGTATTTGGGTGGACCCATAGTGCTATGCAGCATTCCAGCAAACATAGCTAGTGCTATATAGTGCTGTGGCAATCCTGTAGTGCTATGCAGTGTCAAGCCTGAGGCTATGTAGTACTTAGTATCAGTGTTGGCTTAAGCTTTAAGGCCTTAATTTGATTAAGGGTTATTAAGGCCTTAACTGTTAAGGCTTAACGGTCTGGACGATGCTGTTAAGGCTTAAAGGTCCAGGCCGCCCCGTGCCGAGCCGTCGGGGAACCCTGGATGAATATATTTCGTTTGAATGATAGTCTCTGACTTCTGGTGGTTGAAATAACTGCATACACTTTTTGGCTTATCAAAGAAGCCTGCAAACTAAAAACCTGCAGCTTTGGGCCTCAATCATGCAACGAACGGCGGCAGAATTGATGGAGTTGTTGACCGAGGAGAAAGACGATGGTAGGGCCAAGGAATGAGCCATTTGATCTTCTGAAAATGAGTGAAGGCTGTATAATCACTTGCTATAACCCTTGTTATGGTATACCATGCTCTACAGCGTTAACAATGGGTGTGAGAAATTATTTCCCAAAATGGACTTAAGGCCTTAATCCTGCCCTTAAGATTAACCCTTAAACCTTAATAACCCTTAACAGCTGGGGAGGCTGAGGTTTAACCCTTAATTGCCAACACTGCTTAGTATCAAATCTTGAATGTCAGCTATTCATGCAGGTACATCCCATCCATCTCACCCATGCGCAATGTACTGTACTATTTCGACCGAAAGTTCAGTCACAGGTCACAGCCCGGGCTGAACTGAACCTTTTCCAATTATGTCACAGGTCACTGGCCTTTTGGATCGATGTTTTGGCATAAAATGGGTCAGGAAATCCTGAAAAATCTCCTGATATAGGAATTTCCCACGTATTGAACATCTGAAAAAGTGAATGTCCGAGGTCACAGGTCACAATGGCTGAACTTCCGGTCGAAATAGTACAGTATCTGATAGCACCTGCAGTACTTGTAGGATGGCCCGAATATGCAAGATGATGTGGGCAGGCATGCACATGACTTTGCTGCGTCGAATGAAGTTTCAAACTGCCAACTGGCATTCGACACACCAAAATCACATGCTCACCAGCCCAAGCATGCATCCTCTGGCCAAGTGTCTAGCCCTATGTTAGCTACATGTGTATAAGACTCAATTGTGTTTACATAGTCTAGTTGGTTACGATGCACTTCTTTATTTTGTGTGTCATCATCAGGACAGTGTGAGTTTGAATTTTGTCAGTTGCAATTTAATGACATTACATTAAATTATCAATTATACTAGTTCCTCACAGTCTAGTGGTACAAAGAATTTGAAGTTTGTTAGAATACAAGTGGGTCCAATTTGAATGAATTGAAATGCTTCACAAGGTGTAGTAAGATTCAGGTTTCCTTTTGGGACCTCCCCTACAGTGCGCTACATAGTGCGGCCATCCCACTACAGATCACAATGTAGAAGGCTGATGACACTATGCAGCACTACAGACATAGAACCCTACAATACAGGCACTACAGGCACTATGGCCACTACAGCTGACTACAGCTGACTATATAGCACTGTGTAACATGACCAGGATTTGCTGATGTATGTACAAGGAACTTGAGCCAAGGCCATGCACAAGCCAGCTCCAATACAGCACTATCTGAGATGCTGACAGATGCAGGGGTGACGATGATAATGAAGGTCAGGTTGTAAAGGGTATGGAGGGGGTGAATGAGGTCGTCAGTCAGCAAGAAACTGGGATCAATTGGAATGTGTGCCAAAGCCATACATTGCGAGCTGTGTGAGGGAGGAGTGGAACACAGACACCATAATTGCGAATGTTTCGAGCTCGGAAATGGACATGGTTCTGCCATGTGGGAAGAATGCTTCAAGCTTGGCCAAGCTTGGGCTCTGGCACAATTCTATCAGAGTGGTGGCAGCGATGGGATGGGTGTCGGTGAAATGAAGGATGCGAAGCTTTCGGAATAAAGGTACATGGATACCATGATTGGGTGAAAGTCCTGAAGGAAGCAAGCGAAGTTTTATTGATTCAAGGATGGGGAGTAGTCTGATCTGCTTGATCTGTGCAACATTCATACTGTCTCCAATTAGTTCCAACGATGCGAGACAGATAAAGGCGGGAATGCATGCAGATAGAGGAGGGGTGGCCGCAGACATATTCGTGATGGCAAGATATTTCAAGCCAGGATAGATAGATGAGAAGGGGAAGGCAAGAAGCCAGCACTTTCGAGGGTAGCAAGAGAGATTGAATCTGAGGGAAAAAGAAAAGACAAATGTCAGAGGCATAATCCTCACAATAATTAATATATCGTGTGATATCGAGGGTGCGCAGATTCGGGAACCAGCAACCACCAGGAAGACTGAGAAGAAGATCAGCAACAGCATTGGACTCCAACAATTGTTGTATGCCAGAGAGAACTCCCTCACGTGCCTGGAGTAAAAGAGTATGCAGGTGTAATCCATGCTTTCTGTGGGCCGATGCAGTTCCTGGAATGATCAATGCATAAGAGGAAAGTCACAGGCCGCTCAAGACAGTGCTAACTCATGACTATCACTCAATGCCTAATGTCAAAACACTCACGAGGGAGGCAGTAGACCAGGTTGTGAAGTGTCTCTTGCCTCCTCCACAACTCATCCAGCGCAGGATCCTGAAAAACCTGACATGTGCAGGCAAGAGCCATGAGGGTCTCCAAGTTCAATCTTGCAGCGGATCGATCGAAATAGGAGCAAATCTCCGTCAAAATCTCATGGATGAACATGCAGCAATGCATGATGGTGGGACTGAGTCAGGTTTCAATGGACAGCAAGCTGAAGGAACTGGGTGGTAAGAAAGAAGGCACAAATCTGCCAAACAAGGCAAATCATCGGTGCACCACGGCCATGCGGCTTCATGCTACAGACCGGTTCTTGCCAGACTCACTGGCACTGGTGGCACAGTGAGGGGAAAGCTATGGCCATCAGTATCTTACCTCTATGAACCTTGTGCTCCTGCCAGCCTCAATTAGATAAAGTGCTTCAAGTTTCAGTTACAGTAACAGCACAGATTCAGAATGGGGCATGTGGAGATGCAAGATTGCACTCTCTGTGCTGCAAAAAGCCTGTCAGGAACAGGTCTCCAAGATTTTCATAGCAAGAATCACGCACAGCAATGCAAGTCAGGCCTCAAGCAGTTACATTTGGGTTCATGTATGGGATTTATTTGGATTATGTTCCGCAAGGATTTCATATACAGACAGTTAACCATACACGTTGCTGATAATCTGGTTCGAGTTCCTGCTTGTTATTCAAGATCAACTATATGACCTCCCATCCTTGACGTACTGTGGTCCAAAGTCGCGTGAGAATGAGACAACAGGTAATCATCAACTTGGTCTTCAAGTCAGACATCTATATAAGAAATGAAGGGGTTTCTATCTCACCCAGACAAGACAGTTTGACTAGGGTACATTTGTACTGGCTGCTGAGGCTCCAAACGACATCATCCGCTCCACTGCTCGGATGTTCAGTTCTCCACACAACTGTTGAGTTTCCATTTATAACCTGTTGCAATGTTGACTTGCCCTACCCAGTTTCCTCCTCCCTAGGGGGCCTAGGGGGTGACCCCTTCCAAAAATCTGATTTTCGGGCGAAAGGTAGCCCTGGGATGAGCCTTTTGCTACATATAAAAAAGTCGATGATTGACTGACCCGATCAAGAGTTATGGGTGTTTTTTTTCCTAAAAAGGAAATTTTCGTTGGAACTTTGGGTTGCATTCTAGCGACGTTTGGTTGCGCAATGGCGACAGTTTGGGGCATGTTATAGCTTTCGAATGCTCCGACTCTTGTGTCAATCCGATTCCTGGTTCCAGAGTTATGAGCTTTGTTCTGTTTCAACCAATACACCTTTTGTGATATTGCTGTTCCCATTCTGACACATTACTTTGGCGAGGTCCAGGATTCTTTTTCGACAATGAGGGGTGCATAGTAAAAGCACCACTTTACAACGATATGTGGAGTATTTTCTAAGTTATTATTTGTTTAGTGTTTTACCACCTTTCTCCAAATCACCTTCTTTGCAGCTTGTGGGCCCCCCGGCCTCGTTAATTTTGCGACGTCGGTACGCTATTTTATCCTGACAGGGGACGCATATAGCCATCATATTGAGCGGTTGCGCACGACAATCTATGGGCTCGTTCCCCAGTTGCACGTTATTCCTATGTAAACACCTTTTTTTGATGTGTTCTCACTCAACTTGCTGGCCACCCCCCTGACTCGTCAATTTTGCGACATACCTAGGCTGTTGTTCCCCAGCAAGGTACATGTCTGTTTATCATACTGAGCTGCTGCGCTCGACAATCTATGGGCTCGTTCCCGAGTTGCACGTTATTCTTATGTAAACACCTTTTTTTGATGTGTTCTCACTCAACTTATTGGCCGCCCCCCGACTCGTCAATTTTGCGACATACCTAGGCTGTTGTTCCCCAGGAAGGGACATGTCTGTTCATCACAATGAGCGACTGCGCACGACAATCTATGGGCTCGTTCCTGAGTTGCACATTATTCTTATGTAAACACCTTTGATTGTTGTGCTGTTGCTCAACTGGTTGGCCTGCCCCCCGACTCGTCAATTTTGCGACATGGGTAAGGTATTTTTTCCGAACACGGGACGTATAGATATGTCATATTGAGCCCCTGCGCTCGATAATCTATGAGCTCGTTTGCGAGTTGCGTGTAATTCTTATGTAAACACCTTTGTTTGTTGTGCTGTTGCTCACACAGGGGGCATAATCCATGGCATATGAATCCATATGCCACCGTGGCTTGTGTGCGGCAGTTGGCTGGTAGTTGGCTGGCAGTTGACTATCACATGATAGATAAGATAAGATGATCCAATGGAAAATCTACATGCCGTGGCAGCATGTAACGGCAGTCAGAACCCAAATATGTACAAATTAATGACATCACTATGCCTGATTGCGCAGTGTTCGTCCTAAAGCCCTTAAAACCGGTTTTCAGGAGCTTGAAGGTCTTTGAAGCTTTAAGCCCTTAAATTTAAGGGCAAATGAAGCCCTTAAAACGATTTTCCCACGCCTTTTTGAGTGATTGCACTTTATATTCTTGTCACAACCTGAATGCATTTTAAGCTCGGTATTTATCATCGGAGTCAATCTCTATGGCCCCATCAAATAGAATATTGTCCTCCTCTTTCTCTGCCAAAGCAGGCATGAGTAATTCTTCATCTTCCATCACCTTCTTTGAAGCTTTCTGAGTGCGTGGTTTTTCCACTTTGCCAAACAGCATGGCAAGCAGAATTGGTGTCCTGAGACATGCACAAGGGGTTCTTCGTCATCGTCGGTCAAGTTATGTAATACAGGCACGTGATATTTTAAGGCCTTCAAAAGGGGAGGCACATGGCCGAAAATCTTGAAGGCCTATAGGAAGGCCTTCAAAAGGCTTCAAGACTTTAAGGGCTTAAACCTTTGGGCTAACACTGTGATTGCGAGGATGAAATCAATCTACAGCTGCCCTTTTCCCCTTACCCTTTAGGGCAAGAGGCAGCCGATCTGCTAAGTGAGCACACAGATCAACACACGTGAATTCATTGCCTTTTGGACTTATCGCCGAGGCGCAATTGTTTTGAACTCAAACCAAGCGCAAACCGCGGTGTATATGGAGGTATATAATATACAGGTGTTTTAAGTGTGAAGTACATCATGCAATCGAATGAGATGGCCAAGCGGGAGGGGACAAGAAAGGAGAATCAAGCCGTATCACTTTTGACGACTGCCCAGCGGCGCCGCATGGGCTTTCATTCTCCTTATTTTGGCTGGGGGATATCTGCAAGAAATCAGAGGTACACTTCTGGCCCTGGGATTCCTCCACAACCGCAGTGTTTGGTGTCAGGGCCATTTGCGGCCAGTCAACTATTTTCGAGTCTGGAATGCCAAGTGCATGTTGCTCAGCTCGGGAAAATTGGATTTGAGAAAGAAATGATGAGGGAAGCAGCTGCCGCCACGATGGATGCTGGTTATCAAGGTGCTGAACAAAATTATACTTCCAATGGATCTGGGTACAACCCAGGAGCGGACATTTGATCGGAACATTTGTGCATGGTCGGTTCTCTCGAAATTGGGAGGCCGCAGAAATCATGAAGGAATATGCAGATGGGCAGTTTGAGTCTGCCTTCCCAGATTTTATGTGTGTCCAGCAACCCTCACTTGTTGAAGGGCCGCCGCAAGTACCACATGGATATCGCATTGAAACCTGTGGTCGGATAAGTTGAATAAATTTCACCAATAATTTATTTTGAGCTCACAGAGAGGCTAGTTCCAGGCTCGGGCACACCAAGAACTGATTTGATTATATGCCCAAGGATGTGCATTTGCCGATCGGTGTCTTCTACATGTTTGTTACAAATCCGATACTTTTGACAGTTGGCGGCAGTTTGTTGGATAGGGGTATTGGCTACCGCTCGAGAATATACAATTCCAGCAAACCCTAAGAGATTTGAGTCGACGGCAATGTGCTCCAAAGACTCAAAGAATTACCTGGAGATTGAGGAGCACTGTATGGGAAAACACCACTGGATACACCCGTAAATTTGGCTGGGAATTTATCGTGCAAAGTCTTGTCTTTAAGGATGGATATCCAGAGACGATTCCAAGAGGCGGTGATATCAGCATTTGAGAAGACCCATGTTCTCTCTCGCTCCGAGCCCAGATTTAAATCAATTGCCGAAACATGCATTTCTCGAGCATATTTGTGGACTGGATCAACCAATCGACCCAAGACAACAATCTGGAGATTTGGGATACGCGCAACATCAGCCGTGCCAGCGTTGTTGTGATTTTTTCGAGATGCACGCCAGGAGAATGATATGAATTGACCGTCCCATGCCCATTCGGAGGCATCTGCAGTCAGGGGAATGAGGGAAAGGACTTGACCGGAGATCTGGATAGCCGATGACACAAGATTGAGTTCCGCGAGAGGCACCGCTGACATTGATACGGGCTTTGTGGGTGCAACACAGTTCTTGATGAGTGTGCACTTTGCTATGCCGAGCCCAAGATGGTCCCCGTCTTAACAAACAAGAGTGCTGAAAAGATTGCCCAACTGGAAATGTGTGGACGAAGACACCAATGTGTCGGCCGAGTTCTCGTGGCACCATGACTTCCCGCCAATCGTGAAACCCCGGATCCGCTGCAGCCAGTCGGTACTGCTGCGGGAATCACGGGTCATGTCGAAGAGATTACGAAGTACAGATTTTTTATGGGTACGATGTCCATCGGAATCAACCTCCACAAAGAGAGAATGCGGAGAGTCTTGGGCAATCGAAGATTGCGCCATTTCACGGGCAATCATCTCGTCGAAATCCATACATATGAGAGGGTCATTCGGATTGACAGTTTCAGGATCAATCTCATCGACGGAAGTGTCAGAGGGATCAGAAGACAAATTAACCATCGAGCAGTCAATTTCAGATGAGATTGCTGGGTATTTGCCCCCGAAAGGTCGCATAAGGTCTCTGCTTAGCCTCCAAAGCTGAGAAAAAGAGAGCTTCATCTTGATACCGGATTTTCGCAGAATCCACTCTGCGGCCAGTACTGCAGCCCTCCAACAGAGAACCGATCACACAGGGGGCAAAAGAGTGCGCACCTGTCATAACGGCAACCTGGTGGCACTCGCTCCATCCTCGCTGTATCCTGGTCGCACACTAGACAGCTGACAGCCCACGGCCTCGTTCTGATATTCCCACAGACCATTATTGATCCGTTGGGTTCGAATTCCCATGGGGACGAATATCCCCTCGAGTTCTTCTCTCTCCTCTCACTTCCATCCCGCCTCAAATCCTCCCTTACAACAACAACGACACCACAGCTCTCACACACATGCTACTCACCCAACTATCCCTCAAGCAGTCTTGCCCTGATACAGGCTATTGATCTTGGCAATGATTTGGTGGGCTGCATGAACACCCAGGTTTGTCTGGTCGCAATCGCAGCGCCGTACCAATAGGTGCTGGTGCAGTCTTTGTGACTAGGTGTATACCAAGCGACGCCCGCAGTCATGCATGCGGCAAACTAGGCCACGATGCAGATTAGATAATTGAGATAATTTTGACATCCTCTTTGTGCTCACACTTATTTCTGACTACCACAGTCCTTGTTTGCCTGCACCCTGTATTCGTTCCTGCCGCCCGCTCCCATACACTACAAGGCCACCAATTCAAACCATGGCTGGAACCTCTCCTCAGAAACGCAAATCCACCAGGCCGGGTTGCAGGTCCTCGAGCACAAAGAAACAGCGCGGAACAGCCGGGAAGGGGAAGGCTCCCAACGCAGGAGGCACTGCAAGGACTAGCAGCACTGGCGGAGGAGCAGCCGCCGCTGCTGGCGCCGCTTCGGGGGCACAGGATGATGATGGAGAAAAAGGAGGTGCGTGCCGGAGGAATCTGCATGGGATAGTGCCGAGTGACGTCGACGAGGTGGTGAGGCCGACACAGGTATGGCTAATAGCACTTTTTCACCTTCCATGTCCTCACTACCTCTACGCTAGCGGGCCTTCCAACGCCACATACGTATGGCTGCAGGTCTCCTCACTGCAGACACCTTCCTCGAGCCTGCGGACACGTACATCGACCATTACGACAAACACTTCAACAACACCGATGATATGGAGGGCCTCATGCACCAGATTGTTGCCGAATCAAAGAAGCCCAACAAGGATGACAGAAACGGGCGGAACGGTGTGCGCCCCGCGCAGAGTCGCGATACCGTGGCTGAGGACTATAAAAGCTTTTTTTGCGAAATATTATTCGCTCCAGGTTTTGCAGTGAGGTCGTGGGTAAAATGCAAGGTTGGCATATGTGGTTGCAGGTTTTGTTTTAGGAATTCATTCCATATATGTGGTTTCAAGACTATGAGGAGTTGGATGAAGAAGATGTTGAGTGGACTGGATCAGAAGTTAGCAGCTTGTTGAATGATAACTTGGATGACCCCGATGAACAGTGGACTTGAACAAGCAGAATATAGGTACAGCTCAGGCTCTGTGTATTTGTGTGATCTATGATTGAATAAGCTGAGAAACTACCCATTATCATTCTATGGAGTGTCCTGGAGGAGTCCCACGGCTCGGATTTGCTCTTGTACTCCCTGTACAGCACCGCGAGACGACTCCAAGGGGTGCTTGATCTCTAGATCTTGGACTCTGATGTGGCTAAGCGAAAGAACCCATCAATCGTCGGCATAACTCGGCATCCGCTTTCGGTCATCGTGCTGCTGGCACTCTTGCTCGTCTCTCCCGTCGCGCCGTGCTAAACTCCCGCTAATCTCTGCTCGTATTCATATCGCTGTGCACTATATAAAAACATCTTCATTCATTGACTGCTGTGTTTGGGACTGGTTCTCTGGCTGCCGCGCAACTCCTGCTACATGACCAAGCGATGTCCGGAGTACCCTGGAGCGGCGTGGAGTCCCGGCAGGCGAGTTGGGCGGGCGTTTCTGGCCTGTCATCGTACCCTGAGAGCTCCCCTCAGCCTGGGAAACACCCAATCGATGCTCCTCGTCGCGTGTAATGGAAATTTCAGAGGCCAGCGCATCTCGGCTCTTTTCTGGCATGGTTACTGCCCACGTCCGGTGTTTATCATCCAGGTGTTGGAGCATGTTATATTTCCAGTGAACCTCCTTGCACAGAACACAGAGGATTGGGACGTTGGTGCACGGCTTGGCTGCGCTGGATTTCGAAGCGGCCGTAATCTGGAATGAATATGAATCCGTACAGTTCGAATTCACTTTTTTTCCACTGGCAATAGCAACTGCGCAGCTCTCGCTCGAGATCGCTTTACCGCAGAAGCCGCAGGGGTATTTCTTTGCGACCTGAGAACATGTCGATGCGCGACCAATTCATCACAACAGGAGCTTACCTCTGCCGTGAGATTTTCTTCCTCTACTCCTCGGAGAGAGAGGAGAATGTGTTTGCCCATATGGTTCTGACGGTCCGGCCCAGCAACACTCTTCTGGCAGACTCGGCAGGGGCGGCGGTTGTCTTTAGGAGCCGGCGCTGTCACCGTGCTCAGACAGTGTGAAATTGTTTGTGTAGTATTGTTCGCAGCTGCTCAAAATAAGTGTTAAGTAGAGAAACCCAATTTGCGGACAACTTACCGTCTGTCATAATTGCTTCGTACGGGTACCTTCCGTCCTTGACAGCGCCGTAGACCGGAATCTTCAAGCGGACTTCCTCGTCCTGTACCCTCTCCAACAGCTCCGCTCTCATGCTGTCGAGCTGCGCATTGGAAAATACCCAGGTTTTATCGGAATCAGCCCTTGCAGGCATATTCAGGATCTCTTCTACCGTTGCCTGCTTGAGGTCTGTGGATATTAATGGCAAAACGAGGCGGCCATTAACCGTTACGCTCAAATGACGCATCCGTGCAGGTGCGTCGGCTGAGCTCGCCTGCTTGGCTTTAACAGATTCAAACGCAACAAACTGTGTTACCCAGGCCCACGAAATATTCACCGAGGACTCCGCAAATGGGACAAGAGATAATATCTGTCCAGTTATTTCGTATCGGGTGTCCGGGAGAGTGATCTCGGCGATGGGAGCTGCGTCGAGATATGTCACAGGACTAGTGTTGGTGATTTTTATGCCAGTGCATTGCAGAACCGCGAGTCCCACTGTAGATCTGTTGAAACAGACCAAAGTTGCGAAGAGCCCTTGGATTTTGAGTAGATGCTCATTGGCAGTAGATTTAGAATAAATCTTGGACGCTGTTCTGTCCCAGCTATCTCCTCCGACGGAGAAGTAGCGAACTCGAAGTAGCCGGTCATGGCTCTTTCGATCATCAACATCAAATGTTGGATCCATGAATGTTCGAATGGTGGTTTTTTTGTGGGCCAGCTTTCGTCCGTCGTCATCGAGCTTGATCCAGATGGAAGGAGGCTCCGCATCTGTCTCGGTTTCGGCCCGAGTAGCCCTTTCCTCTTCAAGAGCCACCTGGCCGTCGAAAGCGAGAATATTGGCCGCATCAAGGGCATCATTGGCCGACAAAATTGAAGCAGAGTCGTTGGGGGAGGGGTGGAGGAAGCATCTATCAACGACCTGTCGACTTCTTTGGAAACACCAGGGTACTTGCCACCCTTCGGACGCATTAAATCGAAGCCTTCTTGGCTGAACCGGGCTGCAAAATCCATGTCGCATCCGTATTTGGCCAAAATTCCCTTGGCCAAAGCAACACCCTCCATATAACATCCCGGCATATCGCACGACCCAGCTGTTAAATCGCCACCATTCCACTGGTCAGGGGACAGGTGGTCGATGTCGCGACTGCGAACCAATTTAAGGCGTCGGGCACGTTGCTCCAAGTACGGATATTTTCGAAAGATCTTGTCCATGCGCAACGCGGAACAAAAACGTTGGCGCAATTCGTCGATTGCCATGTTAGGTGAGTGTCCCCCGATCATTCTTGACCTCCCAAAGAGCGTCTCCAACACATCGTCACCCAGGAGGCAAAGAAAGACCTTCAGTGACGGGTTCAAGACCTTCGAATGAGCGATTTTGAACAGCACATTTTTGACCATGCATTGAAGGTCTCCGTAAAGTTGGTTTGAAACGAAGTCGCCCTCATGTTGCACAAACAGTGCACAAGCAATGTGAGCGAACTTCACGAGGCGGACCATCTGCTCAGAAAGCGAGAGTGTCGGGTTAATGAATGGTTCCACAAGAGCCTCGAACATCTCCCCGAGGAGCGATAGAGCGCAGTGAGTATTCCTCTCGGAAGGGCTAAATTCAGAAGTATCCATGTCGCGAAGATCTGCGACTAAGCACAGGAGCTTGACGGCGCGAGGAACGTCTTGAGGATCTTTGGGATTTAATAGAGCATGTATGCTCTCGTCCGACCAATCGAAGCCGGACAGCTTCTCCAACCATTCGGCGAGGAGTGTTTTATTTATAACCACTCCATTGACGAGCATGCCCTGCACCGAACAGAGAAGGGTGCATAGTCCTGTAATAAAGTTGCAGCTACTCTTGCGGCAGACAGTTAAAAAACATACGTTTGAAGAGGTGTTTGTAATCAAAGTCCATGGTTATCGAGCCGTTGCCAGTGTAAAGATTTAATCCGGCGAGTTCAGATAAATACTCGTAGAGGGGATCGTCGCGTGGTAGCTCCCGATGCATGCAAATGAGGTACAGAGCTGCCCGTCGTGTTGCATCGCCGTCGGAGGCTATGGACCACAGTGGCCCGTGCTTTGCTTCGCCGAAGGGGGATAACTTCCAGGCCTGTATAAGCTTCTGGATTATCTGTGATGACGACTGCCACGATCCTTTCTTGCAGGTGGGCATCAACAAGACCGGTTTTGCACCATAATCTGTCGGTGCATGACGGGAAAAGGCCGCGACACTGAACTCCTTCCCAACGTGAATTTCGCCGGCCCGGATAGCTTTTACTGCGTCCTCGATTGAAGTTAAATCCGAGCCCACTTTGAAGGTTTTGAGCCGCGAGTTCGCATGCTCGCACAGTCCCCCAATTTCATCTGTATCTTCCAGATAGCAGAGGCGCCCATCGCCTGCGATTTCGTCCTGCGACAGTGTGTGACCGACCCGTTGGTATTCACCGGGCTCTACGTCCTTGAATAATGCATCGATATTCTCGACAATATCTGACACCTTGACGGCACCAACGGTGATCCGGAGAGAGTGCTGTTGGCGAGCATCGGCGATGGTATGGCGTGATGGGAGCATTATCGGAGCTTTATTCAGCGCGTACAATGCAGCGCCGCCGCCTAGCTCGTAAATGAGAGTAGCAAGATCTACGTCGAACTCAGTATAATTTCGGGGATGATATTTCCCGCTGATCGCCAGCGCAGTCTGTTCCGAGGTTCTCGTTGGACTCCAGCCCTCTTTCTTGGCATTGGAGAGAAGCCGTGAGAGACCGGGGACTTGATTATCCGAGATGAGGTCGAAGAGCTTCTTGTACTCGTCCACTTTTTTTCGTGCACGTCTGAGGTATTTGCAGTAGTTGGTTTTCTAACATGTAATCGTAGTCAGAATGTGTCGGCGCGGCATTTATGATATGAAAGATGCCTTTAACTGCTCGGCTTTTAGCTGTCGAGCGAGAGCTTTAATTTTCGCATCCATCTGCTCATGATTGAGTCGGCCCGTCGATCTCTTTCGGAAGGATTGCTGTGCCCATTTCTCAACAATTGCTATTGGAGAATCTAGGTTTGCACATGCGCTACAGCAGCCTCCCGGTACCTTCATTCCAAAGCAGTCCAGTGCGCGGACTCTGAGAACCGACGAAACGAAATCCACGGACACCAAGGAGTAGCCAGCTAGGTTGCGAGATGGGTGGCTATGGATAGGGAATGGGTAGGTCTTGAACAACGACCCGATTTCCCATTTGAAAAATCCGCCGACACATCCACCTGGCTGATACGAGGTGTGTGCTGGGGTCAAGGGCATCGGTGGGTGACTGACGCGAGGGTATTGGGAGTTAATCGCGTCTGCATGGGTTGTTAGTTGGGCACAAACCACGAAAGTCGCGTCACATACTTGCAGCCTCTCGACATTTTACACTATCCAAATGATTGTTCATGGGCGTCGAGGCTCGATCAAAGCCGTGTTTTATGTATAA
This sequence comes from Mycena sp. CBHHK59/15, assembly GCA_029204085.1. Taxonomy (NCBI): domain Eukaryota; kingdom Fungi; phylum Basidiomycota; class Agaricomycetes; order Agaricales; family Mycenaceae; genus Mycena; species Mycena sp. CBHHK59/15. Next base: position 102,805 of record JARGXW010000381.1, read on the forward strand.
AGAGCACCTGGGACAGAGGACCTCTCGTGTCCCTGCCCTCCAGTCGCCTCTCTCGGTATGTGGCTCGTCATTTCCCGTATCGGGTGGAAGGGAACGAAAGGTGGTATGTGCAGAAGGGATTGCATTATTTGACGGGTTATGTGCACCATATACAGTGTTAGTGTTCCATACTGTTTGCAGAGTGAGGCTACGAGGTGTGAAGGACCGAAGCGCAAGCGGGACGCGAGTGGTGGAAGCGAGACGCGTCAAGTGGCACTATTGATGGCAAATGATGGAGTCGTGTTGCCGTTGATGCGGATTGCCTTTTCTGGGGGGGGGGGGGGGGGGGGGGGTCGTGGGACAGAGTCCATGATCCAGAGATCGAGCACCTCTTGGACGACTCGATCACAAGGATTTCGGGCATGTGACCGCGCTTGTGATCACATTGGGACATGTCGCGTTGCCGGATGGGGATGCACAGAGCTGATCTGAGGCATGTAATCTCTCGAAAACACTTCAAAGTCAGAATATTGACAATTGGTTCACTCGCTGGAGGATAGAGCACACAGATATATAAGGCCTAGACTGTAGGAATATTTCACAGCTTCAAGTCCACTGTTCATGCGCTCCGGGTGCCATACCTCAATTACGAGGACGATGTGCCCTCCGCCATCCAAATAAGTGTTTTTAAGCCATACAACATCCCACACAACCTTCAAATCACCACACAAGAGATGATCTCCGCAAAACATGCAAAACAATATATTATAATTACTACTGGCGGTATGGAAAGATTCTGAGGACATCATGCCCTGCATAATTGTCGTGTGATTCTGCTCATATAGTTTTCAGAAACGTATGCTGAGAATTGAGGTCAGAACAGCTGTTCTGGCTGAAATGATCAAAAACAGCTCAAAAAGGAAAAAAAAAATCGGCCGTACCCTAAGTTCCGCAAAGAGCTGTAAGTAGTTTAGCCTCTGTTCGTTAGTTTGATAATTGTATATGTTATTGTGTTCTCCCTTTCCAACACAACCTGAGTTGGACTTTCCGATCCATCGCATTTTCCGTACTCCCTCCAGCCCTCCTGCATCCTTACTCATCCTCCCATTCTTATCTCTGGACTTTGACTCTCCTGGGTTGCAAGCCAGGTAGTTGCACACTCTTGTTTGTAGTGCTTGCGAGAACGACCTTCTGACCCTCTTGGAAATTCCGTGACATCTCCGAACTCTTAGCTTCGGACTTCCATGGCAACTCCGGTTCCCTCGGCTCAGCACTTAACAAGATGCAAGAGACAGAGATGTGCAGTCACACCCGAGTCACACTTGAAAGTAAAGCGCATGACCAATGCGTGGTGTGGCTTTGATTGTTTGAAATTTGAACAGTGGTGGATTTCCATGTGCTGCAGAAATGTAGGATGTTTAGTTTCAAGATTGGTCGAGCGCGGTCCTGAATTCCTGGTTTAAATTCCTTTGTCAAGAAAAGAAGGAATCTGTCCAGGTGTATTAGCATCAAAACGTCGTGTGTTCCCCACTGGTTGGAAACAATGGGATTCCTAAGGAATTCTGTCAGCCCTTCTTGGAACCAAATTTCAAATTAGATGCGGGAACTTGGAAATACACAAGCATGAATGAAACAATTTCATTTGATTCAGTATATTGAATAAGGCGGATCGGATATATGGAAGAAATTCCCACTTATTTCTCAAATGGAGGTCATGGACGCGGCCAAGACAGAGAGATGTGCTCTGACGCGTCCATTACAGTCTGCAAGGTAGCTCCAGTGACCGTTCTGGTGAACCAAAATCAAGCGCACAACTCTTTGACAACTTTTGCCTTCCACGTGCATACAGATGGCACATGCTGACATCAATGCTCGCAATTTCTACAGCGGCATCTCAGGTCCCAGGCAACATCTCGGCCAAGCAATGCAAAGCTTTTCCGTTGTGTGAGTTTATTTTCCCAAATGTTCCTTTGACTGGCTTACTGTGTTCTGTCATCTCCAGGCCCTGGAACTATAAGTGTCCAGCACTTCACTTCTCTAGCATGACATACCTGGAATTCTTATTTCTTTGTTGCCAGTGACACGGAAGTATCTTTGATCTCACAAATTTGAAAGAGGTGTTAATTTCGCCAGACCCAGAAGGAGGTAGATAGAAGTAAAGATGGGCTGGTGTTTTCAATTCTTTGTTCCCACATAATTGCACATACCTTTCCCTGAATATCAAATAACACATTGATGGCTCTCCCTTGGCTGGAAAGATTCATTGATCCTGGGAGTGGTGCGTTCCACTCTCAGTCAAACAATTCGTGCACATAGGCCCAAATGTTGGTTGGAAGTTGGATTTTTCCACTTCTGCGGGCATTGATGGCTGATTGGTTCATGGAAAAAAATTATAACCTGAGTAGGTATTTTGTGCACCTGCGTCCGCCTTCTGGTCTGAACACTATCTCCTTGAATTTCTTAGGCAGCGCCGGCGGAGTGTGGTGCTGGATCCATGACCAACAAATGAGCACCGACTTTAACACCAATTGCGAGACATACCTGGTTCCTGGTCTGACTCGAGCTGCATGTTCTCGGAACCAGGGTTATCCTCTGGGGTAAAATTGAGATATCATTCGGCATTGGGCCCCGTGCCATGCTCAGGGTGTAAAACATCCAATTGGGCGACTATTCCTTGTACATGTGCGGAGAGATTGGAGTCATCTCTGGTGGACGACAATTGTGAAAGGTAGACAGCGAAAGTGCCCTTCAGACTGTTGCGGGCTTTGGCATTACCCAACCATGGGAAAGAGGTGGTATCAACAAAGATGGGGCTGTAAAAAGGTAAAATGGGGCTGTAGATGGAAAATACTCCGAGACGGATAATGCAATGTTGCAGTGTATCATGATCTCCATGATCAGCAGCAGCGGTGAACAAGTTCTTTACTGCAGTGGCAAATCGGAGCTGGTGGACAGGGTGAACACTCGATGTCAGGGCCAAATCACCCCAGACCCTAGGGTTTCGACCGCTTTGAAAGGCAAATCAGTTGAACAACAACATTTGATGAACTTGTTTAATGTACACAGTCTTGCTTCGGTGCACCTGTGGTGTAAAAGCTGGTAGAGTTGTTGGTATGATTCTGGGGTGTCTATGTTCCCGGTGAGCTCAGCAACATCCGAGAGCGATGTTTCTGGGGGTAAAAGGGAATGCCTGAATCGTGAAAGAATATTCTCCCCTGTGATTGCATCATGGGTCCCATACACAGTAAGTCTCCGAATAAGGGCTCCCTTTGCCATTGCAATCACGGACGGTGTGATCGACGGCCATTCAGTTTGTGAGGCCACCTCCACAATGGCCTCCAAAGCCGAGATATCTAGTTCCTCAATGTCCCACTGTACGTGATATAGTGTCCACGCAGCGGTTAACGTTTGAGCTGCTCTGTCTGCCAGTTCATCTGGAGGCACGATAATTGTAATTGATCTGAACCAGAGGGCATCATTGTTCGGTAGGGATGGTCCATCGTGGATCATTTTGGGAATGCATCTCCATGAAGGAAATGACTGCACTGTATCCCGTACTACATCAGGATCATTGCGATTATTCAGATATTCACAGAGCACCCATGGCAGTGGTGAAGATACTGCATTGGTCTCCCTTGTGTCCCAGTACGATAGCAATGTGCAGAAAACTCTGTCCAGCCAGTGAATTTGGTTGGTGGACTGCAAATGATCCCAATGTCGGGTGACAATTCTATCCAAGCCGACTTGCATGTTAACGAGCAACCCTGCCAGGAACGTGGCCTCTGGAGATGGAGCAATGAGTTCCTTCGTCTTGTTGAACCGATATGGGATGGAATTCGATTCCACCGCCTCTGCGAGGTAATAAATGAATATGCTGGTAGACTCCCCATTGATCTGATCTATCAGGGCGTTTATTGTAGGCAGCAATTCATTCGAATCGGTGGAGGACCCGAAAGTTGGTGGCACATAGAGATAGATTGAGTATTCGGAGTCTAGTTTTGACAGGCAAGACGAAATGGCTGCGATACTTGAGAACCTGCTGGCAGTTATCTCTGCATTGCATGCAGTGAGATGCCCCATCGTTTCTTCTAGTAAACTTTCGGCCACTTTGAAATTTGCCCACGCCTGCATAGCGCATGCTGAGAGCTGGTAGTGTTTGACTTCCAGGTCTACAGGGGCAGGATACAAGTGATGCATCACTCCACCAGGAGTGACCAAACTGCCAAGTGCCCATATCACTTTGTAACACGATATCTGCCAACACTTTAACACTGCAGGGGTCAGAAGGCTATTATCGGAGCTATAAAGAACACTTTTTATCTGGCAAAGCAGCCGGACATCGGGATCCATAATCAAGCGACACATGTGGTCGTCGTAGATGCAGCGCCACCTGTCGAGCAGCGCCTCCCAAACCGTCTCTGAAAGATCTACGGCGGGCTCCCAGATAACGTCTGGAATGGCCTCTATAAATGGTTCCAGTTCATTGTCATCCTGAAGCGATTTGACCGTCCAAAGTAAGGCTTGTTGGTCGCGAGTGGATCGATCTTTGGACGGCTCGATTGCCTTGCAAAGCACACCCTCCACCATAGCTTCATTTTGCTGCTCCAGTGGTGGTCCTGACGAGTTCGTATACCACTGATGCAAAAAGGTCTGTAAAATCTGGTGGAGGGGCCAAAAAGATCCGGAGAGGGGGGTCCGATATGGATAGTCGAGATGGACCAAAGGAAGTAGTGTGAGGAGGGCGTAGACAGCAGTCAATGCAAGCAGGATGGTGCCTGCTACAGCAGTGATGGCGATGTTCACTGGGACGAGGAATGTAATGAGGCCGGCAAAAAAAGAACAGGAGGGAGGTATGTAGAAGCCAAGGGATGATTTTGACAACTGTGTGCATCTCGAATCGCTTGAGGCCGTAATATAGAAACGAGAATACGCGTGCTTGGACAACAGGTGCAGAGCGCATATCCGCCCAGTGTAGGAAATTGCGTGCCCATTGCTCGAGGAGAGTCGCAATGAGGGCACAGGTGAGACTGAGTCCGAGACTTATGAACCAGAGAACATTGCAGATGAGGGAACTGGTCGACGGGATGAAGCACGGTGGTGGTGTGATATGGAATACAGTCCCATTTGCCGAAGCTGCGAGCTGCTGCGATATCTGGGAAAGCAGCATCATGGTAGTATCACTAGTATCGGGGATTAGGGTCTTGTAGCTTTCAATTAAGAATGCAGTCAAGCTGGTGGAGAAGAGACCAGCCTGTGAACATTACAATTCATCAGATTTGTGGATATGGACTCTTTTCCACGCACAAATATCAGCATGCCATCCATGTCACTCATCCAGCTCTCCACCAAGGCTCTGTCATATTTTTCTGCCTCCGACACATATCGCGCTTTCGCACAACAAGGAGTGGGAGGAAGAAGATGTAATGCCATACGGCTGATCTATAGATCTACTGCAACGCAGTACCTGTTAATAATATCTGATCCACCAAAGCTTCGCTGCGGCAGCCTCATGGGCAGGGTTGTCTATTATCAAGTCAATGCTGACCTGGTAGACCGCTAAAGACGACAGACAAACCTTTCTCCTTCGGCAGCGAGCCATTCTCTGGGTCGTCCATCGCGGTAAGAAGGAAGGCAATGCAAGGTGATGCCATCACTCAGCGGCATATCAGCATGATGATGGCCGCCAATTGGGTGCCACTTCCTGTTGACACTGTCCGCCGCTAACATGTACGATTATCCAGCTCCGAGCGTATACAGGCTTAAATGCAGAAATAATTTTCCTCCAACTTTGCAACAGGTGTTAATCTTACCAGGCATAGAAGGAGGTGGATGGAAGCAAAGATGGAGTGCAGAATTAGTTTCCTTCCCGTATGTACTCTGAGTAGCTCCATGTTGAACTGCAAGGTAATACATATTTAGGCCATCGCTGAGGCTCTATGCACAGCTTATGGACCCCAGCTTGGTTCTGAATTGAAAGGAATTGCCGCCAAACGATCACTCGCCAGCGACAAGTTTTTGGGAACAACTCTCATTTGCTCAAATGAATTCGAAGAATTATTATATGTATGGCCAACGTTATGGAGACATGACTGTTAAATCGACACGATCAAGGCAAGGAAAGAGGCGCTTTGGCACGTAAATAAGCAGGTCCCATGACCGCAGCCAAGCAAAGCCGAGTCGAGACAATAAATCTTCCAGCATTCACATTTCACAGCACAAATGCACATGAATTCGTCAATGAATCAGACACAAGGTCGTAAATATGTAGAAAATCATCGGACAGCGTAAAGCGTAAAAGCGTGAGCGTAAAGAGTACAGAGAACCACGTTGCCCCGCAGACGGTACAAGTGGTAGGTAGTACAGAAAGCAGGGACAGCACGACAAGATAGACAACATTCTGATTTTGCAGAACAGGACACAATGTTTCAAGAAAAAAAAGTAAAAGGCTTAAAAAACCCCAAAGAGGTATGGAGAAATTGTGTCGGATAAAATGTGATTGTTAGATCGTGAGTTGTTCGGGAGTGAAGTCATTGAAAATGTGGATTGTCAGGATGTGAGGAGTTGTAGATCATTGATCATGAAGGGCATAAGAGGGGAAGGTGCATGTGAGGAGGATCCAGCCTGGGGTTACACCGCCACTACAGCTTGGCGTGGCATTGCAGCACCAGCACAAGCCGGGGTAGGCCGCCCCCGTGGTCTTGGGCAGCTGATCCTCAGTGATTCACCGGGGCTACGTACATCGGAAAGGAAATCAGCTAGGGCAAAAGACAAGAGTATGTCGACATATGTCATCATAAAGGAGACCCCTGTCATGCTGGTATTGTTCTCCTTGAGGTCCGTCGAGGCCTTCGTGCTGCGCTTCACCCAGCTAAGGGCGGTACACCGAGCAGCCGACGCAACACATGGGTGTGCGTTCCCAGCAAGCTTTACAGTATTATGGCTGAGCACGACGGCGCCGGCTTCCCTCTCTCATACCTGCTCCTATCGACAGCATCATCAATTGATCAAGGCAAGCGCACAAAGGCTCTTACGGCATGGGCCAAATGCGTCTGCGACACATACGGAATTACAGTCCGATTCACGCATGTCGACAAGGACATGGCGGAGATTGGGATGCTGAAGGATGTCTGGAATGCAAAAATCAGCCTCTGTTGGTGGCATCTCCGACGCGCTGTACGTACTCGGCTGGCAAGCGCAAAGCTTTCGATGACACCGTATGATCCCGGTAGGGCCCATGTGGAGTTCTCCTTCATCGACCTGTCTTTTGTCCCTCAAGGCCAAGCAGATGGAGGAGAATACGAAGGGGGTGTACCTGATAGCATCACACCCGTCGTTCCACCTTCACAACTGACCCAGACCTTCACGGCACCTAATGGTCTTCGCATCACAATCCCCACCCGGGTTCCGGGTCGTCAACCGCTGACGACGATTGGTGGGAGCGCGGATCCACAGGTCGAGAGCATGGCAGTGGAGGTTGGCGTGGAGACAAGGTGCAAAGGGGCACGTGTCGGAGCAGGTGCATGCAGCGCAGTCAATCGCCCGGTCGAGCTGCAGTGTCTCGATGTGGCGGTAACCTCACCGCTGACACGTACTGCACAGGGAATGACGAGCGAGAAAGAAAATAGTAGCCCCGACACTCACAAAGCTGTGCGCACCCGAGGTGGACGTGTCGTAAAGCCCACGCGCAATGCCGATGCAGCGGATCTCACGACATTGGTGAGTGCAATGCGGGCTCGGGCGACCCACGTAGCTGCACCAAAGGCGCCGAAAGCGAAGGCGGTGGCTAAAGGGGATGATACGGTGTCTGGGACTGATGATGAGCCCACGGAGGATGAAAAGGAGAGGCGACGCACCTTCTGCCCAGCTGCGTACCACGAGCCCATCATCACCATGATGGAGAAGCACTACTGTGCGCACCCGTTGCTTCCGGGATATGCACACCCAAGTCCCGACTATTGAACGAGAGACTTAGAAGCGGGGGAAGTTCACAGAAGAACTAAGTAAATTCCGAGTAATCCTACAGTTTTAAATACAAGTGAATGCATAGCTATATAAATAAATACGAGCAACAGTAAGTAAGTGCATAGGTAAATGTCCAGGGGACAGTAGAGAGAGATACGGGGTGAACGACGAGTTCAGAGCCCCCGGCGGTAACCCTGGCGCCTAGTAGGCACCCGGCCCGGTGAGGCGGTTTGCCATCCAACACTCCCCCTCAAACCGCACGGAGTCCGAGGGCGGCCGCGAAGTGCTTCGCCTTCACGCTGGGAAGGGCCTTCGTCAATGTGTCTGCCACCATGTCTTGAGTGGGGCAGTAGACGAGTCGAATCGAGCCATTCTCGATTACATAACGAATAAAATGGTATCGTATGTCGATGTGCTTCGTGCGAGCGTGAAATTGGCCTATGTCGGAATAGGCCAGTGCAATGGCGGACTGATTGTCACCGTGCAGCGTGATGGGGTGCTCGAGTGGACGGAAAAGCTCGCCGATGAGTTGCCGAAGCCAGATGGCTTCCTTTGCGGCATAAGTCATCGCGACATATTCGGCCTCCGTGGTCGAGAGCGTGACGAGTTCCTGTTTCCTGGAACTCCACGACACGGCGCCGCCATCAATAATAAAGGCATAGCCTGAGATTGCTCGCCTGTGCTCCTGGGACATCCCGTCCGCATCCGAAAATCCTTCGAGTCCGCGTTTCCCTGCGCCGTAAGTGAGGCGCCAATCCTTCGTGCCTTGAAGGTAACGGAAAACGCGCTTGGCCGCCTCCCAATGAGCTGGTCCGGGGTTATCAAGGAATTTTGATAACACCCCCACGGGGAACGCGATGTCGGGCCGAGTTCCGACAGCAGCCCACATCAGTGAGCCAACAGCCTCACGGTATGGGACGCGTTTCATCGCGGCAATGTCCGAGACACTGACAGGGCAGTGTTCTGTTGTGAGCTGCACGTTTGGGTCCATTGGCATCGCGACTGGCTTGGTGTCGGTGAAGTTGAAGCGTTGGAGGATGGACGTGATGTAGGATTGTTGGGATAATGAAATTGTGTGTGATTCGCGGTTGCGCTTGATTTCGATGCCCAGCAACCAGCTGACAGGCCCGAGGTCCGTTATCTTGAAAAGCGCGCCGATGCGAGTCTTGTAGTCCTCGAGTAGTTCGGGGGAACTGCTTGTGATTGTGCAGTCATCGACATGGATGGCCATGATGACGACATGGCCGTCAGTGTGCATGTGAAAGACAGCGTGGTCAGATGTGCTTTGCATGAAACCAATCTCAGCAAGAGAGCGGCTGAGAGTCTCATACCAGCGCCGTCCACCCTGCTTCAAACCATACAACACCTTGTTGAGCTTCAAGACGTACTTGCCGCGGTCCGCTGTTTCATAACCGGGGGGTTGCTCCATGTAGATAAGCTCGTCGGCATCTAGTTCGCCGTTGAGGAACGCGCTGTGGAAGTCGAACATGTCCACGTTCCAGTTGTTGCGCGCTGCGATCGCGAGAATCGTCCGAATTGATGCGATTTTGGCCGTGGGAGCGAAGGTTTCGTAATAGTCGACGCCATGTACTTGAGTGAAGCCTCGCGCGACGAGGCGAGCCTTGTATTTGTCGATTTCTCCCGCGGCGTTCTTCTTGATGCGGAGGACCCACTTGGCATCCACAACGTTCCGGTGTTCCGGCCTGTCAATCAACTGCCAAGTGCCGGCGGCTTTCAGCGCGGCTAACTCCGCGTTGATCGCCACTTCCCAATGCGGCCAGTCTGGCCGCTTCTTCGCCTCCTCGAATGTCGGATCGAGTGCCTCTGACTCCGACGTCGCGGCGGCTAGCCCGTGTTCGAGGATGGCCACCATTTCCCAATCCTGCGACAGCTCCGCGCTGGCGCCTATCTCAGGCTCTTCTCCGACTGTCTGTGTGACATCGGAGGGTGCTTCTGGCTCGGATGCAGCGGTGCGGCGGAGGTATTCCGCGCCGCTTTCTGGCGTGCGCGTGAACGGTTTGCGGGCACGGGTGGAACGTCGAGGTATGTCCGTGTCCTTGGGGTCACCTTCTTGTGGCTCGAAGTCGGGTCCAAGCGGGTCTGTGCGCGCTAACTGGCGCCGTAATTTGTCGACAGATGGTGATGCGGGTAGCAACGGCGATGGCGTGGGCGGCGTGCGAGGTGGCGTACGTGGCTGACTTTGCGTCACTGCAGCCGGTTGACTTTGCGTCGCCGTAGACGGTTGACTTTGCGTCGCCGTAGGAAGGGATGGATTTGCGGCTGGAGCGGGATTTTGGTGCGTCGTCGCATTTAAATTCGCAGTCGAGGGCTGATTGGTATCGTGCTGCTCCCCCTCAATCTGCAGATCGACTGGTATGGGTACCACAATGTCGTTCCTGTCGAATTTAACGCTCCGTTCCACAGCAATATTTCTCTTGCCTTGGAAATAAATGCGGTGCCCACTGCTAACTTCGTCGAATCCAACCCAACGGCCGACTTCCGCGCGGCCGTCCAATTTGCTGCCGTCGGGGTCGTGCACCCAGACTCTCGCGCCGAACTCGGGGAGGTGCGCGAGATCAGGTTTGCGCATGTAAACGAGTTCGTACGGGTTTTGCCGTCCAATGCGCTGGTTGACGTCCTGTTCTTCAGGTAGATCCGTGGTTCACGGCCTCGCCCCACAAAAATTTGGGGAGGCCGCTGGCATGTAGCATCGCGCGTACACGCTCCAAGACCGTGCGATTGAGGCGCTCCGAGACGCCGTTATGCTCCGGCGTGTCGTGGACGGTGAAACTCCGCTCGGTTCCCATTTTGGCAAGGTGAGCGTCGAACTCATTGCTCCAATATTCGCCTCCGCGGTCGGAATGGAGCTTCTTGATCTTGACTTTGAACTGAGTCAAGAGCCACGCTTCGAAGGCTTGATACGAGCCGAACGTCTCGTCCTTCGTGCGCTGCATGTACAAGCGGGACCAGCGAGTATAATCATCCGTGAAACTTGCATAGTACTCACGTTGATTGATCGTACGCGTCGGCGAGGGTCCCCAGACGTCGGAGTGGATCATATCCCCCATCGCTGCTGCGCGCGGCTCCTTGCGCACCTTCGCAACTGGTTTGCGCGTCGCTTTACCGTACTCACACGAATCACAGGACATGATCTCCGTGGATTCGTCAAGTTTGATCCCGGTGACCAGCTTGTCTTTCACAAGACGTTTAGCGGCCTCCGGCGCGATGTGCCCCATCCGGCGGTGCAGTTCCTCAATGGAAACTGTCTCGATGGTGCTGGCGGCAGTGATTCCAGGAGTTTCACCAGGTCCGTGCTGAACGCGATACGTGCCGTTCTTTTTCCTGACAACACCCAGAATCTTCTTCTTCTTGTCGAAAATGCGGCAGAAGTCGTCACGGAAAAGCGTCGCGAAGCCCGCGTCCGTGATCTTGCTGATCGAGATCAAGGTAAGTCCCAGTTTCGGTGCGTACAAAACTCCTTTGAGGAGTATGCTGGCGGTGCTGTTGCCGTTCGGGATACTGATGCGAATGTCGCCTTGTCCAATAGCCTGGAATGTCCCGTTGTCGGCCGCCGTGATGGATTTCGGAGGTATCGAGGTATAGTTGATAAACTTGTGGCGGTACGGGGACATGTGGCGCGATGCCCCGAGTCGTAGAGCTCCGTTTCGATGCCGGGAGCGCCCGCCTCGTTGGCGAGCATAGCCGTATCAAAGGACGAGGTAATCTTCTCCTCGTAGTCCTCTTGATTACTGATCCACTCGTTGACAGAGATTTCGACCCAATCTGCCATGTCGTCCATGAGGTGTCGCGGCGGGCGGTCCAGTCCATTCGGGGAAGAAGTGCGACTGATTTTATCATCGCATTTGTTGTTAGAATGATATGCGGCAAAGAGATCGGGTAAGGACTCAGCGTCGCTTTCCCTCATATCAATTTCTTCCTCCTCCGATTCTGACACGCTTTGCAGATCCGGCATTGAATCGCACTTGCTGTCACTGTCGGAGACGCTGTCCATGTCGGGCATGGTCCCGGCATTACTCTCTTCCTCCGAGTCGGATTCTTGAAGGCACCGCAAAAAATACTCGACGCCATCTAGCTCCGAGGGCGTATATTCGATGTCGTCGGTGTCTGTGTCCGTGTCCGTGGTCTCGTGCGCCTTTTCCGGTAAGTGGCCATCTCCGGGATTAATGCCGCACCGCTGACGCTGCCATCTTCTTCATTCTCGAAGAAGTCTTCATCGTCGTAATCCGACAGCCAAGCTCCCGCACTGCCTTGCGCGGTGCTGCGTTGCCGTTGCCGGGTTGGAGTGATCCCCACTCCTCGTTGAACAGCCTCAGGTTTGATTCAACCTGTGCCATCCACACACCGTCATCATCTTTGGCGGTGTTTGCGTCCTCCCGTGCTTTACCCTTCCCCTTCCCCTTTCCACACGGCCCCTGCCCTTCTTGCCTCCGCCCTTCGCCCAACAGTCCGCTTTGACATGCCCTTTCTTGTGGCAGTTATAGCACTCCACATTGGGTTTGGTGCTGCCTTTGCGGCCACCTTTGCGGTCTCCCGCGCAAGAACAGCGGGTCAGGAATCGAGCTCGCGATCGCTTGCTTCACGATAGCCTGGCCAGATTTCCAGGTTTTCAAGTCCTCGAAGGCTTCGAGCAAGGCGGCCTCTGCTGCCGTAGGTGGGCTAGCGGTCGTAGGAGCAACGGGAGCGATGTAGGTGTCCAGTAAGTGGTCTGCCAATCCAGCAGCATCGGCGGCTAGCTGAAGCGGTTTTGTAGATGCTCCAGTTCGACCGTCCGCCTCGCATTTCAGAATGCACAGGAAGTAGTCGCTGAGTTTCGAGTTGGGGTAGACATAGTGCGTGAAGAATAGAAGTTTGTTGACTAGATGTTTGTGGAGAATTTAGATTCGGGTGGGGCCCATAACCTATTGAATGAGAGACTTAGAAGCGGGGGAAGTTCGCAGAAGAACTTAGTAAATTCCGAGTAATCCTACAGTTTTAAATACAAGTGAATGCATAGCTATATAAATAAATACGAGCAACAGTAAGTAAGTGCATAGGTAAATGTCCAGGGGACAGTAGAGAGAGATACGGGGGTGAACGACGAGTTCAGAGCCCCCGGCGGTAACCCTGGCGCCTAGTAGGTGCCCGGCCCGAAAAGGCGGTTTGCCATCCAACAAGAACGACGGGCGTGGTGTCTCAACTTGGTCCGCAGCCGTGACGTCAACCATCTTTCACCTGAGATGTGGAAGGGAGATTTGACAGCCGCTTCGTGCGATATTCGCGCCTGCTACGAAGAAGCGGTCAGCCAAGCAAGGGCCATCTTGAAGTCATATGGCTGTGACATCGATTTCAAGGCCCATTTCGCGCCCAAAGATGTCGACTTGATGCGTCCCAATGGTGGACAATACCCCGGTATTTCGAAGGATGTCGATCAATCCATGGTCAACTCAACTAGCAGTGAGCCTGTGGACGAAGATGGAGATGTCGCCGCTGCCGATAATATTTTGAAGTTTGACGGAGCAGCAGCATTGGCTGCCGAGAAAGCTGTGTTCGAGGCTTCGGAGCCTCTAGAGTATTCAATCTGGATCAAGCTTGACGGTGACGAGGGCAAGATAGCTCACAAGAAGACTATTTTGCGGACGCTCATGGACCCCACCTTCGATATCAACAATGCCAAAAGTCACGACCGCCTTCTCCGAATTCGGTACTATTCCATCGGCGGACATCATTGGGACCCAGCCGCTGCCAAGCGCCATAACAGCATCAATGAAGAGCATTTGCTCAAGCTACAGGGTTTATTCACGACTCTTGTAGCATTTGATGGGTCCAAAGTTGCTCTCGCAGTCCTACAGTGCACGGTTATCAAAACTACGAACACGCATGCTGCGAACTACTTGGATGCAGCCCCTATTGCCGAAATCTCTCTCCCCGACACTCACTATGAGATATCGGGACAGGTGTTATCTCTTGTACCTTTTCCCGATCCTCTGGGCGCTCTCTCGTGGGCCTGGACCACTGATTTCGTGGAGTTCGAGTCAGCCACGGGAGAGCCTGTCGCTCGAATGCGCCATCTTACCATCGCGGTCAACGGCCGTCTTGTTCTCCCCCTGTCGTCAACAGATTTCCAGCAAGCTTCCGTCGAGGAAATTTTGAATGTGCCCATCGCCGAGTCAGCTGAGCCACCAGAAAAGACGTGGGTATTCTCTGAGACCCAAATGGAAAAAATGTGTTCAACATTACTGGGACGAGCACAGGAAGAAGAGGATCGCCTCAAAATTCCAGTACACGGACCGGCTTGCAAGGGCCGCTACCCGTACATCGCGACGATCAATTCAAACGATGGTTAGTACATCTAGATACCGTGAACAGTTTTGTCAGGTTTAAGTCTCATTCACAGGTGAAACTGGGACCACCACCATTTTGTATTGTCTACCTTCAATCCAAGCACCCAGTCCGAAAGATAGTCGCAAGAAATGCCGCATTTGTTCGAAGAATATTGCAGCCACAGATCGGCAAAATCACATGGGAAAACATATCCTGTTGTCAATGTGTGGGGTTCCTGAGGACGACCTCGTCTTACCGGTAAGGATTCGGTCTGCTTTCCCTCCCTGGACACGTACTGAATTGCAGTTAGGTAGCTGTCAGTTACCCGTGTGGATTTTGCGGAGACTCCACAACAAATGCCGGCACCTGTGTCATTGGAATTCGAAGTGGAAATAAAGCAACCTCTACCTGTCCAGAAGTATATGAGTTTGCGATCAAGTCCGCATCGAATTCTAGTGCTGCCCATCCCTGCACTAATGTTCCAGTTCGGTGTATTCTGTGTCAAGTTGTCCACTGGAAGTATAACATGGAGCAACACCTCCATGACCAACACCCAAAGTGGGAGATGACAAAGTCAAGGGAGGATCGAGAGGCCTTCTCTTCCACGTTTGCCATTTCTGATGTCGAACGGCGCAACTTGGGCGCCGCTACCCAGCAAATCTCACCGCCATCACTGGGGCAATCAGAGCACTCTGATGCATTGGTTGGTGATACTAGAGGACAGAAGCATCCCTCAGTATCCCCTGCTGGTACCCCGCATATTAGTCGCGTCCTCAAAATTTCCCCTCCCAGCACAGATGGTCGTCGTGTCTTGACAGTAGGTTTCAAAGTCCCAAGCACACTTTCCGAGCCACGCACCACTTCCGGGGCAGATGTATTCACATAATATTTGTAAATGTACTAATCATATATTTTGCGACCTAAGAAAGAGTATTTGAGTCGAGTGTTCAGACTCTGAGTAGTGTGCGCTGAATTTCGGTCTTCTGTCGGCACGCTGAGAAGCCGACTGATGCCAAATCGGTGCGAGATGGTCGAATATTACAAATCTCTCGCTTGCGTGGCCACATCAGAGGACAAGATCTGCCGATCAAGCACCTCTTGCTATTGAGTACCGGCAACCGCGGTTCTAAAACCGTGCGCTTACATAACCCATCAATCGTCAATCTGACGGCAAAACTCCTTCGACCCATCTCTTGCTCAAGAATACGGTCTTCCACACGCTATCTGGCGCTCTACAGACATGTATTATATACTACCTCCCTCTATACCACTCTTCTTCGCTGTCATACCCCGTATCATCAGCATTGTAAGATCCTGCGGTAATCAGTTCCAGCTCAGGTGGCAAATCAGTGGGGATTGGGTGGGCTGCGAGGCCTTCTAGAATCTCAGCACGTCGCATGATGGCCTTCTTCAAGTGCTCGAAGCGAACATCCCGATTTCCCCGCCCCTTCGGGCCCGACTTGGCCTTGGGGATGTGGGATGCCGAGCTTTCCTCTGACGTGGGCGACTCCTTGACTGCGTTTGCTATCTGCCAGTCGAGTTGAAGGTCCAGGTCACCTACAGTGAGGTATCCCTCGCTCCTGGCAGAAATTTCGAACCACCTCTGGAGTTCCTCCACCGACTCAATTGCTGTTGTTTTGGCGATTGCTTCCTGAGCAGCGGTGACCCGTTTGGCGTGTACCACATCTTGAGCCTGCTTCTTCTCTGCAACCTCCTTCATGTGCATGATATGGTCGTGCTTCATCTGCCTGCTATGACCCGAAGCATCCTCCTCTCGAGCTTGAGCGCGTATGACTTGTCGATCTTGGGCGGACAATCCTTTGACGAAATCAGAGGTTTTGTTGGCCTTGTACATCCGCAGTGCGCTGTGATATGCCAGTGACATATTTGGTGATATGCGGGATGCCTGTCGGTAACCACCTAGTTCGCCCTCGTTGCCGTCGTTGGTCGCTTCCAACCACGCCCGTTCGACATTGGCTGGACTAAGCTGGGAAACAGCACCATCCTCGCGCCACTCTGTATCAAAGCGAGCCCAAGCATCCAGTGCACCCTGGCAGAAGGCCACGACAAGGGCGTCGACGTGAGTCAATTCCCAACACGATATCATTGCAATAGCCGCGTAGACGACTTCGGGTTTCGGCCAAGGTTTCCCATCAAGTGTGGCTGTCTCGGGGGTGGTGTCCGGGGATGTGATCAACTTGGGGTTAGCAATAAGTCGGCGGAGGTGGGACTTGACATTGTCGTGGAGCTTCCCAAGCTTCAGAAGATTATCCTCTGCCCGCAGGCGACCCCGGATTTCGAGCAAATAGTGTGAGTCGTGATTTTGATTGATGAGTGCAATGACCACGATCTCGTGCCGAGTATGCATTGAAGGCCAGTCTGCACATTCAGTTCCATGTGGTTAAGGCTGCGGCTGATCTTATTCTCCTTCACGTAGACAAGGAATTGAAGAATGAGGTCCATATGGACGACGATGATTTCGCAGGCCCCAGCGTGCGACTGAAAACGAGTATTACTCGTGTCAGGGAAGCAGAGATTGAACCCAGTTTCGTGGTCCCAGAAGTACCGGAGGGTGTCCTGCTGGCCACGCTTGCGATCTTTGTGACGGAAAATCGCCCCAGCGAGGCTAGTGACCTTGATAGCGCCGCCGCTGGTACGATCCTCGGCGCGCGTTGCGGCAGCGGTACCATCACCGAGGGTGACAGCCGCGGCATTATCACGGTTGTAGAGCTTGACTGGGCCTGGGAGATTGTTCTCGGGCCACCATTGCTGAATCGCGAGAACGCCGGCTGTGATAAATATGGTCAGCTAAGTCTCAACTTGTTCGCACAGACATCTCACCTTTAAAAACATTCATATTCTTGTGCATGCAACACCCGCCCCAAATAAAGAGGTCTATGGTCTGCTTCTCTTCATCACTGAGTTTGTCAAACTCCTCCTGTCCCAGGGCTTGCACAAATTTTGTGAACACATCATCGTGGATGGCTTTCTGTTCCGCCGGCGTGAGCTGTTCCCATGCTGTGATCCCGCCAGCCGCCGCCACCGCATCCCGCGAAATTTTGAAAATCATGTCGGCCAATTCCTCAGGAACTATCTGATGAATCGTCCGCTCGCCCCGCCTCTCACGCTCGTGCCGGACCTTCAACGCCCCTGCCAAACGAAACATTTTTTTCTGATCCTCCGCATGATCAGAGTGCCAGCCGGTGACCTTGAGCCAGAAATCGCGTGCGTCGTCCACCGTTTCAGAGCGAGACGAGGTTTTATAAACCTTGTACATGATCTCGATTAAATCCTCCCATCCCTCGAGTTGTTTTTCGCTGGTATGGTTCAACGCCATTTGAACGCCGAGGAAAAAAGTTTGTTTCTTGTTATCTGGCCCGATCACCGTGGCCCGGTGGGACTCGAGATTAATATTCTTGTGAGTCGTTCCATCACTGCTGAGCGTAACACCTGATATACAGATTTAGTATTGAACCAGCATACATACAATTAATCGGAGACACCTTTCGAAGTTCCGACTGCCTCGACAAACTGTAGCTGCGAGGCGACGCCTCCTTCCTTCACAACCCTGCGAACACTTCGATCCGAGATGTCCCCTTGAATCCTGATTCCCAGTGCCCCTGCCAATCTCTTGAGAACGCCAACAGCGCGATGGGGTCGCACGCCGTCGTGGGCGACAAGATCATTGAGAATGTCGCGAGTTCCATCCGGTATAACCCCGTTCTCCTTCAGGTTCAGATAGGGGGCGTGAGAGAGGTCGTCCTCCGCCCGGGAAATGGCCCGTTTGACAGCCGTCTCCATACGGCCAGGAAGTCGGCTCAATTTCCCGTGGAGTGAGCGCATCTTTTTGCTCATTTGACTGCGAATTGATTTGAGAGAGCCGAGTTCAGTCCGCAGGGAGGAAGACTCTGCCTCCAACTCCATGATTTGATCGCCCAAATTCGAAACCTCGGCGCGCAGCTCTATGTTTTCTGCCCGGCTCTCGGCCAAAGATGCCGACTGATTGTCCACGACTTTGTGCGAGACTTTCAGTCTCTTCCGGACGTTGTACAGCTGCCGCTGATAGTTGTCGCCGCGGGCCTTGAACTTCTCGGCATCCGAGGGGGGTGCGTTCTCCTTGCCGTCATCCGGAAGTACGAGAGAAGATGTAGATGTCGGCGCTTGAGCGCTGCCGCGAGTACCGGAAAGCTGAGCCTTCTGAGCGTCGGAGCGCTTTCGTTTACGGCCAATAGTAAAGCGGAGCGACTTTGTATCGCGCACCATAACGGTTTGACGCGTGGAACACGTCCGGGAGCCAGGGAGAGCCGAGGACGAAAGCGCGTCGCGTTGTTTGTCCGTGCTTTCTGTGCCTCCATCACGGTGATGGAAATGCACTCGGTGGGGACCGGCCCGTACTCATTTTGGGTTCGGAAACTGTCCCAAACTTTATTTTCACCGATTCTACATGTAATGTCCAGGGCAAAATGGAAAATTTTGTCCAAATTAGGTGGCATTTGGAAAAGATCTTTGACTACGCTGAGACTAATAAAAATCTGTTCTGGAGAATACATGTAGATTCAATTATCACGATTTTTGGGCAAGAAATGGGTAGGGTACAGTAGCTCGTTGATTTTATAATAGGTGCATCCGTTGAGACTGAGATTTGGCGGAGGATCAAGATTGGTAAGCGCACGGTGATGCCATCAAAGTCCACTCGAATTGCCGATACTCATTGCTAATAAGTTAGGTTAGAGAAAACGCTATCCCCCCAACGCCGTTGCGCGGTTTGATGCCCGTGATGGCACTCTCACGTCTCGCTCTTAGGTTAGTGGTATACACCACCAAGCAGCCGAATTGTTGGTCTGATAAAAACAGTGATCGTTTGAGCGATAATTAGAGAGAATCTGCCTTGAATATTACTGTGGGGTTGTGTTAATGTTCGCCAGCCAACGTGCAGTGTGTTCATCTCATGTGAATGAGGATATCCCGATGTCAGGTAGTCTCTCACAGATTGACAGTGACAATCGGATCCGAGCCGCTTTGGAGCTGCTCTGCTCCAGGTCATCGCAGCATCTACTCGTTTTTTCTTGCCAGTAAAGACGGAAATGCACCAGGAGTCCGCGAGTAATATCGTGATTGTGGGTACGGCGCCCCATCTCTTGCAAGCCTGGCTCACAGATTTCGCAGGAGGCTTAGGGGGTAAGGGCGGAAAGGGCGCCATGCGTGGTGGCGATGGTGGTCGCGGCGAGGGACCGAGGCTGTTGAAAGAGGATGTCTTTCTGTTTGCCAGTATCAACGGTAACTTGAGAGCGGCCAACCTTCTTCATCCAAATCGTTGACCTCTACCAGGCGGGACCGGCGGTGCGGGCGGTGAAGGCGGCGCAACGGGGGGCTCTGGGGGAACAGGTGAATCGCCACGACTTGCGGAACCCCTCGTGCCCCCTGGCACGCGCCTGCCCGATGATCTGTCCGTGCAAGACTTTTGTAAAAAATACGGGCTTCACCATGCTCTCATCTCATTTCTTGAGGAACAAGGATTCACGACAGTGGGGGCCCTTGCCTTCCTGAATACTTTCACCTTGGAGGATGCCGGATTGCGAATGGGACAGATTGCTGAGCTGAAGAATGCGCTGAACAAACTGGTGGACGATGATGGATGGTGAAGGGACCTATGTCTATTTCATCCAATGGGCAATTACCTCTTGACGAAATAACCAGCTTTCGTGTGGTCGTCTTTTCCCCGTTCATGCTGTTTGAACCCTGCGTGCAATCCGTTCTTGACAGCTTACCCTTCACTGGCACCCCCACCACGCGCCACCATCCTCCTTTCTTTTTTCTCCCGACCACCATCATTTGCGCTGCTGTCTCCACTAGCGGGATGGGGAGCTTCTGCCGCGCAGCGTGAAGGTACCGCAAGACGTCGTCCCCGATTGGATCCCAAACGCCGCGCAACGGTAGAGACGTTGCAGAGAGTTGTTACGTTGCAGGAACACAGTGGATTCGTGAGGGCAGACCTGGTGTTTTTTCTTTTTCTTTTTTCTTTTGAGCTTTAATATCCATTTCCTCCGCCGCTCATCGCGCTACTCGTCCTTGTTATCCCCGCTATTCCCGTCTACCACTACCCACCCTTCTCCCGCTGCTCGTCTTTTGCTTCTGTCATCGCTATCCCATCCTTTCTTTCCGCTCTGTGTCGTTCGAATGCGCGCCCATTTAGAATTGGAGTGTCAAAAATTTTGGCCGCACCCCTATATGTACTCCGGAAAAGCGATGAGCTGACTCTGAATCAATTACAAGCAAGGGAATTCAAAGAGCCGTACTCCCGTAAAATAATGCACAAGTTATGTGTTTTACTGGGCCACGCCTGTGAAATGCCCCAAAAATGGCAAATGCAGTTTGCCGATCGCCATCTGGCCTCTGAAATTCAGTACCCCTAAAGATGTGTTAAAATAGCCCAAAATTTTGGCCACTCGTCCTTCCTCCTCTCCCGCTCATCCCACTCGTGGCGTTCACGGAGGCGGTCGTGTGCATAGAGACGTGCGCCGTGGATGTAGACGGGATGTGCTTTCCGCCGTGTCACGTCACTGCTCCCGAGACGGACACTGACGACGAGGATCAGGAGACGGTGTTGCAGGTAGACGAAGGTGCGCAGCGTGTGCTTATCGTCATGAACCCCATGCTGATGGCCTTGGCTAGGACGCGCCTCGGGCCAGGAGGGATGAAGGGCGGGTATGCCTCCTCGTACCTGTCGTCTTGCTCGTTCTCGCGGTAACGACTGTTCTCCTGCTCGTGCTCGTGCTTGGGCGAGAGACGACACGTTGGTCGAGAGAATGTGCTGCGGGAGGACACCGCGTTGGGTGCGGCGGGGATGTGGTGACGATCGTTCTCGTGCTCATCGTTCTCGTCGTCGGGGTGGGGAGCGAGAGGTGGGGGTGCGGCACGAGCAGGCATTCGACGCACATATACCTCAAGGCTATATTCCTTCTTCTCATCGCTTGGGGGATGATTCGTTCCGAGGACGCGTCGCCGCTGGTTGCTGCTTGTGCTTGTGACAGAGGGGATGGTGGACATCTGCTGCAGGACGAGGAGCTGCAGGGGATCGTCGGGCGGCTCGTCGCTGTGCTCGTGTTCATTGGCGCGCGGGACCACAGCGAGCCCTGCTCTCTTCCCCTGATACGGGGATGACCGAGGTTCGCGGGTGGGGATGGGGCATGTCCGAGGTGCTCGTCCTCGTTGGCGCGCGGTACGACGACGACGACGAGGAGGAGATGCTACAGGACGAGAAGGGACGTGCCACCAGCTGCTCTCTTGCCCTGGTATGCGGGGCAACGGGGATAATACGAGGATCAGAAGAAGGGACCGACGCGCCGCGGGTGGGGACGATGTGGGGCGTGTCCGTGCTTCTTCCGTTCATGGCGCGCGCGACGACGATGACGACGAAGAGGAGGTAATGTGGCACGGCGAGCACATGGATACGGAAGACGACCACGTCCTCGTCGTCCGTCGCTTCACGACGCATACTTAGGGTCTTGCTCCCAGTCCGATACGGGAATACGACGTGCTTCGGGCCAGGAGGCGATGCAGCACTCAGGAGTCAAGGCAGCAGATGGTGGGGCTGCTCGTGCTCGTGTTCGTGCTTACGTGGAGGTGTTCTCGCGGGAGGAGGGGAGAGTGGCGCGTACTGCTACCTCGCGCGGAGGCGTTGCCAGTCAAAAAGGGCCAAAGCAGACCGCCACAGAGCTCCGCCACCAGTGATCAAAAAAATCAGTCTCCTACCCAGCCGCGGTTTCGAGGTTCATAAGACAGAGTAGCGGTATTTTAATTGAGATCTCAGGCGCAGTGACATTTTTGACGTGTGACTAAAGAAACGTGATGTTATAGAGTGACAAAACTGCTGAAAGAAAATATATACAAACAACATAGCCACAATTTCACGAAATCCCACAGAAAGTCATTGCAATCCCTTCTTTAGGTAAAACAAAATGTGATTAGAGGTCAAGGATACCGATGGGATGCACATAAGCTCCATGAAAAAATTGTAGGTCCCAATTTGACCTTTGCGAGACTTGTTGTACCGAAAACACCCTGAAACCGTGATTTTCTGTTGACACTGCCGAACAAGGCTACAATAAAATAAAAAAAACCACACAGGCACTTATGCAGCCCTATGTAAAGTGCTGGCTTCTGAAAAAAAAAATCGTATGAGGGAGCTCAGAATGATTTTGATACATAATTTCGTGAAATTGTGGCTATGTTGTTTGTATATATTTTCTTTCAGCAGTTTTGTCACTCTATAACATCACGTTTCTTTAGTCACACGTCAAAAATGTCACTGCGCCTGAGATCTCAATTACAGCTGTTTCCGAAAAGCTTGACACTCGCGAATTTTTTTGGCTCTCAACCAACTTTTGATGGAGGGCGAAGGATTACTGCTTTGGGCTAGCCGAGCGTAGCCGAGCTACGCCAAGCCGAGACCACAAATGCGAACTTGCAGTCAACTTTACAATCCAGATGTTTTCTTGCCCAGGCTTCATACACCAAACATCTTCTGTAAGTGTTCTGACCACTTTTCAGGCAAGCAGAATATTTTGAGGACAAGTTTTGAGGTAGGCTGCGAATGGCAGCGAGAGCATTGCCGACGGCAAGCGCAGCACATGACTGATCGGAATCCCAAACCAGGTAATCCTTAGCACTCGATCAAAAGTTGGTTGCGAGCAAAAAGAAATTGTGAGTGTCAAGCTTTTCGGAAACAGCTGTAAAATACCTCTATACTCTGTCTTATGAACCTCGAAACCGCGGCTGGGTAGGAGACTGCAAAAAAATTATAATCCACAGAAGACTCGGAAGTAACAATTCCCAGCACCGCGGGGAATCTTCGGCATTGTGCAATGCTGTCGTACATCCGCACCGACGCAGGCTGTCCGATATTCTCCACGGGCACAGATGGATCCCATAACCACTTGAGGAAATTAAACACTGTATGCCCTCTTGGACATATTTCCCTCCAATATCCACTATGGACACCAAAGGCGACCAGGCATTTATTCTCCGTGCTTCGAACCTTCATAAAGACCTTTTTCTTTCCCGTGGCATCGTTAGGATGCACCCAATATTGTGCAGAGAAAAGGTACATTTGTTTACACTGCATTCAGTAGCTTCATACTATGCATTCAGTAGCTTCAAGACAATTCATTCAGGACCAATATCATAATCGTCGAGCAACTTCGCTAGCGCCATCTTCAGCTCAGCAATGTGGTCCTTTCGTAAGCCAGCATCCTCCAGAGTATATGTGTCCACAAGGGAAAGAGCCTTCACCGTCCTGAATCCTTCACGGGCAAGGAATGAAGCGATATCAACGGAAAGGTCGTATCTTTCACAAAAAAATTTCAAGCTGAGAGTAGGCAGGAGCTTCTGTGGGGGCACGAGCGGCTCCGCAAGCTGTAGCCATTCGGCGCTCGTTTCCCCACTCTTTGTGCCGCCTTCGCCGCCTTTACCGCCGATCCCACCTGATAGAGGTCAGACGACTTGGATGAAGACGGTTGACACTGACAGCTCACCCTGAATACTGGCAAAAAGATTGGCATCGTCTTCTTGCACCAACCTCGGTCCCTCGCCGCGACCACCCTTGCCACCTTGCCCGGTGAAACTGGCTCCACCGGGTCCTCCTCTGCCTCCTGTGACATTTGTGAGCCTGGTGAGTCGAAGAGATGGGATGCCCTACCCCAAATCACTGGTTTGTTCCCAATGTGCGGCATGGACAGCAAGTGTATGTGGTCGGCGAGGTTGCAGCGAGGTCAGTGTTTGTGGTGTCAAGATAATTGATGCGGCGATGCCTGTCATCCGCATGTTTGATGTTGTCGATATCTGGGAACCGGGGCTAAGGCAGCAGCAGTGCCCAACAACTACCACGATAAGTTACAACACCGTAAGTACTTGTCGAATACTGGGACATTGTCGTCTTGTTCAATGTCTAGAGACTCTACTTAGATTGCAGATTTTGCCTCTACCTATTTGACGGTGTGCCTGTGTGCCACCAGGTGCCACCCAGCAGATTTGCGGCAGATCTAAAACACGGATACATTTTACGTACATTTTTTGCTTTGGTGACACAGGCAACTGACAATGACATTGAACAGGTGCTTCATTCATGTCACATGATCATCGTGTCCTTCTACAAGGCAACTCACCATGACTTCCAATGGTCCAGCAAACACAGTAAGGTATTACCCACAATGACGGCTCGATGGGACTAACTTTCTGCAGCACACTGGTTGAATATTTCAATTTTTTCACCTTCTTTTTCAGTGAAAAATGTTGTTTATTTTTCACACATTTTTCACTGAAAAAGCAGGTGAAAATTTCAAAACATTTTCATCACTTTCTTATTTTATTTCGAATTTTTCACCTTGAATCGAGAAAGTGCTGAAAATGTTTTAAAATTTTCACCTTCTTTTTCAGTGAAAAATGTCTGAAAAATAAACAACATTTTTCACTGAAAAAGAAGGTGAAAAAATTGAAATGCTCAACCAGTGGCAGGTCGACAACCAAGACCAACGAAGCACGGGGCTAGTCGGAGACAGCGCCGCTGGCAAAAAAAATGCACCAGATCCTCTGAATCTCAACCTACCATTCTCGGTGTATTGCGACAACACGGCAGAGGTCTGGAAGATGTACAGGGATCAGGCCACTATTGAGGACGAGAAGCTTGCGAAAATACTGAACAGCGACCTGGATCCGCTCCTCTTATTCGTAAGCTCAGCCCGAGTACTTCATGGGACACTGGGGTGATTCAAATGCTCCCTAGGCTGGCCTCTTCTCGGCGATACTATCTGCATTTCTTATCAAAGTCCGCAAGGGGCTGCAGGAAGACCTTCAAGACAAAGCAAATCAACTCCTTACCGCTCTCGTAGAAAACCAGCATAACTCAGGCACCAAATCCTTTAAATCTACTTCAACCTCGCACTGGGTCAACGGCCTCTGGTTTTCAAGCCTCATGCTTAGCTTGATCAGCGCTCTCGGCGGCACTCTTGCCAAGGGATGGATCACTGATTTTTCGCTGTCTGAGCCCGGGTCGTACTGGACCCACGCTGCAGTGCACCATCGTCGTTTCATTGGCATGCAGAGCTGGCATGTGAGGTGGATTACCCAGAGCCTCTTGTTCCTCATTCACATCGCATTCTTCCTCTTCGGGGCTGGGCTTGCGGTTCTACTTTTTGGGGAGGAGAAGGTAATCGGGGGGCTTATTTTAGCCACGACTTCCCTGCTTCTTCTTCTGTATCTCGTCAGCACGATTCACCCCATCTGCGTCGACGAATCCCCCTTTGGCATGCCGCTATCACGTCCACTCCGACAACTGTTCGTGCTCCAACGGCCCCAGTCGCAGAAATTCCCGACCTCTCGGTTGATGATCATGACAGTTCCCGGGCCAAGGCGTGCACATTGGCCTGGTTAATTACGCTGGCTACCGACGTAGAAGTACTCCAGGCATCTATCTGCGCAATAGCGGGTCTTCCTTACACTACTGGCGTTCGGAAAGAGCTTTTGCCTTGCCGTGGTATACTTGCTAACCTCCTGGGTAACGTATCCGACCCGGAGATGGTTTTCCAGTTGTACGCAATTTTGCACCTAGTCCGGACCGAACCAGAGGACTCGGACAAGAGCTACGAGGCGTCGATTTGGCAGTCGCTCGAACCTCTGATTAAGCCTCTGGGTGTACTTTCTGCGATTGACCCCGTTCCGCAAGGGATCCGGCAGATTGCACTCACCGTGTGAGGCCGCATTTCATTGCTCACAGCCGGTGACTGGAATGATACTTCCACTGCTATGATGTTCCACACTGACATACCTATTCTAATGCGGTCATGTCCGGATGGTAATCTGAAGAAGATGCTGAATGAGGTGCTGGTGTTGGTGGTTTGTTTACTTTCTTCTTGCGAGTTTTTTTCTAGAAAATAACTGTATACTTGTAGCGGTGCAGGACTGAAGGAACTCAACCCTCATCTGCTGATGCCTCTCCTGCTGGTGAGTCCTGCAATTGTGTAAGATGTGGGTACTGACCCCGATACTTCATGCAGGCTCGAGATTTGGCATCCCGATCATCTTGGACAGAATCAAGACTGATTCAGATGTCATCCAAACGAAATTTATGAAGTTTCTATCCGACTTCGCTTTGGATTGTACGTTAATATCTTCCCGTCATTTGTTTCCTGGATTGAAATGACGGCCAGCCCAATTCAAGGCCGCCCTCAAGCAATATGCGTTGCAAATAGCAGAAACACTGGATTCGAAGCTTCTACATCCACGAGCACCAGAGACAATTATGACATTTGCGAAGTGCGGTACTGCCACCTCCGCGCCATTCGCTCACTTTTTTCGCTCACGTTTCGAAAGAACTGTTTCCTGATCTAGTAATCAAACATTTGATCACAAAACTGGTTAGCCGGCTGGACGACAGCAATGAGGTGTTCATTGAGTCCGCTCTCAGAATACTCGCTGCACTTACAGATCACCGTAAGACGACTGGTGTGCTGTAACCACCAGGCCACTCATTTTTATTTGCTAGCGGACATCGCGTGGACATTTCGAAATCGTCAATTCGAAACCTCCTGAACGATCTGATGAATCGAGATGCAGCTACACGAGCTTGGATAGTCACAAATGTCGCGAAATATGGTATGAATCACCGCTTGTTCGACCCCATTCCTGACGCTTTCCTAGATCCACTTCTCACCATGGTCGTTGTGCCGTCTGAGGCCATTCCGGAACTCTTTGCCATGCTGAAGTCAAATGAGAATATACGAGATGCATCCATCCGCATTCTTGCAATAGCTGCCGAAGACGGTAAAATTCATGGTTTGCTAATTGTTGTTCGCTCACCTGTTGCTACTAGTGGCAGATCATACGAACATCAGTGAAAATCATATGAACATCATTGAACAGGTGAATAATATGTTGGAAGTAACCGGTGCAGCGGCACAAGACTTGGCTATCGGAACCCTCGCGAAACTAGCAGAAAATGGTAGGATGCATTGTCTCCTCTCTGCCAATCGCTCACTGTAGCTAGTGCAACTCCTCAATGTCTTCTCAAAGTATGACATATTTGCAAAAT
This sequence comes from Mycena sp. CBHHK59/15, assembly GCA_029204085.1. Taxonomy (NCBI): domain Eukaryota; kingdom Fungi; phylum Basidiomycota; class Agaricomycetes; order Agaricales; family Mycenaceae; genus Mycena; species Mycena sp. CBHHK59/15. Next base: position 130,151 of record JARGXW010000381.1, read on the forward strand.
TGTTGGACAGGCTGGGGACCACAGATGTGCCAGTGGCACGCCATGATGTCGCCACACTCGAGAAGGTTGCGGACTATGGTAGGATTCATCGTGTGTACACCACCGTCCCCTCACGTTCAACTAGAACAACTTATTGCGGTCATCGGATCACACAAAGACACCACTCAAACACTGCTCACAATGCTACAGAACAAATTGCCGCGTGTACGAAAGTTGTCCGCACACATACTCACAAAATTTTCAGAAGAGCGTAAGATCCGTCGCTTGCTGATTGCCATTCCCTCACTTGTTGCTAGAGGACCTTCGCTCCTTCATCGTTTCATCGGAAGTAGTTACAAAACTGGTCACTGATGTACAAGAGGTCTCTATCCACGTACTCGCCAAAGTTGCAGTATACGGTGGGATCTGTGGTTCTCTCCATATCATTTGCTCACATTTTGTTTGTAGAACCTCAGTTGGTTGCCGACGCTGCAATTGAGAAACTGAGTCCTATGCTCAACAACCCTGGTGAGGCGCAAAAGGCGGCCTTCAGAACTCTCGCAAAACTGGCAGAAAATGGTAGGATGCATAGTCTCCTCTCCGCCAATTGCTCACTCTTGCTAGTGAACATTCGCGGTATCTTCTCTGAATCTGGCCTATTTGTCCAACTGTTGAGGGGGCTGGGGAACTCAGTGGTGGCATGCGATGATATCATCACAACACTCGAGAATGTTGCGAAATATAGTAGGATTCATCACGTGCATCCCACAGTCTCCTCACACTCAACTAGAACCACTTATTACGGTCATCGGATCGCACAAAGACACCACTCACAAACTGCTCACATTGCTAGAGAACGAAGCGCCGCCTGTAAGAAAGTTGTCCGCACTCATACTCAAAAAGTTTGCAGAAGACGGTAAGATTCGTTGCTTGTTGATTCAATTGCCATTCCCTCATTTGTTGCCAGAGAACCTTCGCACCTTCATCGTGTCAGCGGAAGTAGTTACAAAACTGATCAGCCTCCTGAACGCCAAGGAGGATGTACAAGAGGTCTCCATCCGCGTACTCACCGAAGTTGCAGTATACGGTGGGATCCGTGGTTCTCTCCATATCAGTTGCTCACATTTTGTTTGTAGAACCTCAGTGGGTCGCCGACGCTGCAATCGAAAAACTATGTCCCGTACTCAACGGGCCTGTTGAGGCGCGAAAAGCGGCCATCAGGCCACTGGCGCAACTCGCAAAAACTGGTGGGATGCATAGTCTCCTCTCCGCCAATTGCTCACTCTTGCTAGTGAAACTCTGCGTTATCTTCTCTGAATCTGACCTATTTGCCCAACTGTTGAGGGGCTGCGGAGCGAAGATGTGGCACGTCATGATATCATCATACTCGCTGAAATTGAGAAATATGGTAGGATTCATCGCCTTACACACCACCGTCCCTCACGTTCAACTAGAACAACTTATTACGGTCATCGGATCGCACAAAGACACCACTCAAACACTGCTCACAATGCTACAGAACAAATTGCTGCATGTACGAAAGTTGTCTGCACGCATACTCACAAAATTCGCCAAAAACAGTAAGACTCGACACTTGCTGATTGCCATTCCCTCATTTGTTGCTAGAGAACCTTCGTGCCTTCATCGTGTCAGCAGACGTAGTTACAAAACTGGTCAGCCTCCTGAATGCCGAGGAGGATGTACAAGAGGTCTCCATCCGCGTACTCGCCGAAGTTGCAGTATACGGTGGGATCCGTGGTTCTCTCCATATCATTTGCTCACTTTTTGCTCGTAGAACCTCAGGCGGTCGTCGACACTAATGTTGCCGCGACTCGATAAGTCGAGTCGCGACTCGGGAAGTCGACTCAAACCCGGGTTTGACTCGACTCGACTCGACTTGGAACCACCAAAGTCACTCGAAGTCGACTTGAGTCAACTCAAGTCGATGAAGTCAAGACTTTTTTGGATAAATACTCAGACCAATACACAATGTCACCTAGATACATAAAAAGAACGGGAAACTGTCCTAATTATTTACGGGAACCCAAGAGCAAGCTCAATCACCATTCTCCTCCGGCATTTCAAAGTATGGAATTTCTGCGAAGTCGCAGCTGTCTGAAATCTCCCTCCTAATAACTTTTCTGTGCTCATCATCGCCTGTAGATGCTAAAACCCGCAGCCAGTCTTCTTCGTCATCAGCAACAATGGCAGACTGCCATTCAGACATGAAGTTCAGCCTTGATTTTTTGAAATGGAACTTCAACATCTGAAGAGCCTCCATTAGCATGGGACTAATGCGGTTTCGTCGTTTCATATCAGTCTCAGCTGATGATGAAAATACTCTTTCGGACGGCACAGAGGTCGCCTCGACTGCGGCGTAGTCGGTGAAGAGGCGGTAAATTCTGGGCTACGTTGTTTTCCCATGATTCTATATAATAAGAGGTTCAGCAATTGTTGCTAGATTGCATATGAGCTTTAAACCAGGGACGCACCATCCAATAGCCAATCATATCGGTTGAGGCCTTGGGAGGGATCACACTATGCTCGTAGTGCCTCACCTCTTCTTCAATTGACTGGTTCCCACCGGTTCTTCCTGTCGAAAAATCGAGAGACTGTTTGGAATGACGATAGCGCTGTGTCACATTCGCTATTCCTGTGTGCACTGGTGTACCCAGAGTTCGAGAACAAGATGGTGCACCAATGCTGGAATCTGATTCAGATCCCACAGGAGAACTTGAGCCAGAAGCATTCTCGCCGACTGCGGCCTTGTAAGCTTCAAGCTTCAAAATTTTCAGTGCTTATTTCAGGGCTCGGATAAAGTTGCAAACCTTGTCAAAAATGATTTTCCTTGCCATCGCTTGATCCACAGCGGACCAATTCTGCTTGATCCATTCCAAACGAACGGACGGATTGATGACTAGCACCAATTGTGTATTCAGAGAGGACCTCCCAAAAAAAAAACAGGCTGCACTTACACATCGAAACAATATATGCATCAGTGTCACCGAACCTGTTATAATATTTGGCAGTGACATCCAGGCCGGGCCGGATGAATTGTGCGACATTTTCAGCTTGCAACTCGCGTTCAGCGACCATCGATTTCCACGAAGACATGAAGAGCTCGAATGCGGGGATGGCACCAGATAGAATTGGTGTGTTCTCTGCAGACATAGCAGTTTGAACAATGTGAGGTTGCTAGATAAACCTCAGAATCGATTCCATCGAAGTGGTTAGGAATACCTGAAGTATCAACTCCATCAACTCCAACCGATTCCAATGCCGGGTTTCCAACGGGTGGTTGAATTGGCGAGCATCACGGTTCAAAGTGAAAAACTGCTGCACAGGCTGTGTGGCCAGTTCATCAGTTTGAATGTTGTATGACACAAGCGACTCACCTCTCGCAAGTATCGAAGCCGACGAAGCATGTAAAACACGGAATCCCACCGTGTTTTGACATCTGGCAAAACCGTAACAGAGCGAGTACTACCGGTTGCTTGACAACTCTATTCTCGACCAAAGCAACCTGCGTACAAAGTGAATTGGTATTGCCTTGTTTGATAATGTCGAGAAGCTGATCGCGACGTTGGCCAGACTTGCGAATAAAGGCCACAGTTTTACGGGCCCGACGAATGGGACCAGCCTTGCGTGTAGTTTGTGTCTGCCGGAAATTGACTGCAGGAGTATCGTCGTCTGTGCCAGTCTCTGTTCCAGGATCCGTTTCTGTATCAGAGTGGGTGTCTTGGTCGTTGTCCCTCTCCATCTGGCGTATCACAGCCTGGGAGCATAAATTGATGATGTGCACGAAGCAGCGAATATAATTATTTTTAGCATCAAACTGAACACCAATGCCGTTCAAAAGTCTGGCAAGGTGAACCATGAACGATCCATTGTTTGATGCATTGTCCAGAGTGAAGTGCCCGACCTAGAAATAGGTGACCAGTGCACGAATGAAGTGTGGGTTTACCTACCTTGCGCTCAATTCCAGCGAGCTGAAGGATATTGAACACAATTCGTGCGAGCCATTGGCCGCTATGTGCACCCCGAATGCACCGAAATGCCAGTAAAGCTTGGCGTAGCACAGCCTGATTGTTCTCCCCCTTGTGGCTCAGCCAGTGAGCCGTCAGGGCAAGGAATGGATGTAATCCGTTGCTGCTCCAGATATCAGCTGTAAAGCTGATCAGACCGATAGCATTCTTGAAAAGTTTGTTAGAGTGGTATTGAACTTATAAATAAGCCACGTACACCCAACTCGGCTTTGAGTTTGGTATAATAGAGAATCCAGGCATCTATGATGAGATTCCGGAGCTTTGTTCGATGAATAATGTCGTTGTCTGTCAGGGTCTCCCACAGAAGCAGGAGGAGATCCCGAAACTCGCGATTTTCAATCAAGTTGATTGACTTGAAAAGAAAGCAGAGTCAGCATTGGCCAATAGAGAGAATGATATTGACAGACAAGATCGTTTGATACGATGACCTTGACTAGTTGATCTGTGAGGTTTTGAACTGAGAAGGGGAGGCGCTGTAACTCCTGTGCACACTGTTTTGCCAGTTGTTTGTTGCGCTCTGCAGGAAGTTTATTCTCCCAGCCATATTTTTCAACAGCCGCAAGATATTCAGGAGCATGAGATTGGAGATGCTGGCGGCATGTGGTAAGGCTGGATGCAGCAGCGTAGATTTGTCTGGCCAATTATCAGTCCAATTTTCGGTTATTAAATAATGATATTCACCCGCAGATCCGACACTTTTGACCGCTATCGAGAGTGTGGATGCCAAAGAAGTATTTGCAATCAGCGGATTTCATCTGTCCTAAAGTTTGCGGCTCTGGCCAAGCATAGC
>JARGXW010000382.1:0-134849 GCA_029204085.1 Mycena sp. CBHHK59/15
AATCCGGGTGCATACTCACTCCCGCCATCGACTCTGACCCAGTCTATTGCAGAACCTGTTGTTGTCGATGACTGGGAGACCATAGAAGACATCGAGATGGATGAATAGTTATCAGTGGAGCAGTTAATTTATATTATCTTACTTAATTTACATATCCAAAGTATATTTAAGGTTTTTTGCCAGTTAGAACAAGCTCTGCGAGGTCGCATGGACATAGAACGAGAATTGAGACGAAGCGGTGCAATATTGTGTGGCGATGTGCTTATGTAAGTTGCCATCAACGATCCAGGCGATGCCCACTCCCACAGTCTGACAATTACTTTCATGATCAGCATTTGGTCATTGCGACTCAGGAGGAGAACTGCTCCAACTTGAAATGGAACACCTCCCGTGCTCTGTGGTTTTCAAATGCTATGAGCCTCTGAAAATGCCAATGTCCATATATATGGCAGTCATAGTGAAAGGAGAACACACCCACCCTATTCCTCTACCTTCCAAGTCACCACCAAATATACAATCAGAACTATTTGAACTTCTGCCCCAATTCAATGAGGATTTACCTGACTTGACAGCTCGATGCTTACTCCATAATTGTCACAGTTAAGACCTGAGCGTCCACTCTCGGTATGAAGACAGGGATTGGATAGTGCTCGTAGTAGATCTCAAAAGATGATGGAATAAAAGGTTAACTACGACAGCATAATTGCTACTCTACTTATACTGTCTAGCGAACCGTGTGAACTAATCTATATACTACTACTACCCTTAACTGCATGTTCTTAATGTCCTTGCTGTGTCCTCATGTTCTGATGTCATCCTGTCGTCATCCTTCAGGCCGGGCCGGTCTTAGTCATAGCCTCTTTGTCATCCAGCGCTTAGATCTCTGGCGCTTAGATAGGTGTTGGAACAATAGATCTTATCTAATCGTGACATTACCCCCCCCCCCCCTAGGATCGTTGTCCCGATGATTTAACGTTCGTAGGCTTCGATTCCTGGCAATGGCGGAAATTTGGCTGCTTCGTTGAATCTGCCCGTTTCTGGGTCATGTAGCCATCTTTCTGGGTATGCCATGCTTTCTTGTTTCGACTTGAAACAGTGGATTAAATAGTCCCAGTGTCCCTGTTTGAAGACAGGGACCGTCTGCTTCGTCGTCGAGTTTGCGGACTCCTCTGTTTTTGGTGGCATCAAGCCTCTTTTCCGTAATTCTGCGGCCAGCGCCGTCTTTTCCTCTGTGGTCATCCCTTCCAGCTTGGACTCTACCGACAACTCTCGAACTGCGATCCCGTGCTCGACATTATATCTGTTCAAGAGCTTCTTCGTGTTCGACAAGTGCCTCGTCGGTTCCCAGGTCCGTTCTGAAAGTGGGAAATTCTTCCACTTTATGAGGTATTGGTATCCTCTCCCTCGTTTCCTGTGGTTGAGGACTTCCTCCACCTCGTACTCTTCTTCCCCACCGACGATGTTCGGCGGTGGTAGTTCTTCTCTCCTTCCCACGGGGGGTTCCACGTATGGCATAAGCAGTGCCTCATTGAAGACCGGATGTGACTTGTCCGTCTCCGGCAACTTGAGCTTGTATGCCGATGCGCCAACCTTCTCCAGGATCTTGTAAGGCCCCAGTCTTCTATCCTCCAGCTTCCCTGTCGGCCATCTGTGGCTATGTTCTTTCCATCTAGCCAAACCCGATTGCCGACCTTGAACTCTGGCGCGTCCCGACGCTTAGCGTTGTAGTATTTTTTCATGGTTTTCTGAGTTTTCTCCAGCGCTGCTGGCTTCTTCTCGGATCTTTTTCATTTTCTCTACTAAATTGTTCGCGGGTTCATTGCACGATTCGACTGCATTTCTATCCCCTTCCAGGGGTGCATTCCCGTATTTATGAAAAACAGCGACATGCTCATCGACGAGCTCGTCTTGTCGTTATGCGTAAATTCTGCCAAGGACAACCAATCGGACCAGTCCGATTGTCGAGAATTTATGAAAACCCTGAGATATTTTTCGATCTCCTGATTCATCCTCTCTGTCTGCCCATCGTGATCGGGTGAAACACTGTGCTTGGGTTCATCTCAACCCCCATCAGCCGGTTCAGTTCCTTCATGAACCCCGATACGTATCTCGGATCCCGATCCGAGATAATCTTCCTTGGCACTCCATGATATCTAATCACCCGATCCCGGGTCAACCGGGCCGTCCCCTCGCTTGTCTGTTCCATGCTTGTTGGCTCGCAATGGATCATCTTCGAAAAGGTGTCAACCCACACCTGTATGGCATCGAACCCGTTGCTGACTGGCAGCGGACCAATAAGATCTATGGAAATAATCTGCCAAGGTCCCTCGGCAATCTGGTGCGGGTTCAGCTTTCCTTGTTGGTAGTGATGAACCCTGGTTCTCTGGCATGCCTCGCAGGCCTTCAAGTGCTTCGTGACTTGATTCCCTAGTCTCGGCCACCAATAATTATGTTCTACCATTTCCTGTGTTCAGTTCTCTCCTGGATGGCCGAGCAAGGGGTTATCGTGGTGTAGCCCAATGATTCTGTCTCGTAGCTCTTTGTCTCTTGGCACATAGATTAAGTCATTGTAGTAAATGACGTCGTCCTTCTTTTCCCACCTGGGGAGCTTCTTCAAGAGCGCCTGCTTGACGCTCTGGTCTATCTTTTTCTCCTTCCTAATCGCTTCCAGGATCTCTGTCTCCGGTCCATCGAGCACAATTTCTTGCACACGAAAGTGCTCCGGTTTCAAAAGAACGACGTCATCGTTGTCGTTTTTTCCTTGGTCATGATCTGATCTCCGAGATAGGGATCTGCCTTCTTATTCAACGCTCCGGGCCGATGGTGAAGGGTGAAGTCATATTCTGCTAACTCCAGTATCCATCAGGCCTGTCTCCTGTTCAGCTTCTGCAGCTTTTTGAAATATTCCAGATTCTGGTGATCCGTCAGAATCTCAAATGTTTGCCGCGCTCCCATCAGCATCTGCCGATACTCCTCCAGGGCGAGCATAATCGCGAGCATCTCTTTGTCATAGATCTCGTAGTTCCGCTCGTCTGGTTCAGTCCGTGTGACATGAACGCTACAGGGCGCCATTCGCCCTCCTGCTCCTGTGACAGGATTGCTCCCGTCGCTCCATCCGACGTGTCTGCCTCTAACCGGAACTTGCCATTGTCCGTGGGTAATGCTAATACCACGTCCTTGGCAATGCGGTCCTTCAGCTTCTGGAACACATCCTTCTGCTCCTGTTCCCACCGGAACCCTCCTTTCCCGTCAACCATGTAAGCGGTTTAGCAACCTCGCTGTATCCCCGGACGACGCGGCGATAGAAGTTGGTGAACCCTAAGAACGCCTGGGTTTGCTTCAGGTTCTTTGGTTCTGGCCACTCCATCACGCCCTTAATCTTGGCGGGGTCCATCCTCATCGAGTTGTAGGAGATAATGACTCCTAGGAATTCGATCTCCGTGTGTTCGAACTCGCACTTCTGGGTTTCAGGAACAGCTTGTTGTCCTGGAGTACCTTCAGTACTCTTTTGTCAATGCACGATGTTCTTCCAAGTTGTCGGAGAAGATCAGGATGTCGTCCAGATAGATGACGACCTTTCCTTCATTGATGAGATCTCTGAGCAGATGTTCATCATCATCTGGAATGTCACGGGCGAATTGGTAAGCCCGAAGAACATCACGAGCGGCTCGAACAGCCCTCGATTTGTGCGGAATGCCGCTTTCCACTCATCTCCCTCCTTGATCTGTACATTCTTGTACCCCCATCGAACGTCTAGCATCGTGAAGTACCGGGCACCTCGGAGTTTATTGACTAACTCTGATATTAGCGGAAGCGGATAACGGTTTTTAATTGTCATCTCATTGAGCTTCCGGTAATCTTGCACTGGTCGCAAGGTGCTGTCTTTCTTCTTTATGAAAAAGAACGCCAAAGCCATCGGTGATTTGCTGGGGCGGATCCTCCCGCTCTTCAAGTTCTCCTCCAGGAACTCGTTCAACTTTTCTTGCTCTGTTACCGAGAGTGGGTAAATCTTGCAATCTACAGCCTTCGAGTTTGGCTTTAGCTCGATCGCATGATCCCATTGTCTTTTCTCGGGTAACAAGTCGAACAATTCCTTTGTGAAGACCTTCACATATTCCCGGTACTCTTCGGGAATCTTCTCCTCTGTCATCCGCTCTTTTCCTCGATTGGCTTCTTCTGCCAATTTCTGTGACTGGGTCTCTTTCAACCTCAAGTCAATTGCTTCTCCGAAGTCCACGAGTAGAAGGGATTCTCCTTCTTCCAACTTGTTCTTCCACCGATCTCCTCTTCCAAATTCCGTCCTGGTCATGTTGCACTCCGGCGGGCACCGACTAAAGAGCAAAGTCTGTGCTCTCCAGTCTATCACAGGGTTGTGCTTGAACAACCAGTCGTACCCAATGAATATCCGGGCTTTGCCGAGTCCTGTGACGAGGAATCTCTGCTTCTCTGAATGGGGTCCAATGGACATGATCAACTCTACATAATGAGTGATCTTTCCCCGTGTGTTCTCGGTTCCGTCGGCATTCCGGGCGACAATGTGCGCTTCAAGCTCGTGTAGCTCAAAGTCTTCAGCCTTGGCGTAGTCTTGATCGATGCATGTGGCTGTGCATCCATTATCAAGAAGAGCCTTGACTGCGCGCGTCTTCCCTGTGTCCAACATTGTCAACGTGACTGGAACCAGCATCTCATGATGCTTCCGCTGCCTCTGGACTTCCTTCATCTCCTTCGCTAGCCTGTCTCCCTTCTGCTCCTTGATTGCCCTGTGGGATACCCACTTGGCCGCCTTCAGTCCCGTCAGGCCGGCCGGCACATCAATCGACTTCCCCGTCTTCTCCTTAGGTGCTACCTCCTCTTTTGAGGATTGAGCCTCTGTGACATCGTCACCCTTTTTTGTCGCACTATTTTTCTCTCTGGGTTGGGTTCCAGGGGCCTTTTTGAGTTGAATCTTAAACTCACTCCAGAGTTTATTCTTCTTGTCCATTTTCTTGTTCTTTAGGTTATGTAACCGATTCTGATTCTCCAAGATGCGTGTTTTTTGTTTGCTAGCTGTCACGTACCGTGACATCGGACTCCCTCGGCCTCCGAGAATCACCGAATCGTAATGTCCCCATTCTCATTGGCTACTTCATTCACCATATGCTCAAGACTCCCTATGAATCACTATGACTTTCTTCGTCGGCGTCCTCGGCCTTCCGACGTCCGCCGACACAGCATTGACTTACATTGACTCCTACATACTCATTCCCATCGCGGAGCCTATCGGCCTCCGATGATTAATTACACTACAGGCAAGCCCGACGCTCTCACTAGACGATGGGACGTCTACCCTAAAGAGGGGGATAGTGGCTACGCCAGTGCAAATCCGCATAATTTCCGACCAGTATTCACTCAGCATCAGATTGGTGCGTCCCTTCGCGCATCCGCGCTTTGGACCCCGGTGCTCCGAGCTGGTCACATTATGGACATTGATCAACTTCACGCGGACATCCGAGATGCCCTACCTTCTGACCCTTCTGCCTCACGACATCTTAATGACGCCTCAGACCCCCGATGGGTAACCTGAGATGGACTTCTCTATCACGATGGACGTATCTACGTCCTGGACGCCGCGGAACTCCGACTTCAGGTTCTGCTCGACAAACACGATCATCTACTTGCTGGTCATTGGGGACAAAACAAGACCCTTGCCTTGGTCCGACAGGAATATGTGTGGCCCGGACTCCGAGACTTTGTTAAAAGTTACGTCCGATCATGCGTTTCTTGCAAACACGGCAAATACACTCACCATAGACCCTACGGACTCCTTCGGCAACTCCCGGTCCCCGAGCGGCCTTGGGACTCGATTTCTATGGACTTCATTGAACAGCTCCCTATGTCCGACGGCTATACCAGCATCCTCGTCATTGTCGACCACCTGTCCAAGATGGGACTCTTTATTCCCTGTCACGGCAAAATCTCGGCGTCCAAGTTAGCCCATTTATTCGTCCTTCATGTTTTCTCCAAGCACGGAGTCCCGAGCCATGTCACCTCCGACCGGGGCACCGAGTTTGTTAACCATTTCTTCCGTTCCTTGGGAGAAGCGCTCAATATGTGTCTACACTTCACCGCCAGATACCATCCTTCCGCCGACGGACAGACCGAGCGCGTCAACCAGACCTTGGAACAATACATCCGGATGTACTGCAATTATCAGCAGAACAACTGGGCCGCACTTCTCCCTCTAGGCGAGTTCTCCTACAACAACACTCCTAATGAAACTACCGGAGTATCCCCTTTCTTCACCAACAAGGGCTATCACCCGTCGGTTACCGTGCACCCCGAGCGGGATATTACCTCCGCTCGGGCCTGAGACTTCATCACAGACTTGGACACTCTACACCAAGAGCTTCGCACTCAGATGGCCACTGCACAGAAGCGCTATCAGGGACCCGCAGACAAGCAGAAAACTGCGGACCCGAAGATCTCTATCGGAGACGAGGTATACATCAATGCCTTTGGCTTCCGAACGGCGCGACCGACTATGAAATTCTCGGAACTCTACTATGGTCCGTTTGAAGTTATTGCCCAGCCCGGACCCGCTTCCTTCACAGTTAAACTTCCCCGAGACATGCGTCAAATTCACCCCGTCTTTCATGTCTCTCAACTCGAGCCCTCACATCCAAATACTATACCAGGTCGAGAACGGCCTCTGCCGGCCCCGATCGAGATAGAAGGGGACCTCGAGTATGAAATCGCAGAGATATTGGACAGCAAAATCGATCGGCGCCGTCGGCCTCCGCTAGTCTACCTTGTTCGCTGGGACGGCTACACTGGAACAGTGGAGGAGACATCTTGGCTACGAGCCAATGAACTTGCCCATGCAGCAGATCTTGTTAAAGTATTTCACACCAAACATCCTAACCATCCTGGTCCGTTGTAACATCGGACACCAACGGCCACCGATGCGACTCGTTTACGATGTCTCGCACAGGTTTTTACGCAATGAAGGTTTTCTGAGCGTTTTCCTTTTAAAAACCCTTTTTTCTTCCTTATGTTACTATCACACATTTCACGACTCAAAAAGAAAAAATCATTTCTATACTACAAGAGGACAGTTTTTAGGTGGACCCACTCGGCCCCGCCTCGTCGGGTCCCGGCCCTTTCGACCCCCCGCTCGGCCCCGACCCGGACTCCCCTTCCTTTTCCTTCACCGGTGTCTTGATGAAGTTCCCATTTTCATCCCGCTCGGGCTCCGGCGTCAACATCTGTGGGGCGGTGACTGCCCACACCTCTGGATGCACAACTTGCATCCAGGCGCTCCCCAAGGTCACCAGGTTCCGGAGGGCGCGAGAGGTCACCTCCGCGGCATCCGAGCTGTCTACAACAGCCCCCATGATGCCGAGGAGGTTACTCTCGGCCCTCCGGTGGTGCTTGGCGTTTCATCCGCCTCCTTCTTCTCCCTCGCCGCTCGGCCCCGTCGGTCCTTCTCGGACGCCTCCACCCCAGACGACAGGAGGTCCACCAGGCCTCCAAAGAGGCCCCGACGGCCTCCGATGCGACTTCCGACTCGCCTGCGGTGAAGCTACACCATACCTTGCTGGTGTAGCACTTGGCGCAGGCTTTGCCCTTTTCGCGCCATAGACAGGGAGCGAGGGTGCTCCGGCAATGCGTGCACTGTGGACGGGGTTAGCCTCCGACGGGTCCCGATACTCCCCGACTTACCTTGTTGGGGAACTCATTCCCCGTCTTCCTCTTCTTCCCCGTCGGCCCCGACTCAGCCCCCGACTCGGAGCCCCGCTCCTCCTCCTCGACCTTGCCCATGTTTCCCTTTCTCCTTCTCTTTCCGCTCGGCCTCCGCTTTCTCCGCCGCAAGCGTTTCTGCTCGGCCTTTTCGGCGCCCGTTTTGCAGCCTCTTTCTCGGCCTCCGTGGCTGCCCGACGAGCCGCCTCCTCCTCCTCCTTTCTGCGCCTCCTCGTCGCCGCGCGCAGGCGGTGGCGGAGAGCGGCCTCTCCCTCTGACCACTCCTCGGCCTCGGACTCCCGTGTGTTTTCAACACGGGCGTGGTACTCTTCGGTTGTCTCGTTTGCGTTGCGGGGCATTGCGGTAGTAGGGGAGGTTTGGGTAGTGGGTGATGGTTGTTGACAAGATGTGGAAAAAAAATCGCTTTCACATCACGTGCTACTGTACAGTTGCTGCGGAAGTGTTCGGGCCGATCGGAATCGCCCCGAACTCCATTCCATTGATGCAGATTTCCCAGCACCTCATGGTTCGGTGCTAAGTGGGGGATACTGTCACGTACCTGACATCGGACTCCCTCGGCCTCCAGAATCACCGAATCGTAACGTCCCCATTCTCATTGGCTACTTCATTCACCATATGCTCAAGACTCCCTATGAATCACTATGACTTTCTTCATGGCGTCCTCGGCCTTCCGACGTCCGCCGACACAGCATTGACTTACATTGACTCCTACATACTCATTCCCATCGCGGAGCCTATCGGCCTCGATGATTAATTACACTACGATATCATTTAAATAGCTCGATGTACTCTCACTTCTAGTCAGTTTGAATATCACTAAGTTTCCCTCTTCTCAGTCCGCATCCTCTCGGTATTCCGTTCTCCTCCGAAATTGGACACTGGGTGTAGAGAAGGGCGCAGCGCATAGCTGAAGCCAAGTCCACTCCCTCTGTCGTCCCCGAGTCGGACCTCCTCCGCCTCCGATAGGACTTCACACTTATCCACGAAGTCCCCCTTTGTGATGTTCCTTCCTTATCGTTCACATAAAACTATTGTCTTGACAGGACCCATTGGACCCCGACGGAATCTGGTACTTGACACTAGCTACATTTTCTGTGTATGGGGCCCTTTTAAAAACCCTTCTCCCTAAGGAGATCTGTGAGGGCCTTCAGGTCCTCTTGGGTGTATTCCTCGGTCTTGATCGACCGGATGTTGAACTTCCCCTTTTGGGGCTCGGGACAATCCTTCTTCATGTGGCCGTCCTTGCCACAATTGTAGCACAGGAAAGGTGTTCCTTTTGCCTTGTTCCTGTCTACGTCCATGGGGGCGGTCTCGCCGGCCCCAATCTTCTTTGCCAAATTTGGCGCTGTCCCCTGATATCCCCGGGTGGGGTTGTCTGTGCTGCTGGTACAGCGGTGGTCGTCTTCTGGGCAGGTACCCAGAACATTCTGGCCTGTTGGGCCTTCCGGAGCGCCTGCCGCTCCATGTTCCGGCTGACTATCATCAGCCTCCTTCTCAGCTCCCTGTAGGTGGTGGGAGCTTCCAGCAGCCCAACATTGAGCTGGCTGCGCACCTCGTCCGAGACGAGGTTCTCCAGGGTCTCCACCAAGAAGGTGTCATGAGACCCAGTTCTGTCCGACAGGTCGTAACCTGCCTCTTCCGCATTCAACTCGAATGCTTGTATGAAATCTACCAGGGCGGCTGGCGGTGGTGGTAAGGTGCATGTGTGCCGTCTGGGTGCCATTTCCGTCGGCAAACGTCTCTGCTAAACTCTCCAGGAACTCTGGATAGTCACAATTCTCCTCAAAGGTGCTCTGCCTTCGAGCCTTCTTCTTCCAGTTCCGCGCCCAGTTGGACGCCAGACATTTGGCTCTGTCTTCTCGGCCCAGTAAGGACACCGTGAAGGCAAGTTTCTTCTTCTCGGTGTTAAACTCTGAGGCGTAGGCCCAGACGTAGTTGTCCAGGGTGTCGCACCAAGTTTCAAACTTGGATTTGTTGTTCCCGTCGAACATCGGCAGGGTCTTTGCGTAAGAGATCCATGAGGATCCCGAGCGTGGGGTTTGTTCTTCTCCGTTCCATCCCGGAACAGGGACTGGAACATATCTGATTCAGGGAGGGGCTTCCTCCTCCATTGGGTGAGCGGGGGTCTGGGGGCGTGACATCTCAATTGGCGCTGGTGATAGGGGTTTCGGGGGTGAAGGTGGAGAGGTGGTTGCGATGAGTTTCGTGGGTCGGGGCGCTAATACTGCGCGGTGAGGAGGAGGTGGGTGAGCGGTGCTTGGGATATCAACAGAAATGCCGATGGAGGGAGGCTGGGTGGGAGGGGACCAGTCGGGGGTCTTTGAGAAACGGCCTAGTGGTATAGCTCGGACTCGTCTTCGGAGTCGGATGGGGGAACGCAGTAAGACGTCCTGGTATGGATCGCAGTGTTAAAGCCGGGCAGGGGTTCATATGCCACAAGGGTGATGGTGGGGTCAAGGTGGTTTTCTGCTAACAGAACAGTCCGGGGTCTTCTATGACTCCCCCCGCAGCTGCGAGATAGCCCTCTCCGAGGATTAGGCTAGTGCTCCTGCGACTACCATTGTGCTTGGGATGGACTCAATGTTTCCCGTGGCACAGTGTCTGTCTGTTCGAGTGAACCGTGCAAGATGGGTGCTGCAATTGTTTAACGTCGGTGTGGACAACATGAGGTGTTGGTGGGGGAATGGGTCTTCGGGTAAGAGGCTGCCGCAATGGCAGAAAGGGTAAGAGGTAAAGTGGGTAGGTGGGGAGAAAGGGAAAGGAGGTCGGAAGTGGCGGTACGAGGGTATGAGGGGTAACCTTTTATTATGTCACAGTTAAGACCTGAGTGTCCACTCTCAGTATGAAGAGAGGGATTGGGTAGTGCTCGTAGTAGATCTCAAAAGATGATGGAATAAAAGGTTGACTACGACAGCATAATTGCTACTCTACTTATACTGTCTAGCGAACCGTGTGAACTAATCTATATATACTACTACTACCCTTAACCGCATGTTCTTAATGTCCTTGCTGTGTCCTCATGTTCTGACGTCATCCCGTCGTCATCCTTCAGGCCAGGCCGGTCTTAGTCATAGCCTCTTTGTCATCCAGCGCTTAGATCTCTGGCGCTTAGATAGGTGTTGGAACGATAGATCTTATCTAATCGTGACAATGATCCACTCTTCAGGCCATTGATAGTGCTGCCTGGTGGTGTGGAAGGGTGCTCTGCCCCCTTTGTGGACATAGCCCTTCTCACAGGTTACGCATCCCATGCCAATTCGGTGACCTGATCATTTATTATTTTATTTCTCTCATTCTTTGCATCTTACTTGAGAATTTCCCTCATACACACTCATTTCTTCCCATTTTGATCCCAGATTTCTTATACAGCTGCTCGAGTGTGTTCCTACACATTCCACTGTCAAGCCGACTCATACTGGACCTCACAATCATTTCCTCATCCACACGGGAAATATTTGTTATTGAGCTTTTGGACTTCCTTACATATTATTATGCTTACCTATCAGATACACCACAGATTTCTTGTTCTTCTCACTATGTACCGCCAACGCGACGAGCAAGACCCGAGTCATCAGCCATCTTGGACTATGCTGGGGATCGAGCCGACAGTGGCTTGGGCCCCCACTTGTCAATGTCTTGCAGGGGACATGCTCTCCCTATTCCGTCTTTGCATAGCTCCCAGTTGGTTTGACTGGCAGAGGTGTCATTCTAGCCAAGGCTTTTCCCCATGGACTCTTAGATTATTTTGACATTTGACACATTATTTTTATTTGTTTATTTGTAGGGGGATCACTCCGGGCCTCTTACCACCACCTATATACCACATTCTGTGCTCCTCCTCGAGATTCAGAGTCTTCACTTCCACATCTGAGCTGAGTTCTTTATTCAATTTGTCTTACAGATCATTCTACACCTAGTTCTATTCTTACACCCTGTGAGACGACGATTTGGCTGCATGCCCGACCCATCAGCCAGTACAACCTGGACACCACTTGGTCCATGCCTGGACCAACCTTCTCTTCTACAGTGGTATGTGGTAGTGCAAATCTAGCAGATCTAGGAAGGTGCTATAAAGACACCTAACAAACCACTACTGAACTAACACCAAACAATGGTTCCAGTATGCGAATTTCGCAAGAGTTCGGTGAGTTGACTCAAGTATTAGGTCTTTAGACAATGGCTAAGTCTCTAGACTCGTTGAATCAAGCTTGGAAGCTTTGAGAATCGGTTAATTCGATTTATAGACTTGAACTGAGTCTTTAGCAAACACACCCAAGATGAACAAGGGTTTATAGATGTAACAGTCGAAACTGTGCAATTCTAGACACAAGGTCTCCGATATAAACTGAGGTTACTGATGTCCTGATATTCTGATGTTCTGATATTCTGATGTTTCCCAATATAAATCACAAGTGTTAGCTCAGACCAAAGTCTAGAGTGTTGGGTTTTTAACAATCAAGATATATTATGACAACCACAATGGGGGCTCAAATACAAAGACCTCTACTGAGCATCTAGGGAATTGAACAGAGCCGATGTTAGTCCCTTGAGTTGACAGACAGCTATCCAAAGATAGTCTCTGCCTATTTCCGCGGAGGTAACCGCTGTCCAAAACCTGTGATGGCTCACTACTTATATACTATGCGTCTAATTATCAACCTACATGAGTCAGAACGAACAGGGTATAGGGTATATGAAATATATCACGCCTGTACTTTTGTAATCAATATATTTCTCAAATGAACTGCCCCTCCTGGACTAGGATATGTGTTTATGCACCCCTAGAGGGATTATATACATCCACTGAATTGCGGAATCAGCTGCCAAGAACAATTATTTTTCCTATGGCTCGTCTCGACAGGCCCTAGACCCTCCTAGGGAGCCTGAGTCCCACTTTGACCACTGTAGGAAGACCCTGGTTCAAAACCGTGATACTGGGGATTGCTGAGAATCGATCTCTGATTGAATATGGGCCGCTCGGGTATCCGGTGCATAGTTCACTGGCCCTCGAGACCGAATATGCATAATTAATGATTGCCGTGCTTCTCGAGTCCCCTTCTGGGATTGAACCAATTATAGAGAGAGTATCCATCTTATACTGCTAGCTCCTTGATCTTTAATAATCATAGACTTCCTCTTAGATGCTACTCTGTGTTGTGTCGTCCATCCAGATAAATATATTCAATGCAGACCTGTTCTAGATCACCCTCTTATAAAGGTACAATTCTAGACATCATATAGGTGAAGCATGATTATAGAATCAGTATTTCGGAGTAATACTGATATGTTAGGGATCTAAGTGTGAAATACTTATATGTTTATTTTGCAAAATGTGTGTTCTTAGGGTAAGTATATTCACTGCTTATCACCATACCTCACCAAAAAGTTGCCGACACTTCTTAATCCAATGTTGAGCAACATTCACATCTCTCTTGGAAATTGCTCTTATGTCAAAACATTTATTGATCAAGTAAGGCGAGTATCATTCCCCAATAGAACTGGGTGGGCAGGTGCATACTTTTCTCTATCTCTATCTACACCTGAATAACCACTATTGTCAGGCACCACATATTTCCTGGAGCAGCAGAGTCTACACCATCCTCTAGAGGATCAAGATATTCATTGGATGGTTGGGCTCGACTCAATGGCAAATCTGGATGTCCATCCTAAAGATGAACCCAGTGATTGTTCCAGAGGCAACTCTCCACTGTGTTTCATCATCTGTACGGGAGTCGAGGGAAGCAAGAGACTGCTTGAGGGCCAATATGTCCAAAGCGACATTGGATTCAAGTGGGTGGTGGGTTTCTATGGGTTTGAGCTTGTGGGGTGGGAAAGGGATGCAAGTACATGTGGGTTAAAAGACTTACACATGCTTCTTGCACTTACCTCACAGAAGCTGTGGTTTTCTGTCACATCTTTATTACTTGACAGACAGCTATTGCACACCAAATGATTTCTTAAGCTATTGAGGACATTGTTTACTTGGATATGGAGAAGAAGATGCAGTGGCATCATATACAAGGGGTAAGTGTTGATGGTTATAACAGCAAAATACTTCAGTGGGCACCATACAGAATGCTACAGTATGGGCCAAGATTGTTTCTATTCCCAAATTGATGAGGCTCAATCCATTCAACAGCCCATCATGGTGGCTCCATGGGTAAAACTACCTTGCTGCTTTATTATTCAATAGTTGTAATTGTTTCAACATAGCCTGCACTCACAACCACCTCATGGGGATTTTGGAAAGAATTGGGTGGATATCTGAGTTGCTAGAATTTGAGACAGAGTCTGAGGTTGTGACAGCAGTGTCATAGGAATACGAGATGGGCCAGCAACTGGATTATCACGATAACATAGATTTTTCTCAGCAAGCTTCTTTGCTTAGTGTGCAGCCTTTGCCCTGGCCCTTTGGGCAGCATATATATCTGGATCTAACAACATAGCACTACTGACCCATTCTTTGAATAATTGTTGCCAAATTTTATACAGAAAACACATACAAGTTGTGCTATATCCAGTTTTTTAATTATAAAAATATTGTTGCCAGAGAAACCCCCAGAGAAAGCCCAGATATGCAGTATAGAGTCCCTGACGAGGTTGCCCTTCGAATCTGTCCCCAAGTCTTTCACTGACAAAATTGCTGCAAGACAGTGCCAGAAGAATTGCTTCCCAAAACTGATTGACACTCTTTGTTGCCCTTTTCTGGAATGCAGGTGGAAGTGATGATTTTGGCATAGTTAAAACTTAAGCAACTGGACACCACTTTGTGGGAGAGCTCTGACAATAAATTGCTTTTTTGGCAGGAGCAAACTAAGGCCCTGCAGGTGGACTTCACACTCTGGTCAAAAACCAAATGGGTTTAGGCTTTCAATTCAGATTCAGAGAATGGTAAAGAATCTCATGTAGTTAGAAAGGTGTGAGCCAGGATGCTGGTATGGACAGAAAGAAGCAAAAAGATCTCTTGATGATGTGCAAATAGAGTTTGATCAAATACAATAATTTTCTAACACTGGGACTGTAGAGTCAATGATGGCTGGGTGTCACTGCTACTGCTAAGGACTAAGAGGCCTATGATTATGGCTTGGTACCGAAATTAGCCTGTCCCAAAGTTTTGTCCAGACTTTTTGCCATGGTGGGTCCAAAGCTTCTGTCCGGACTCTGCTTCTGGCCAGAAAATTTTGTCTGGACTTTGCTTCTGACCTATTTTTTGCTCTAAAAACTTCCCAGGCCAAAAAGAAATGGCAAAAAAAATTGAATTCACAAGCAATGCTTATTGAATATTATTTTATTCTATTCTGCATTGTCTACAAAGCCCAGTTTGGCAGTGGCATACTTCACATTGACAAGATAGGCAAATTGAGTGGCACTCGAACAAGTAGGGAAATTGATGATCAGGCCAAAATTTTTGTCCGGACCCCAATCTGACCTGGGCCACCCAAGTTCCTTTGTCCGGACTGTGGATCTGAGGTTCACTCATTGACCTCTCGATTTGTCCGGACTCCCACCTGACTTCAGTTGATTAAATTTCAGATTTTGTTCAGACTCTGTACCCGACCTACTAAGCCATAATCATAGGCCCTGGACTAAGTAAAAACTCTGCTGGTTCATCTGGACGTGCCAAAGTGCATAAAATCCCACGGCAACACCATCAAAAGCAAAGTCCACGGCGACACCATCAAAAACAGAGTCCCACGGCGACAGACAAACAGGCCAAACAAGCCGTTGCACCGCCACATCGGAAAATCAGGTCAGCGTATCAAATGGGGTCGCAAGCTCCCCAATAAAGCGCCATTACTGAGCCTCAAGTTCGGGCTCTTTTTTGTTTAAATTCGCGGCTCGGGCTCGTTGACGCTCAGAGATCTAGATGCTCAGCACCGTTTCCATGTACAAGAACGACATTGCACTTCCGTTGGCGTGAAAAAAGCCTGAAATTAAATTCTCTTCGACAATGATACACGTCAGCGTCGTGACTAACTTACTACCACAGCGCGAAATAGACAAAGAAGGAGGGAGGGTGAGCGGATGTGGACGAGGATACGGAGGAAGAAAGGGAGGTGCATATAATACGTATACGTGGATTTCGTGCTCAGTGCCTGGAGAGTGGCATTTCCGATGCGGGGATATGTACAGCGCAGCACGGTAACTCGGCCTCAATCTCGCTTGAAGCGGAGGGCGGATGAGGGAGGGAGAAGTAAAGTAGGAGCAGAGAAACACATGAGAGAAGGGGAGCGAGGAGCGAGGGATTAGATCCACTCGCGCTTGACGCCGACCACCGCGGCGTCGAGGAGGCCCGCGTCGGCCTGCACCTCGGCACTCGATGTGGGAATGGGTGCGGAAGAGACCCAGACCTCGGCGGCACCCGCGCCGACGCCGGTGCCGACGTGGACCGGGGCGTAGACGACGTCGGCCGCGGAGACGGAGGGCGGCAGGGGAAGAAGGCGGATGCGCTGCGGGTGCGACTGTGCGGCGAGGGAGGAGCGCATGAGGTGTGCGTAGTGCGCTGACACGGCGAGAAGGAGGTGCAGCTGCGGGCGGCGTCAGTCGGGGCTTCGGAGCAAAGACGTGTGGACAGAGACGCACCCTGGCGACGGTGCACACTATCAGGCCCACGAGGAGGCCGACGGCGGCGCGCTCAAGCCAGCGCTCGCACGTCTCATCCGGGGCAAGGAGTGCGAGGAGCTGCGCGAGCTCGGGCTGGTCGCAGCGCCCGGGTGCGGCAAGGTAGTAGCCCGCGAGCGCGGTGAGGATAGCGGTGCAGGCGAGGTCCGCGGCGGAGCAGTCGCGGTAGAGGCGGACGTGCGAGGGTTTGGCCTGGGGGAGACGTTAGACTCGGTATGCTCACACAAAAACCGATAGGAAAGTGGGGTGGAGAACGCCAACATGGAGTGAGCAGGGAAAGAAAGGGACGAAACGCACCCTCAGCACCCCGAAAAATCCGACAAATGAGATAAACGCCGCCGCCTGTACGTACAAGGCGAGCAGCGCCCACAGCACGCGCAGCCCGTCAAGCTTCCACGCGTCGAGCTCGCTCTCGGCGTCAAGCACCCGGAGCGTTCTCCACGCAGCGAGGAGGTGTACCGCGAGGACGGAATGTATGAGCCCGCTGGCGAGGGTGGTGAGGAGGGAGACGGATCTAGGTGGATCGTCAGCATCAGGAGGAGATGGAGGAGCAGGGCGGGGACGGAGAGGAGAGGGAGCAGGACGGGGAGGAGAAGGAGGAGCACAACCCACTTTGTGAGACGGGGGACGGCCATGGTGGCGGGTAAGGGTGGGTATCAAGTGGGTAACAAACAGAAAGAGATGATATGTGAGACCGCCGGCTCGGCACTGTCGGCAGCCAGTCAGCCACCCAGAAAGGCAATTTGATGGTGACGCAAACGCGCGTGGCACGGTTAACGGCGTCGTTCCCCTCGCCAACGCTATCCTCTCGACCCCCATTCAAGTCTCGACGCTGTGTCTGGACTTGTTTATTTTTCTTTCTCTCTGTCTTTTTCCGGGAAATTAGACTCTCGTCGCGGCACTGCCTCATGGACTGCGCCGACGTTGCCAATTTTGTGTCTAATAGTGCCAGTACATCGGTAAGCATTTGACGCAGCGCAGCTTTGGCCCGTATACATATGTCATATCAAATTATGGGCTATCAGACCACTTTCTCGGCGGAGGGCTCTTATATCGCACCACTTTTTCGGGGACATGATGCTGCTGCGTCATGAACAATGACAATAACATGGCGCCACGGCGCTCGTCTGTCCTCTGATCTCTGGCCGCAGAGGAAACCTGAAGATCTAATTCTAGGCACTCCCGGTGGCCAAGGTAATATTTGAATATTCGCAGTCTGGGCACGCAGGTTTCCCCTTACGCTTGCAGCGGAACACTGATACTTCCGCTGCCTCTGAATGGGCTTGACGGCGCCTCCTCTCTGATCTGAGTCTCATATTCCAAATACTCAGTCGCGCTGCATACTGAGTATAATAAATTATCCTGAGTTATCCTATCGACCGTCCATGTTTTCAAGACTCAGAATGTAGTCTGCAGGGCTCGACCTTGCTTGATATACACATATAGAGCCACCGTCAAGTTCGGAGCTCTGGCTGCGGCTTTCAGGCCCTCGGCGCTTCCTTTATAGCCGCGTATGAGTCCCGCATTGTCGCCGAAGGACGCCGACTTCGATGCATACCTACTTATACCTACTTCCTCGGCGATCACTTAAACCTGGCTCCCTTCAACTTACAGCGGCGCTCGCTTCAGCACTATGCTGTGCCGCCCTTGTGCTTGAATCCCTGACACCAAACGCCAACACGTGAAGCTCTGGCTGTATTTGGCCCTATCTATGACATCTAACTGATCTCTCCAGACGCTGCGGCCGCCCGTACGCTGAGCCTGGACGGTAGCCATTTACGTGAAAATTGCCCCAAATCTCAACGACGCTCATGTGACTCGATTTTATCATGGGTGAGTCTGATTAACTAACGCTCAAGCGACCAGTCACGCAAGCAATCACAGATAATGTCTCGATCTTCAGGCTCGTATGACTGCGAAACATTCCTCCTGAAGGTTGCCAGTCTATCTCCGCGTCTGCCAGTGAATATCTGAAACCTGTGGGACTTTCGACCCAGAAAGGACGTGTATATCTGCTGTCCAAAAACCTAAAATTTCATGGATCCCAGTCTCGCCTCCCTCCTCGCCCCGCGTATATGCATGAATGTGGGGGCCTTCCGTAGGACCGGAAGAGCGGCCTATCTCTGGTACTTCCCGTCAGTGTCACTCTCTGCTTACCTCCTGATGCATCATCGGAACCTCAGCAAACTGCGGAACTCGCGCAATCCGGCAGTAACCTGCCGGAAGATACTAATAGCACCGCGCGCTGCTAACTCTCTCCTTTTGTTTTGATCGTCCTTATTGTCAGTTTGAGCCGCATGTGGGGGGTATGATATCTCACTGGCCACTAAGCTGATTTTTTGCCGAATCCCTCTTTAGAGTTCCTGATATATTGTACTTCATCTCTACAGGCTGATTCCAGCTTTGTGGC
Source organism: Mycena sp. CBHHK59/15 (assembly GCA_029204085.1). NCBI lineage: Eukaryota > Fungi > Basidiomycota > Agaricomycetes > Agaricales > Mycenaceae > Mycena > Mycena sp. CBHHK59/15. Next base: position 18,773 of record JARGXW010000382.1, read on the forward strand.
CACCCTGCAAACCCCCCAAGCCCTTCTTTCCAAGTTTTTCTTCTTCTAATTTTGCCTGAGTTGATAGCCAGTGCAGTGAAATAAAACTTGTCTAATAGTGACCTCTGTAACAAAGCGGGCTGCTTACAATTCTCAATGAGCTTGATGAACCTTGATGGAAATAGGAAATAGCTGCAAGACTTTTCAAGAATTGCCTCTATGGCTTCAGGTCTGGGCCATGGCCCGGGACCGGGGATTGTAGCTATAATGTCACTGCATTCCTCCTCAATTCGTCCAAATTAGTCCCGCAAATATGTTCTGACATCTTCGAAGGACGGCTCCACAGTCAGCGGGAAATACAGTCCAGAGAAGCTTGGCCCCTCAAAAAATCTGCGAATGTGGGGTTCTGGCCGGCTTGCAATGAGTATGCGAAGGGGAGGTGAATGTCCGCGAAGAGAATTCCCCAATGAGCGTAGAATTTCCTGCTGAATCTCTTGGTCATTGCATTCATCCAAGCCATCAATGATCACGATGAAAGGGGAGCCACAATAAGTCGTGATTTTGAACGGCTCGATGACCAGGTTCTGCAGCTGGATCGAAAGAGATTTATTGACCACAGAAAGGCCCTTCTCTACTGCCTGTGAAACAGCATCTTTGAACTCGGGAAGTCGTGTGGCGAGCTGGTACGAAATTGTAGGGAATAGTCCCTGAGCATTTCCGCAAGCTGAATCCCCGCGCTTGAAAAAGAAACTGGCACCGAGGCGACCATCTTCCTCTAGCTGATGAGAAAGACTTTGCACGATGGCCGATTTGCCGGCACCCATAGGTCTGTGCAGCCACAGAACACAACTGCTAGCGTCCGTCCGAGATGCCCAGTCCCGGAGTTCCTGGAGCATCTCTATCCGCGTCTCAGGATGGCATCTAGGCTGGGGAAATCTTTCCACAGAGTCATGGGAGGCATCACCGGCAACGGCGCGGTACAAGATATGCAGGCCTTGCAAAAGTGTTAGACTATTGGTCTTAATGATGGTTCAGCCGAATGCTCGCCTGCTTCCCCACGGCGCTCGATGTGAAGTGCGTTTCTTTCAACAAATGTGCCGCCGTTGATGATTGTCGCAGGCACATGCTGAGGTGGAGCGCTCCACGACGACAGGGAAAGATCGTGGGGGTTCGGCAACTGGACTCTCTGGTCACGGACGTGAGTCTCGGGCGGGGAATTTCTGGTTTCATCTCCATTAAACTGGAGGGAATCGAGACGTTGGGAATGCTCCGGCTCGTTCGGTGATGGTGAGCGAAAAGCGGACGTGCTTGATCTAGCAGCGTCCCAACCCGACGAAGACATCGACGCATCCCCACGACGAGACGATTGAGTGTGGATCTGCGGACGGGAGGAGATATCTGTGGGAGTCAGATTCCGCCATAGTGATATTGCGAAATAGACCAAGCTCACCGTATGGTTGATGTCTATCCGATCCTTGATGACCAATCCTTCCATGCTGCGAAGCTCCGCGTCCCCTGCGATTGAAGGGGTCAACCATGCCGTCCTGCCACTCGTATCTCAATTGTAAGTGATCTTCGTGCGTCGTGAGATTATTTTGAACGTCTCCCGCAGAGTCTATTGCGTGACCAGAGCCACCAGACGCTTCTTGCTCGTTTGATGAGAGTAAGCGAGGAGTGGACGTGGTTGATCCAGCACTGTCCCGACCCGACGAGGACGCGGACACATCTTCACGATCAGGCGGTTGGGCATGGATCCAGCCATATAAAATTGCGAAACAGAGCAAGCTCTCTACCCGGTCCTTGGCAGTCAATCCCCTCATGCGGCGAAGCACCACGCCCCATGTGATCCAAGGGGTCAACCACGCTGTTTTCCTGCCCGGGAAGCGCCATTTCATAGGACTCCAGCTCGTATCTCAACTGCAGGCGATCTTCGTGCGTCGGGAGATTGTTTTGGACCTTTATGTCCCCAGCATAGAAGTTCCCGCCGGTGATCTGGAAGTTGGAGCCCTGGTCGAACATCGGTATGCGAGGTGGAAGTGTGGAGAAGAGGGACACGCAGTTATGGTAGAGGTCAGCTGTAGAACGCAGTGCTCGGAGGCGATCCGGAGGTTTATTACTTCCATGATGCCGGTGCTGTATCTGTCATTAAATACGCGCTTTAATGACAGCTACATACAGCACTGGCATCCAGTTCTGGAACCAATAAAAAAAGGCTGTGATTCCATGAGTGGAGAGTCAGCCAAGGACACTGCTGCCTGATGTCCAAAAAACATTTTTCAACGACTTCCGATCAGATTCAAATTACATTCGAACCAGAAAGCTTGAGAAATGAGCACTAGTACGAGCACAAGTGATTCTATCATAGGACGCAGAGCTCAATGAGATCGGCATGCAAGTTGCAATCAAAACCAGACACAACCGTACCCTGACGTCCGTCCTGTGGAACAAGGAATGCATGCACACACCAAGCCGATGCGCCCGAGTTCGAATTCCATGCGGGAGGTGCCATTGTGCCCAAGCTGGCGATCGCCAAGGGCACTAATATAATATAAACATAGCCTGCTCGAAGAGCTAGGGAGTTGACGTCTTCTTCGTCCGGATTCTTGGAGTCGTCGCTGGGGGCGGGAGCGGATGCATATGTGCGAGAGGAAAGCTTGTTGACCATCGTGGTTCGCGGAACATCCAAATTCCGCACCGGACGCCGGCCCCACGTTGAGGTACGCGCCTCCAAGAAAGCGGTGTAACAGCATCAAACCGTAGTCCACATCCATAGCAACACGAAAGCCAAGCATCCAGATCAGCAGAAGCCTGAGAGAACAGACAACATTTTACGACTCGCAGAAAGAAGTACATCGACACAAGTGCAGCCGATACGCGAGCCCATGGATATTGCTCAGGGTGTCACGCCGTCGATTGAGCAACCCAGCCGTTACGACCGCCTGACGCAGCGGAGTGCTTCGTGCAATCGAAACTCGGCGCTGCCAGTACTCCCGAGTCAACGCACGGATATCCGACCACGCCAAGCGCACGGATCCGCCCGCAGGGTCATTCACATGGATCGAGGCGTACAGGACGTCCACGGCGGAGATGGGGGCGAGACCACCGGGAGCGGGAGGAGGCGATTACGCGGCGCAAGCCAAGGAGCGCGTAATGCGTCGATACCGTGAGGAGGAGGAACTGGCGACGGAGTCAGTGGTCTTGAGAGTAAGAAAAGGAATAGATGACACACGCGCGACCCTGCTCGCGAGGAGACCAGTCGTGGCGTGATCGCACGTCGCCTGGGGCGAGGAGCGTGAGGAGGTGCACGCGGACGACACAGCGGAGGAAAAAAGGTTGTTCGCCAAGCTCCCGGACCACGCCAGGGCCAGCCACTCACCTCGGTCGCCTGCGCACCTCTTTTTCCTGCACACGCGCGCACCCTCAGCCCGAAGCCTGGCGGCTTTGACGCGACTCTAGCAACCCGGGCTCAGATCCGCACAAGCTTCACGGCGCCAACGCCTGCATCCGGCAGCCCCACAGCTATCTGTACGTCGGCCTTTGGTGTTAGTGCGGGTGGCATGCGTATGTACAGTACATGACTTGCACTGGGGGGACGGAGAACGGGACGAGAGGTGGAGGATGCGCTGTGGATGCGGGTGAGATGAGGGGATTGGATGCGGTGGAAGCGCGCTCAGCACGAATCGCACGCGTACAGCGAGGTGGAAGAGCCGACGGATGCATGAGTTTCGGAATCGCGGATGAACAGTGACCACGATCATGTCCACGAACAGGTCGACGGCGACACGCTCGATCCAGCGCACCCAGGTCTCGTCGGCGACAACACCCGAGCTCAACGATGTACTAGGTCGAAAGCTCCGTGGGGGCGGCAGTGCGGGTGTCGGCCGCGGTAAGGACGGACGTGCGAGGGATTGTCCTGTGATATTAACGTACTTTTAGCACTTGTGGTAAGGGGGAGGGGTTTCATGACAGATGCAGGAACTTCATTCCCCAGAAGTCTCTCGATCGTGCCAGAAACTAACGGATACAGGGGGAAAGGAACACGTAACACTGTTACTAACACACCATAGAACGGGACAAACGAGACAAGCACGACGGCCTACACGGAGAGCGAGAGCAGCACCTGCGCGTAGCAGTTCGAGCTTCTAGCTTCCACACCCTGAGTCGAAGTGCCGCTCTCGGGTCTCTGCGTCCAGCGTCCGCGCAGCTTGTGCTACACGCCGAAGAGTTGCACCGTGAGGACGGAGTGTTATGACGTCGAATGCTCTTATGGGGAGTTTTCGGCATTTGAATTGACGCGTGGAGGGAAGGAAAAGAGAACAAAGTAAAAGCCTGGAGGCAGCAGCTTACGGCTTTCACTCGCTCCGTCACGCACACGTGAATGTGACCAAAGCGGCATTGGCCGGCCAAAATCCATCTCTACGCGCGCAACTCTGAGCGCCAACGCCTCCCTCCGCGCCCCGCGTCCATGCATACATGTACGCGCCCTTCGCAAAGTTGCAAGAAAGACCTTTCCCCGGTACGGTGGGTTGCCTAACATTACTTTCTGCTAGTAGTGTTTCTTCATCCTTTTGTAGTGCTGGTGCATCCGACTCACCCCCCGCCGACTCGGAACGTAAAAATCCCGTGGAACGCCGGTCATAAAACAGCAACATGGGCAATGCGCCCCCGGAAGACAATACCGCGCGCCGCCGCGACTCATCGCCGCATTCCCATGCTACCCGTCGCGGCCGCCGCCACGCGCGTCAATCCGACGACGACCCAAACTATGGCATCGACAAACGCTATCTAGACCCCAACTGGTGAGTACCCTGATTTACCGAACAAACGTACGGATTTTGACACGGTGTGGCGTGCGCAGGTTCTACTGGAATTGGATTCGCGATATGGATAAGAAATGAAGACGGTCTTGTGTTTACATACTATGGAGGACCTAGCGGGTTTCTCCCTAAGTTTTCAGCGGACTACTCGCCGCCAAATGACCCTCAGATGAGCTTATTGCGTTCCGAAATATTACTCTGCATCCTCGCCACCCCTCGGATTATGGCCTTTGATTTCCTTAAGTTATTTCTTCGTTTTCTTCTAAATGTATCTCACCGGATAGGAGGAAAAAGGAACTAGAGGATTTCGCGCTACACCTGAAAAGTTCCGATGCGAAGCATTTACCAATCCAATTAGCCGACCCGATGTCGACTCCAGCCCAGGGATGCTATCTGCAGCTGGTCGTCCCGTGAGTCAAGGTCCCGGTTGTTCGCAACATTCATGTATCCAGAAACACCGTAAAAATTCCGGTCGTTGATACGGGTGTGCGAGCTCTGATAGAAAATTGGCCTATGAGGGCACAGCTGAGTCGAGGCGACTGGGATGTTGTAAAGAAGTGGGAGAGGTACTTGAAGGAACTCCCAAGCTGTAGAATGGCATGTGGCCGGAGGGAGTCGCGCGATCCGGAAGCTTACGACATGGCAGCCTCCATCCACGGTGAGAGAGTGGGGTCACAGTGGGATCCTGGAACAATGCTGAGATCAGAGGTTCATTCATCAAAATACGAAAGCGCTGGTAAGTATGTGCTCTTAAAAAGATCCACCTGTCACCGGCGCATATTCAACAGCACCTGCGACACCTCCGGTGACCGTCAGTCCAGACCAATCCCACGTCCTGAACTCAGTTAGAGCAAGTTTCGATGAGCCACGGAACACCGCACCCGTCACAGCTGCTTGTACTGCCACAGTTGACCTCAACACGTTTGGCTGACGGCTCCACAGAGATGGTGTTGGTGCCGGAAAAGGTCACGGTCTGGAAACGACAGGTAATATCAGATGGTGTGCTATAGATGAATACCGCAGACTTGCACTGATAACCACGCCGGTGCCGGGTGTTCCTTGTATGGTCGTGCTAGATGAGACGCAGAAGATCCGGAGAAGAGAATAAAAACTGACCCAAAATAGCGGGATAGCTTTGGTCAACGAGGACGCCTGGTGCATAATCAGCATCTGCCGGCTCGCGGGGAAAAATGCAGAACCGAAAGAGGTTATCCCGGAGAGCGTGTTGTTCGAATACACAATGTTCGCAACCGTCGACGCGGTTGAGGTTGCGTCTGTCTTGATACGGAGACCATTGATACTATATCGTTCGATTAACTGAATGTACAAAATAAAGTCTTGGAGTCACTGACTTGGAGATGACTGTGTTGCCAGTGATTTGGACGTTGGATACGACAACGTTGCTATTAATAGATCCCTTTAGAGAAGCAAAACACGACTCGTGAGTGCTTTAGGAGGATAATAAGGGTATCTACCACAGAGATACCATGGCCGCCGATGCAGGTGTTGCCTTTGAAGACAATGTTTGACCCGCTCTCGATGGCGAGACAATCATCTGCAAAGAGATAGTTATGATTTTGATCTACCACCTCAAGGCTTCGGCACCTTGGTTAGCCACTCTGCTCGATTCAATGGTTACATCATCGGCCGAGATGTCGAAACCATCCGTATTGGCACCTATTGTCCATTGTTAAGAGTCACTCCCGCAATATGTCCTCGTTAAAGTACGCACCAGCCGATTTCGATCCCGACCTACTATTCGGAACAGACCCGGCAGCTTTAAATTACAATTTATCAACAACTGGTCCGCGAAAAGACATGAAAACAAGTGCTATTCCGCTCACAGTTGTCGACATCGACGCAGCTGACTATCAATGAAGAAGCAGCTAGGCTCAAATTTTTAGTGGTATTCATTTCACGGCGCAGTCTGTCCTCACCAATTGAGATAGCGCGTCGCGGAGAGTTCACAATCTTGAGGTTAGAAAAACTGCCGCTCATTTTAAGCCGCAGCATCAGATCTGGCTTTAGAACGCCACCGCTTCCACCGAGCTTGGGAGATCAGCATAATACAACTGCTTCGAATATCGCAAATACCCCGTCCTGGAGTATGATCAGAATGATCAATGAGCAAACGGGAGATATTTAGACTCACCCAGTACAGATCTCCCTGCCCAAGCAGTTCGTTCGAATTTCCATTGACTATGAATCGATGTACATATCAGGCAAAAGAGTCTTCGGGGATGAACGAAGACTAACATGTGATGTTGTTGCCAGTAATAGTCTAGCACCGACGTCAGCGTGGATTATTTTTGTGGTAAAATTGCAAGATGACCATCAGTGGCCCATTCCATTCCTGTGATCCATGTTTAAAAGGATAACATACGAGCAGAAATCAGAGAAATACCTTGAACCCAAAGGTGACGTCACCAGCAAGGGAGATGCTCGCGCCGTCAGGCGGCGCCAACGCGAATGTTTTACCCGCAGGAACCTACGTATACATACGCCTTAGATCCACTGCGGAGCCTCCTCAGAGCACAATTACTGTGAAGTTTCCGATCTTCAAAAGGCTATGAGAGCCGTTCTTTTGTTTGAAACGCAAAGGAAACTACATACGACGATAGTTGTACATTCTTCAGCTGCAGCGACATCATCGAGAGACTGGATTTGGCCTGTGCATCGCCTGCCTAATTTTGTTGGGGCGTTGAAGGTGCGATTCTCGGCCGGTACAGCTGTTACCGCTGATGCGAGTAAGATCCAAAACATCCCAACGAACGCTGTAGGATTCATGCTCCAGAATATGGTGCCAAGAGCGGGCCGAGACATCGTTGGAATTTATAGCTCCTTCAAGTTGGCGGTCCGCGTTGGTAAAAGCTTCAGTCGCAAGACCTCCGAGTGATGGGAAATATTACACATGACCTGGGTTCGAAAATGCCGGCCCGTAGTGGAACGCTGGATCCCACTGGCAGGTACGGTAGATCTGCTTGCAACAGCACCAGAGGCCGTAGTGGTTCATCCGATATCGATGGGATATTTAGAGATATCCCAAAGATATTCCCGCGCGGCGCTGACCAGTAGGCCGGGACAAGCCTGGGATCAGGTTATATCTAGCTCGATATGCCCAAGATTGTGGATGACACGAAAATACGCAGTCTTCAACGGGAGGGTCGTTCACGACTCGCGAAGATGCAACTGGAAGCGTCCACAAGCACGTCAAAGCTTGTGACCCCTATTTTACGTGACTCCGGCAAGTGCCGGCGAGACTTGGTTGCTCAGTTTTTCCAAGGTGGTCTATGTCCTAGCGTCCCGATTTTAGCCCTGCCATCCAGACATCCAAGCCACAACCTCAGGCCTCAGGCGTGAGGGGCTGCCAACGAGACGCCAAATTCCACTTCACTGGTAACTTAGCGTCCACTGACTTCAAGTTGAATGAGATCGATGCCACCGTCGATCACGGACGTGCGCGCCAGTACGTACTACTTGACGGCAGTGGCAGCCGCTCTACAACAAGTGCCCAATATTGTCGACTTGCCGCCTCTTGCTCTCAACTGCCACCATCCCTCTTTGCTGCTTCCTACTAATTCAAATACAACTCAGTCTACTACTGCAGTCACGGCCTGTACATTACTATCCCGCTTCCCGTTCTTCTTTCTGCCCCTCTCCCTACTCCATTCCTTCCTTGCTTCCATCCTACGGCTCATGTATTGTCCTTCTTCGTGCTCCCCATGGCGACCAGTGGCGACCGCTTCGATTCGTGCTTTCTTCGCACGATCAACGCACAGCAGCGTGGACCACACCCCTAGGCCTGGCTCAATTGTGACAAAATCGGCCAAAATCAACCTGAATCCTCACAATCATCCATCTGGGACAAGCATTTGGGCTTATATTCCGGGGTCCTCGTCTTGCTGGGAAGTTGCTATCTCGTTGGACTGCTCGATTCGATGTTCTCAGACATTCTGCTAGTCGAACATCAATCGTTTAGAACGAAATAGTACCAACGTCGAAACTCTGGCTTTCATATCATTCTCACCAGTTGAAAATCTCTCTTGGACTAGAGGGACTTAATTGATTATCACTCTAGTGAAAATTTCCACCAAGTTTATACCTAGGTGATAGTTCCGTTTAGAAATGATCAGTGTACTTCCGGGACTCTGTCAACTCGAGAGTTGACATGCACCTATGTGTACCCTGACTGCGGGCACCCTCCTGGGCACCGCGGGCACCCTCCTGGGCACCGCGGGCACCCTCCTGGGCACTGCGGGTACCTTGTGTAATACGGCCAAAATTTGTGTCTGGGTACCCCGCTCCCGCCGTTTCCTTTTAAGGCTCGATAGCCTTTTAGGGAGACGCCGAACGAACAGAATGAATATTTTAGACCCCCCGATCGCATACCTAAAAAAGCAATCTTCCCGCCTTGTTAAGTGTGGGGTTTAATGTTGAGTATTCAACTCACTTTCAGATCATCGGAAAGTCCCTCTTTCAGTTTGGCAATTAGTGTGGCAGAATGTGGTAATTTAATCAAACTTTTCCACTAAACCGGAAAGAAAGACATTCAGCTGAAAAGCAAAGGTTGGAGGAAAGTAATCCTTTCCACCAAGATGAATGTGAAGATGAAAGAAGTATTTTTAGCGCTCCTTTCAGTGTGGCTGGAATCAAAAACTTTAATCCTTTGTGGAATGTGTGACCAAAAGTGTCAAGAGTCGGTTACTCTCGGAGGCCGACGGAAGTCCAGGACGTTCTATTAAGATGAAGTTGCAAAGTAAGCAATATGACTGGGGACTGTCTCGCAATAAAACTTCGTTGATAGATATGAAGTCTGGATGGAGTCCGATCGGAGGTCCGAGGCAGGTGCTGATAAATGGAGCGGGCTTGGCTTCAGCTCGTGCGCTGCGCCCTTCCCTATGTCTGAGGCCCGATTTCGAGAAGTGACAGATTTGAGAATTAGACAGAGATAGGGCACAATCTTAGTCGATATTCAAACTGAACTAAGTGTAAATACATGGTGATATATATATACTAATTTCGGAGTCCGAGATATTTCCGAGCGAAGACAATTAAAACAATAAGCCAATTGTAATACGTACAGGGATAGGAATTTAGCAAGAACAATAAAGCAATTGTCAAAGAGCCGGAGGTCCGAGACCTCCGTGTGCATGTGACACGTCATATGATCACATAATAGGAAAGAAGCATAAAGAAAACAACAAGGGCACACAGAACAATAAGAACCAATTGGATGAGTGGAGTTTTCATGAATGGAACTCTACTGGAAGTCCGAGGAACTTGGTGAAGTGTTGATAAACAGATGCCGGTAGCATCCGAAAGGCACGGGACGTGACAGTATCCCCCTTTTAGCACCGATCCCTAGAGGCGCTGATAGGGAGTCCGAGAGGAAAACAAGGAGACATTGAAGAGCAAAGCAAAGGAGAAGGAGAAGGACAACATGGAGTAGAGTTGGGGGGCCGAGTCAAGACCGAAAAAAAAAAAAATGTAACAGGGTAATCTGAGTCGGAGCACCCCGGGGTCCAAGATGATGGTGGCGAGAAAAAATTCTGGGGGACCCGGTGGAAAGCCAAACTAAAAAATGAGTATGCAAGAAAAAAGCTGGCAGGGCCACTATCCCCTAGTCTAGATTCGTTTGATGGGTCTTAACCGTAGCTCGTGTTTCGAAGTCACATGAACACCAAACATAACCATTCAGCGAGGATTTCGACATATTTTCAGGTTCAAGAAATTACCAGAAATGCTGGAAGTGTCTGAGATGCATAGACCTCTGCTTTTCAAGTGTTCTGTTACCCATAGAAGGTCTTAATGTTTCCCAAAGGCTCCGAGTTTTTGCACGTGCCTTGAGGCAGGCCTTCCCAATAAGGAAGGTCCTTCCCGATTCGGCCTCCGAGGTGCCCGAAGGTCGACCTACGGTATTTGGTGTGCGAGCGAAATCAGACCATAAACAAGTTTTTTCTACTCCGCCACAAAAAAAAAAAAACTTATTTTATGGTCTGACTAGGGAGACTAACTATCCCCCCTTCAAGGTAGACGTCCCACCATCTACTAGGAAGGAGGTTGCCAGAGAGACAAGAACAGGATGTGGAGGACCCAGAAGAGTGTGGGAGTGAAATAAAATAAAAACTCGGACCGCCGAGCTAGATTGGAAAAGGTCGGGGGCTGAGGAAGACGAAAATGGAAGCAGGGATAAAAGCTCAGACCGCCGAGCTGGGTTGGCAAAGGTTGGGGACCGAGAAAATCTGCAAGACAAAAATGGAAGCGGGAGTAAAAACTCGGACCACCGAGCTGGGTTGGCAAAGGTCGGGGACCGAGAAAATCCACGCGAAAACCAGATAAAACTGGAGATCGCAGATGGCCGAATGCCCAGCAGAGTCCGGACAGGATAGTGTTTCTGAAAGGGAAAACACTGAACAGAACCATAGTGACCATCCATCAAGGATTTGGGAGGGAAGTGAATTCGTCTATGGCTTCACCGGCAGATGGCATTTCAAGCTAATCTACCCCTATGTGGACATTGTCGGTGTGCAGGTCAAAAGTTGACGCTGATAGGCACATGGTGAAGCCAGAAGTTCGGAAGTCCGGTGGATGGCGGCGGTGGAAAGCCAGTGGAGTCCGCGGAGTCGAAGGGGTCATAGTACGACATCAAGACCACATGTAAGAAAGCTCGCCGTGAAGAGCTTTGTAAAGTCTCCAAAAAATACAGAGGAGAGAAACTGGCGTAGTCATGGTACTCTCAGAAAGTCCGAAGAGTACTTGAACAATTCAAATGGTGACCAGAGCTCCGAGGAATTCCAGGCCAGAAGTTGCTCCTATGGAAGGCCAACAGGGAAATAGCAACCTGATGTAGGAGTCATGGAGGGTCCCACAAGGGAACCGACCGGATGCTGGCAGAGGCCAACAGATGGCCGAAGTGAAAATGGTGAAGGCTGAAAAGCCACCCCATGATCAGGGGGTGCCTGTGAAAGGCGGGATGTCAGAGCGCAACAGAGAAAACTCGGAGTCGACAATGACAGAGGTATCCAAAAAGGATCAGAATATCCCAAAAGGGACCAGATATCCCAAAAGGGATCAGAAACCTAGCGATGATATTCAGATTGAGACTGGAGAAAACCAGCTCAGAGACTGGCAGAAAGCTGGAACAGAAATGGGCATTGCAGCCCAATTGTATGCACACCCAAAACACCGCAAGAGTGGAACGGAAAAGGGTTGTCCTCCAACCATGTGATCAATGGATCAAGTTGGTGGGGACAGAGTATCCAGGAACCAGGACGAACGGAGAGTCAGACAGAATAACATTTAATCCAAATGATATGGAACATCGCCAGGGGAGTCCGGAGCAACTGAAGCTGCAATCCAGAATACCAGCAAATAAATTTGCCAGCCAGAGGGTATGCCAAAAATTGGCAAGTCATAAAGTCATAAATCGGAGATCCGAAGGGGAACCGAACTAATGGTAATAAACCCAGTGAGTTGGTGTGGTCCGAGGGAACTCTGCAAGAGGGATGAGGGCGTGAAAGTCGTGACTCGGGGATCCGAGGGAACCCGAGATTCTAAACTTCGACTAAATGCCAAAGTTGGAAAGAAATCGTGAGGCAAAGACTAGATCAAGCCAAACACAATGTGAAGGTGATGGAAGGGCAAAGTCAGGGAAACCCTGCAGATCCGATGACGTCGATTGTAGAGATGACTCGGGAGTCCGGTTGACTATAACCACCGTTCCTGCAACCTCCACAGTGGCAAGAAGATGGGGTGAAATGCCACAAGGGGAGTGAACACAGGAGTATGACCGAACTGAATGGAAGTGCCGCAGAGAGCAGCAAGTTGGACATAACCGAGTGGGCATAAGGAAGGTGAGTTTGAATATACTGTCAAGAGTCGGTTACTCTCGGAGGCCGATGGAAGTCCAGGACATTCTATTAAGATGAAGTTGCGAAGTAAGCAATATGACTGGGAACTGTCTCGCAATAAAGCTTCATCGATAGATATGAAGTCTGGATGGAGTCCAATCGGAGGTCCGAGGCAGGTGCCGATAAATGGAGCGGGCTTGGCTTCAGCTCGTGCGCTGCGCCCTTCCCTACGTCCGAGGCCCGATTTCGAGAAGTGACAGATTTGAGAACTAGACAGAGATAGGGCACAATCTTAGTCGATATTCAAACTGAACTAAGTGTAAATACATGGTGATATATATACTAATTTCGGAGTCCGAGATATTTCCGAGTGAAGACAATTAAAACAATAAGCCAATTGTAATATGTACGGGGATAGGAATTTAGCAAGAACAATAAAGCAATTGTCAAAGAGCCGGAGGTCCGAGACCTCTGTGTGCATGTGACACGTCATATGATCACATAATAGGAAAGAAGCATAAAGAAAACAACAAGGGCGCACAGAACAATAAGAACCAATTGGATGAGTGGAGTTTTCATGAATGGAACTCCACTGGAAGTCCAAGGAACTTGGTGAAGTGTTGATAAACAGATGCCGGTAGCATCCGAAAGGCATGGGACATGACAAAAAGACGATGATCACACATTCCGCAAAGGATTAAAGTCTTTGATTCCAGCAAAACTGAAAGGAGTGCTAAAAATACTCCTTTCATCGTTGCATTCATCTCAGTTGGAAGGCTAACATTCCCCCAGCTTTTCTCTTTCGACAGAATTTCTTTGTTTCCAGTTGATCGGAAAGGGGTGATTAAATTACCACATTCTGCCACACTAATTGTCAAACTGAAAGAGGGACTTTCCGACAATCTGAAAGTGAGTTGAATAGTCAACATTAAACTCCACACTTAACAAGGCAGAACGATTGCTGTTTTAGGTGTGTCGAGGAAATCACAATCGGCAATGTTTCTGTTCAATTGATGATTGGGGTTTGTTCAATCGTCCTGGTCACGCTGAACATTGTTCGATCGAGGATTGTGATATGTTCAATCCTTTCATTCCACTTGCATTTGACCCCCAGATCGGCACATTTTTTTTTTACAGCTTGTAAGACCCTTGAATGTGAGTCAGAATTTATCTAGTGCTGAATTGTCTGCAGAAAGATGGAAATTGCATCAAATCTTGTTTTTCTTTTCGTCAAATGGAATAAATAATTTCCTGCTCAGTAGGGAGCTGAAGCACAGTTTCCTTATGTCAGGAATGCTTCCTAGATGCTTCAATTCTGGAATGAAGTGGGTTCCATGCCCCATTCTGCCTAAATGCTTGAGAAATGCTTACATCTCACCAAAAGAACAATTACGGTATAGAAAAAAATTCTGAAGGGTGTGAATCATAGATTTTAAAATCCTAAATCATAAAACTCACTTTCGGCATCCAAAAAACTTTAACTTGGCAGCAAAGAGGTGCATAATGCGCGAATTTACACCGGTACCGTATTTACAACTTTCCGGATGAATAAAAAATACCTGGAGATGAAACAAGCTGCAACACAATGAATAAACGTCTGTGGGAACCCTTAGGCGCCGCCAGAACCTTTCCTGAAGGTCAGGGAATACTAGACGCCACAGCAGCACCTCGGCAGCGCGTGAGACATTTGTTTTGGGACCAGGGTCGTGCCCGGGTCTCTCCGGCCGTGACAACCCGGATTAGACTGGTAGCTCATGGGCACGTACTTACTCAGCGGATGTTATCGCACAATCGTCATCGGAGTTCGAGTTCCGACTCCGATGCTCTTCTTCCGCCTCTCTACGGGCAACAATCAGTGTATTCTATCTAAGCGAAGCCTCGGCACCCTTCGGCTCAAGACTCCGTGACATGAACGGCGCGTGGACAAGTCCGAGCACTCAAAGTGGCGGTAAGTTAAGATCCCCATGTTTTTACATCAGCCACCAACTCAACCAAATCAAGGACATGCATACCAAAAACAATGCGCGGAACCTCAGACTGGTAGCAATTCGTCTCGATGCTACATACCGTCGCTAACTGGTGTGGCAACTTACGTCCCAGTTTGATGATCTCATGTCCCCCTTCTTTTGTGATTTCTTCGCTGGCGGTTCGGCGGTTCTCAGTCCTGATTACTCCAAGCACTGCATCTAAATTTACGCAACGACGTTGTAACACAACGACCCTTTCACCCCCATGCAGTCCCTACCGTACAAAGAGGACGCACTCCTGGCATCCCTTTATCTCAAATATCTGTGGCCGTGACCAAAGTAGAGGGTTCCGAAGTCTCCTTAGACGTGATAGTAGTCCCCGACGGAGGTTTTGAAGCCTGGCGGACTGTTGCTGGGGCGTGAGTTTCATCCTACGCATTTCTGGATCTCACCCTCATTGGTACGCCTTAGATGGCTCATCCTCCTCGGGACCTTTGGGTAATGCATGCTTTTCTTTCATATCGGGCTCTACAGGCTAACGCTCCGTTCAAGCTACTCCTACACATTTGGGGTGTACGAAGGTATCCGACGAACCGCTCTGCGCATCGGCCCTCGATGCTAACGAATCTCAGACTTCTACTCTCGCGAATACCTGCACAACCACTCTCCCAGCAGCATCTCGTACGACTTTTGCACTTCATTCATCGGCAGAGAGATTTGACCTGCCCCGAGATGGATAGGCAGCGTCCAACTAATGATGCCTTTCCTGCTGGGCCCTTTTGCGGAAAGGTGTTCGACGATGGGGGGTTTCATGTGATTGAGATCACGGGTTGTGTCATATTCACTTTTTCGTATGTATTTTTTATTCCAAAGCGTTGTAACCCCTGACATTTTTCCTTCCCGTAGCGTGTTCATGTTGTCCCTTGCCAAGCCTGAACAATACTATCAGGTACGTAGGATAGTCGCTCTTGTATACCGAGATAAACCTAAATCGGATACCACCCAGATCTTCCTTGCGTGCGCTTGCCTTCCTCCAGCTCGAGAACCGATCAATTCATGAATATGTTAGCCAGGGCCTCGGCATGGGAATCGGTCTCGGACTGACTTTCGTCCCGACTCTGGGAATTATCGTTCATCACTTCAAGCGCCGGCGGGGACTTGCGTCGGGTATAGCTCTGAGCGGGGCGTCCCTCGGCGCCACCTTTTTCCCAATCAGTGAGCACATCATACAACAATTGCATCAGATAAATTAAGACACTCCAAAGTGCTCAAGTCACTCTATCCCCGTCCTGAATCCTCTGGAAATCGCTGACCATTGTGTACATATAGCCACCTGCTGCCAAAGCTCGGCTTTGCCCAGTCGATCCGGCAACTGCGTACATCCTCCCGGGCTGCTTCATCCTCGGTAACTGTCTCATGCGAACTCGACTGCCGCCGCGCAGCAAACGGCCAGACACCAGAGGCCCGGATATCAAGTCGTTCTTCTTCGACACAGCCTATGTATGGAGTGTACTTGGGTTCGCAGCGCATTTTAGCAAATTGAACAACGCCCTCATTTCGGGTTTTAGAGCGCTTTTTGGCGTCTTTGGGCTCTATTTCCCCGGTACTTCGCCCCGTGATTCTGGTTCCTATCCGCACTTATCGAAGTTCCCCGGATAGTTATCTACATCCAACTCTTCAGTGTCCAGCATAACGTCGACGAGACTCTTGCTTTCTACTCGGTAGCTTTCGTTGACCGTCCGGCCGCTCGCAACTCACCGTCATTGGGCAGCTCCCGATTTTGAACGGCGCGAGCGCGGTTGGCCGCATATTCGGCAACCACCTCGCGGATCTGCACGGGCCGTTCAATATCCAAATGCTTTGCTCCTTCTTTGCTGGGGCGGTCGTCTGGGCGATGTTGGGCGTGTCAGTTTTCATTCAATCTCCTGTTCTTGGACGTCTGTGAAAGGTGCTACCTGCAGGCACAATGGCCCATCGCTAATTGTCGTGAGCATCTTGTATGGCATCTTGTCTGGGGCATGTGAGCATCCATTGTCGTCACCTCCTTCCATTTCCCTCAGCTCAGCATACGAACAGGGCTCTCGCTGTGTTTCGCGTGCTTCTCGTCCTTGGCGCGCGGCCCTGAAGAAGTCGGGTAAGCGCAGCATCGTATCCCGACGCCAATTCGGCACTCACTCATTCAAACTGCTTGTGCAGCGCGCGCGTCGGCGTCGCCCTGGCCGTGTGCAGCATCGGGACCCTCGTCTCGTCGCCCATCCAGGGGGCGCTTCTCACAGACAAGTTCACCTGGATCAATCCCATCGCGTTTTCCGGCGTAAGAGATCTCCTATTTTTGCGTCGAGCGGTGGGCGCTGATGTCTTGCGCGCTTGATTGACAGTCGGTGATGTTTGCTGGAGGGTGCTGTTTTCTCGTTACACGGACCTTGCAGGCTCGAAAACTGGCGAGTTGGAGAGTATAGGCACGACCGCGCTGTTATCCCCTTCGCTTTATGCATGGCGCCCAACTAATTTCGATCGTTACCGAACCGAGTCTAGCTAGCCGCGGGAACGGCGGTGGAGCACAATAATTAAATCTACAGTCGTTACATCACTACAATACAGCGCACAGCGCACACCCTCTGACATCTTAAAAATACAAGAGACGAGACGGATTTGAGATCATCGCGCCGATGAAGACCGAAGGAGATCTGAGCAAGAAGGTCAGATCGCGAATGACGAGAGCCTGTATATGAGGAACAGCGTACCGGGGACGACAGCTATTTGAACTAAAGACATCTTGTCAACACGGCTGCAGGAATAATGAACGAGAAGGGGACGCACGGGGCAGGTCGACGAGTGGCCGCCGCGCCAGCCGCAGTGGCACATTGCGGGCCGCGGTGGCTCCTGACCACAGAAATATTGTTCCGAACTCGCTCGACGACAGGAATGGCGGTCTCGTTGGATCCATACGTGTGCTGGGTGACTGGAGAGACAGCGGTGGTCGGTGCGCACATGGGGTGGGTGAGGATGATGGTTCAGATGAAAAAAGACGGAAGTTGTAGAGTGGAGAGTAAGGTGAGGGTGGGATCACAAATTTTTAAAGTGGGAGAACGTGGATTGGTGATGAACGGGACACCTACATTGGGCTCTTATACTGCTTTCACAGGATCGTCGGGGCCCGCTCTGTGCTAGATCCTGGCCCCGTCGAGCCCCTCTGGATCGAATGACAAGTGTCCGCCGGCTGCAGCGCCAGGGACACACGTCACGCCGTTATGATTTAAATAGGTCTTCCAAAAAGAACTTGTCGCCAGCGGCGCACGCGAGCCGCGGAAACAGCAGCATTACGTTGACCCCGACATGAGAGGATGTGAAATTTTTGGGAAAATGATCACAATCGGGGCCCGCTTTGAGGCGGCCCTGCGCCGACAAATTCTGAAGGAAACGTACCATGCGTTGGTATAATCCTAGGCCTCGAGCTCAAGCTCGGCAGTGACGAACGTGGCATCAATCTCACAAGAGTGCTATTCGCGCAGAACAGGATTCAGAAGACGTTGCAAGACCTACCTACCAGAAGACGTTGCAAGCGAGCGCCGGAAGTTGCCGATGCCCGCGTCATACTAGAGATTACCGCAGACTGGGCTTGGGCTGTCAGTGGCGCTGGGGCGGGTTGTACCAGTCCCTTACACAAGCCGCATCTTCGATAGAACGTCGCATTGGGCAGACCGGCGGCCGTATCGACAGGCAAAGCAGCCGAGGCCCCTTGGCAGGATGGAGGTAGCACCACCTTCACGGAACACACCTCCTCTTCCGCGACATATGTGGCGGCGGAAGGTCAGCTTTGAGAGGCCGGCAGCGGATGCGGACATCGCTTTTTCTTCGGGCGGTAAGCATGATGACCAAACGGGACAAGCGGCGGCCGTACTAGTCCGAGTACATCCAAATTGCTGCCAGAGGCAACGAAGAGCTGGCAAGGGGAATGCACGGACGAGGAGTCGCAGCAACACTCGGAATTAGAGGTAAAGGGCATAGATAGCATCGGAAAAAAACTTTGGAAAAAATGGAGCGTCTTCAAGAAAGGCGCGGGCAGACTTGGAGGTGAGTCACCTTAAAGCGGAGAACGACGAGATAGAGCAGGAAATATAAAACGGAAAGGGTGGCTTTTTCTTCTGAGTTGTGGTGGCCGATGCGAGAGAATCCAGAGGACTTCGAGTTCAACTTCAAGAAAGGGGGCAAGACAAATTGGTGGCTGTGACAGCAACCACAACTCGATCACGTGGTCGGCCTGGCGCGAGGCACAAAGAAGGACAAATACATCTTGCCGAGAACTAACAACCAACACGCACCTACCAACCCGCCAGCGCTGAAACCTGGAGGAACGCTAGTCCTAATCCTTCCATGGAGAGCCGACTTCCACAACTGCGGGATGCACTCCAAGATTCCCTGGACGATGTGCGTCGAGCCTTGCTGCGAGGAAAATTCGGACTCACAGGATTGGGATTGCAGCTCTCGTCGTCGAGGACTTCGAACGAAGCGAAAACAGCAGCGCTGCAGCGCATAGAAAATACTCTGGCCGTTGCATGTGTTCCGAAATACGCCACCGACGCCTCGACTACTTCCTCGCGTTGCAGTACACATTTGAATGCAACGGTCAGTTCACAACAGTCCGTCTCCTCAAATGCACTGGCTGACTGCGTCCAGTGGCCTCACGAATACTGAGCTGGGTGGCAGCATCCACCATCCAACTCGAGCTCCTCACCAACAAAGGAGTGGTCGATCGTACGTCGCATTAGTTCACCGCTATCTCAGGGATGACTGAAGTTGGATGAACAATTGGCAGCGGAGCTGGACCCCGACGTTGCGACGATATCCGCGCAGCTGGCGCTCGGCCTGTCCATTATCCAGGGCGTCTGCCTCACCCACCCCGCGACGAAGGCCTACCTCGGCCGCAGATACTCCCTCGAGGTGCGTGCAACCCACTTGCATCAATATTGCGCGAACCGACACCGCGCACGCAGGTCCTGCTCGACCTCTTCCTCGCCTCGCGCCACCTTTCCAAAACGCCCTTCACTTCCGCCGCGGCGCCGGGCGCCTCCCCCACGAAGCCCGCACCAGGCGCGCCGCCGCCCCTCGCATCCGTCATCCTCGACGCGCTACTCTGCATCCTCGTTGACGCCTCGCCCGCGCTGCGCGTCTTCGAGGCCTGCGCCGGCGTGCACGCCGTCGTCAAGATCCTCAAGCGCGCCGGCACACCTCGCGAAGTCCGGTGTGTCTACTAATTGATCGATGCCTTGAAGACTGACAACGAATTCCTTGCAGCATGAAATGCCTCGAGTTCCTGTACTTCTACCTCCTCGACGAGACGGTGCCTGCACACACTACCCCCGCCCCCGCAAACACCACCCCCGAGCCCGCACTCGTCCCCACCGCACCGTCGACGCCCGTGCAGCCACAGAAGAAAAAGCCATTCATCGGCGCGGCGCCCGCGCGCCCGGCCTCGCGCTACGGCTCGTCCACGTTCTCGCTCACGTCCAGCGCGTTCGCCAGCTCCTCCCTCTCCTCCTCGCCCTTCTCGTCCGCGTCCGCCTCATCCTGGTCGGCGTCCACGTCCTTCGCCAGCTCCACCTCGTCTGTCGCCAGCTCGTCCGAGTCGGGGTCCTCGTCATCGCGCTCGGCGTCCGGC
Source organism: Mycena sp. CBHHK59/15 (assembly GCA_029204085.1). NCBI lineage: Eukaryota > Fungi > Basidiomycota > Agaricomycetes > Agaricales > Mycenaceae > Mycena > Mycena sp. CBHHK59/15. The sequence goes on from JARGXW010000382.1 coordinate 39,045, forward strand.
GGCTCCGCGACGTCCTTTTCGTCGACGTCGTCGAACGCGTCGTCCCTCTCGCGGCCGAAATCGGTGTCGCCGACGAAGCGGACGCAGTTTTTGCCGGGGAGTGCGACTCCAAATCCGAAGGTGCAGGGAAGTACGACGCCGAGGGTGCAGGGGAGTGCGACACCGAAGGTGCAGGGAAGCGCGACGCCAAATCCAAAGGCGCCGGGGGTTGCGACGCCGAATCCGAAACTCCAGAGGACCGCCACGCCACGCGCGCTACTGATGCTGCGCAAGGACGTGGACTTTGTGCCGCTGAGCCCGAAGAAGGCGGTGGTGGTTGGGGCGCTGGGGCGCACGCGCTCGCGATTGGTGGGCAGTATGATTGCGGGCGAAGGCGAAGACGAGGAACAGAGCGGGAATCAGGCGGTCGCGGAGGACGCGGTGAAGGGCACGGACAATTCGGGGGAGACAGTGGTGCGGGAGGCGCGGACGACGGAGGAGAAGAAGCTGCTGCTGGCGACGATGCTGGGGAATGTGGAGGCGCTCGTCGAGGGTGTGCGCAAGGCGGGGATATGGGGGCTCGGCTGACGAGTGCGTGCGGTGTGTGTCTCAATCTCGTATCATCGTCTCAGGGAAAGGCACGCAGAGTCTGCAAATAGATCATTATTTTATTCGTCTCACTGTGGTGGCAACTTGTCCTGCACACTCCCAATCCTGTCGACGGACGGCGCGCCCCACACGAGCGTCTTGCCCGCCGGGTCCAGCAGCCCGGGGAACCGCCCCTCCAGCAATGGCACCAGCACGCCGCGCCTCCGCTCTGCCTCAAGCACACCTCGCCCCTGCGCTGCCTCTGCCGCACGTTCCTGCACAGGCGCGGCCGCCAGCCCGGCAACATCGTGCCTCAGCCCCTTGGCGGCCGCCCCGGCAGCAGCCATCGCGCGCTTCTCGTCCTCGACGCTCAGCGCGGCGCGCCGCGCGTCGCGCACGGCCGCCTCGTCAACGTCGTCGAACACGTCCTGCTTCACGGCGGCCATCGAGTACGCGAACACGCCTGCGACGAAAGCGAGTAGCGTGCCGCCGACGAGTGCATTCTTCATGTGGTATTGGCGCCGCGCGCGGAGGAGGCCGGGGGACATGCGCTAGAACAGAAAAAATAATTAGAGAAAAACGAGGCTCCTGTGCGTCGTGAACGGGAGACGCACGCCGTTTTTCCAGTAGGAGGCTTTGACCTCTCGCCGGTCGAGGTAGCGCCCGGTTTCGGGCTGCCACCAGGCTGGAGCGGGGAGGGTTGGGCGCATGGTGGCGAAAGTCGGGATGCGGGAGGGCGATGGCGTCGGAAGGACACAGGGACAAACAGCCTGCCTTCAAGTTGGCACTTTCGGCTTACTTTCGGCCATCCAACTCGGAACTAAAACGTGGGCAAAAAAACTGTTTCCCTTTCTGCTTGTTCCCAGTCTTCGCGGCCGACTTGGAAAGAGCCGGAACTAGTACGGCTTCGTTGCATGATAACCATGGATTTCGAGTTGAAAGAACGTTCAGCTGCTTCAACCTACTCCAGTACTCCAGAGAACATTACCTCCTAGTCTTTCGGTCCTCTTTGTGCACCCATCGTGCCCTGTTTCTCTAATGAGTCGGCGTCAGTACCAGCCGCTATGCACCGCGGCTGCGGCCTTTGGAGCTAAAATTGGCTCGGGTACTAGTCAGTGGATACACCCAAGCTCGCCATAACGCGCGAGAGATGCCATCCGGCGCTTGCGACGTCGGGGATGCTGTTGTCGATGATTGCACTCTGGATGATGGCACGGTGGAAGAGCGGCCGAGACTCGTTCGCAGCAGGCCTTGCCGCTTGTCGGCCTGACCTGCTTTATCCGAGTCCCAGAATAACCAAAGTACCCCACTCTTTAACCGTGGATAAAGGCTGCTGTCATTCCTAACTCCGGATGGCGGGACTGCCTCCTGGGCACATGACATTCTACAGTTTCTGAGCCCTCTAATAAGCGCCTCCCTCTCTACATCATACCAGTCCCTTCAACTCAGCTGTACCCTTGCATGCCACTTTTCAATCAGAGCTCGCACCTACAGATCAACGGCGGGAATTTCTACGATGTTGCTGGGGACATCAATGTCGAGAACAACCAGTATCTTCTTGATTTACAGGAGGGCGATCGGCAGCAGACAACACCTCCTACACTTGAATTTTCAATTACTCCGGAAGGGACGTCGACGTCGCAGTGGCAAATTGGATGGGTAAACGCTTCGGATCAGAGCGTTTGTGGTGTAACGCGAAATACTCGAGTCCCGGCGCATGCGAGGCCGCCCTTACGGTGCGTTTTCCCTCTTATCACTCCATTTTGATACATCACTCCAACCAGACATTTTCTTATAAGGCTCTACCCGTCTAAAACGTCATCGGAGGCCCCGTTCACAATCGAACACCGAGTCAATTCCTTTGGTGCCGCGACCCAAATCGCGTCTTGCCCCTGGCTACCCCCTTCCCCTCGAGCCCCCTTCCGCACTTCAATTATATCGTTCCGGCAGTCCACCATCTTCCCGTCTCCCTCAGGCTGGCGTGACTGTGTGTCACTCGAACCGGGCAGATGGCATATCCCGGACTACCCCAAGCTCCTGCGTTCCTTCTGCCATAGCATATACATTACTCTGTCCCGCAACACAGAATAACCGGAGTGGGACGGACAATCTGCCCTCCGGTTATACGCATCTTCCTGAACAAGTTTGCCCCGCGGAAGCGGATAATTGTATCGCTCGGCCACGGGATCACACCGAGAGTGAACCCTTAACGACGATCCATCGTGGTACATTTGTCGGTGGAAATTTCAATCATACACAACGGTATGGAGAACCGGGTGAGTGTTGCGTGTGATCGCACCTATCTCCAATCATATCAAGTTTCAATACAGGTATCCACATTCTGCACCGCGCTGTGGCTTGGAGGCCCTCCATGATTCGGCGGAGCGTTTTCCTCAACCAAGATGCCATCCCAAAACACGTGAGAAAATGCTCGCTGACCTATGGGACTGGTCTACGAACACTGTTCTCAACCATGGTATTCTTTGGTTGTACGGACCCGCAGGAGCCGGAAAATCTTAAATCATGCAGACCCTGAGGCTGTGCCAGTGGTTAGAGGATGCCGGACGGCTTGGCGGTGCTTTCTTCTTCAGGCGCGGTCTTGCAACTCGGGGTAATGCAATACCATTATTCGCGACGATCGCATACCAGCTCGCACTCGGAGTTCCTGCTTTGAAGGCTCCGATTTCTCAAAGGGTGGAATTAGATCCGTCTGTGGTTGGCAGATCGCTGGAACGTCAGCTGCAAAAGTTGATTACGGAGCCCTGCCAGTCGTTGAGAACTTCCGACCCTCGGGTTATCCTGATCGACGGCCTGGACGACTGCGAGAGCCATTATATTCAGCAGGAAATCGTGCGCTTGCTTGGCAGGTCCTTTTGCGGGCGCTGTCCTGCATTCAGAATTATCGTTGCCAGCCGACCTGAGCCTCAATTACGAGAGGTCTTCGAGGAACGCAGCTTTCAGGGACTCTGTCGTCGTGTCAACATTGAGCAATCATTCAAGGATGTGCGGCAGTTTCTGCGGGATGAATTCGCACGAATTCACCGCGAACATCAAAACACGATGGCCACTGTTCCAACTCCTTGGCCATCGACTGAAACTCTCCGGCGGCTTGTTAAAAAATCCTCAGGTTATTTCATCTACGCCTCCACGATCATCAAGTTCATTGATGATAAAAACTTTCGTCCCACGGAGAGATTGGAGTGCATTGAAAACCTTGTTAGAACTGGGATCTGTTTGCCCTTTGGCGCTCTGGACCAGCTCTATGCGCAGATTATTTCTAATGTTCCCGTCCGGCCACAGCTTCTCCGAATTCTCCGTGTTGTTTCTAGCCTACAACTCTCCCCCTGCAATATTGAACAGCTTCTGGATCTGATCCCCGGTGAAGTCAGGCTAATTCTTCGTGGTTTTGACTCGATTCTAAGCATGCCTGTGGATGGCCGTGGCCGGAGTTCTGTAACCATGCACCACGCCTCATTTGGGGACTTTCTTCGTGATCCGACACGTTCTGGTCCATTTTACATCGGAGACTCGCAAGCGCACTTGGAGTTAGGACGCTCGATTGTCGAAACGTTTTCTTACTTCTATGATGGTTCAGTGCCGATACGCGTCGATCACGTTGCATGGTACTTTCTTAGCATAAAAAACGTCGTACAGAATTCTGAACATCCCGTTTTTAGGAGCTTCGGTGGCTTGAAGGCAATCAATTACATCACCTCCTCAATTCCGCCCTCTTTGGACCTTCTCCCTCTAATGCAACGCATAAATCCGGACTTCCTATTCTCTATTACCGGCTGGGGATGCTGGGGGACTCTAGAGAAGCAATGCGGAATCCTGTCTTGGTTGAAAGTTAGTCTTTCTCCTTTCGTCGTGATGGTACTTATCGTTAGATAGAAAATCCGGCCTTTGCCCCTAGATTCGATCAGCCTGTGGGAGGACTGCCGTTTCATGTTTTTCTTCGAGGAGTGTCTTTCTAATTTCAAGTTCTTGCAACGTGAAGACGCGGAAGAGATTCACTGGCCAACAAACATTCCAATCGAAGATTGCCGTAAGATTCTATCCCACTCGCCTGGGCTTCTTCGTTTCCTTCAGACCTTGGTGATCTTTAATCCAGAGTGTTTGATGTGGTCACCCATCTTCAGCATCCGTGTTATATTAGATCTCCCTTGGGATGATCTGAGGAAATCTATCTGTCTGTTACGCTCCTTCATAGGCGAGGATACAGTCAAGTTTGGTCAGCTCTGGACGTTCATGGCGAACCGATCTTACTGCCAGGATCTCTATCCAGGGCCTGAAATATCGACGAACCTTGCTCGCGGATGCATCCGGGTAATGAAGGCTGTTGAGACTGGTGACCTGCCCAAGGAGTTCTGGTCCGTAAAATAACTATGTCTGCTACACCAAAATCATCTCAGAATTTAACAGGACCCGTCCCGAATGGGGGCGCCATGTCAGATCATCTCCGCACTGCCCAGAGCTTCTGCGCGAAATCTGTTCCCTTGTGCCTCCGTTCCATATTACAGGGGTCCTTATGTTTACCGATCCCACTGACTTCCATGACGTCCTGCAATGGTTGAAGGTGAGTGGCTTTCCACGAATTGGGATGTAATTCAGATCGATGGTAACCCGTTCCAAGGGATTTCCCGCGCCTCCACTCGAAGTAATCAACTCTTGGGAGGGTCATTTGAACACGAGTTTGAGGATTTACAGATCCAAATTCATGGACGAACACTCGGATGCATCCGAGATCCTACTTGAAGAGAGGTGGATCAGGTGGCATGCGAAAGAAGACTATTCTGGATTAGAGGTGTAGTATATGACTCCGTCTCAAGTTGAGAGGTCTCAACATGATGTCACTGTTGAGACCTCTCAACTTGAGACGGATGTCCATCTTTTCGGTGTCCATATCAACATATTTCCCTGAAGCCTTTTATTTTTTTATGTAAATCACTTATAGATAAGATACCTGTCCCATAATTATCCATCTCCCCGCCCCAACCTACCCAATACCCTAGCAGAGTGCTAGTGCAGTTTGGGAAAACATCCGTAAGTAACGTAAGTAGACCCCGCAACGCGGCGATCCGGTTCGGACCGGGTGTCCGCTCCAGTCAAAGATACTCTATGGGACAATCTTCCTTGGAATCTTCGCAGGCGCGTTCCCCGCTCTGACATAGCCCCCATGCGCACTGTGAGGCCCGCCCCCGCCGCACCGAGCCATTGCTTACGCTCGACACGCTAGAACTGGACGCGCCTCATCCGCTTCGTCGCCGCCGAGACGTCGCAGGTACACATCGGCCAGCCAGTCGACGCTACGCTCGACGGTGGGTCCAGGCTTCTCACAATATGTTCTCCTTCTTGACAACCTGTTGCTCGTGCAGTGGGACTCGCTGCGCACCGCGGAGCGATGATCCAGGCGCACGAGATAGTCGGGTCCGCACTGGACCCCGCGGCGCGCGTGAGCTCGATGGTGCTCACGGTCAAGCAACTCCTGAGCCCGCTCGCGCGCGAGCAGGTCGGATATGTGCGCTGCCTAGGGCTGAACTATGCCGACCACGCGGTGCGCTCCAGGTCGTATTGCACCGTGTGCTGTGTCGCTAAGCGATATGTCGCAGGCTGAAGCAAAGCTTCCGCCCCCGCCGTAAATATCCAGCTCTCTTTGCCGAGTCAACTACTTGATTTATTTTTATCGCCGTCAGCTTCCCCGTCCTGTTCGCCAAGCCCGTCAGCTCGCTCACCGGCCCCGGCGCGACGGTGGTCATACCCAAGGTCGCGCAACCACCGCTGGAGCACCTCCCTGACTACGAGGTTGAGCTCGTCATTGTTATCGGGAAGCCCGCGCGGGATGTGTCGGAGGCGGATGCGCTCGACTACGTGCTCGGATATACCGGTGCCAACGACGTGCGCGTCTTCTTTTTAAAAATTTCCTTCCAATCCCTCCCACAACCGCATACTCATGACCAATTGCACACCAGGTCTCGTTCCGAAAACATCAGATGGCCGTCTCGCAGTGGACGTTCTCCAAGGGTTTCGGTGCGGAGGCTTGTAGTCTGATTGCAACGCCGCTCACACGCAACCAGATAACACGAACCCGCTTGGCCCGTGCCTCGTGGCTGCCGCAGCACTCCCCGACCCGCAGGCGATCCCACTGACGTGCACGCTCAACGGCGCGGTCGTGCAAAACGGGAGCACCGCGTGCGTTTTTTTCTTTCCCCCTCCTCCTCCCTCCTGACGATCGCGCGCAGCGACCAGATCTTCTCCGTTCGCCAGACGGTCGCGTTCCTCTCGCAGGGCACGACGCTTGCGCCCGGCTCCGTCATTCTCACGGGCACGCCCAAGGGCGTCGGTTTCGTCAAGTCGCCGCCCGTGTTCCTGAAGCATGGCGACACTGTGCACGTGTGGCTAGGCGGCGGGATTGGCTCGCTCGTGAACGACGTGCGCGAGGAGGGGCGGGTGGATGCGAAGCTGTGATGCGGCGTGCATGCTTTTACTGCTCTCGTACATATGAGGTTGCGTATCGGACATCTGATGATCTGCTTGCCTTTTCGAATCTACTTATCTGCTTTGATGATCGATCTTGCCGTTTGCTTTTTCAACGAAGTACTTACTGTACTTCGTCCCGGAAATCCAAAATGTTAGCTTGCAACGCTTGGATGTATAGCCTTGTATTTGAGTTGAAGATGCGATTTACTATCTCGATTGTTCATGTCTTTGCCCCTCCGCCCTGGACCGAAAGAGGCAACGAGCGGTTGTTTGTCCCTGTGTGATGCATCGCCTTTCACTTCCTCTCCATGCGCTTGCCATGCGCCCAACGCTCCCTACTGTCCTGATGGCAGAACGAAATTGGGCGCTACCTCGACCAGCTAGAGTTCAAAGCCTCCCACCGGAAGAACAGGAGCCACGGTTGTACTAATATCATCCGTTTCGCTTCCTTCCCAGCGCATGGCCCCCGGCCCTCGTCTGCGCGGGTGCCATACCCACGAAGAAATGCTCGTTTGCTGTGGCGCGTTCGCCTACTCTATGGCAGCCGTGAAGTGGGACGTGTATGACGACGTCAACGAGGCAGCCGTGCTGCCCGTGCGGCGCGCTGCATTAGTCAGCATCGAGGATGAGAATCGCGCCATGGCCGCCGCTTTCTCGAACCACGCCCCCCCCTTATATATTCCAACATACATATGGGACGTACTTTTTGGCCAGACACATTAGGGTTGTTCAGAGCCAAGTTCTAACCACATCCCTTTGTGACCTGATGTGACTGATCTGAAATCATTTCACTGGCTGGGCGACTCCATCATCCCGCACATCGCCCGACCTGCCGCCTTCATCCCCCACCCCGCCCTCCGATTCTGCCATTGGTAACATCTTTGCAGCTAGTTGACTAGAAATTTCATCTAATCAGCATTGTAATGTCAATCCAAAACAGCACACTGGTCTCGGAAGGGAATAAGTGAGCTCATTGTTGAGGCGGGAACTGGTGAGCTGGATGGCCGTTTCAATTCTGATCTTAATTGCAAATCTCATTTCGGAGTTCTCCGGTCACGTTTGCCAGGGGAAACTGAAATGAGATCGAAATGAGCTCGAAATGCTACTCTGAATAACCCTAAAATAACCCTAAGTTTCGTTCCCGCTTACCATCATCGTGACCATGTAAAACATCTCACAAATGATCACAGCGAAGATCACTGGCTGCAATCATCGTTACACGACTGTGTTGCTGCTGTGGGCAATCAGCTCAGCCTCGGCTCCTACGGCTCGTGTTGGTTGTAATCTCGCATATTCTTGAAGTAACAGACGTGGGTGGTGCTTCTGACAGCGTGCCGACAGTGAAATCCATCTCATGACCACGCCTATCTGGCCCTAAAATTTGAGCGCCAAGACATGCCTTCGACATGTGTTCAGCCCGTCGGCTGTGACACTTTCTTAAGCCTCGTGTCTCACAATATTTAGCTACCCACTGGAGCTGTTGACCCTATCTTCTGTCTCTGCTTTCAAGTCCGAATCCGCCGCTGCAATGGACCACCCACTGGCGACACTTGCCTCTCTCGCATTGGCGATTTGGAACGCCGGAGAGGTAGGATTCACAGAACACTATCTGACTGTATGCAGCGACTTACACTAGATCTAGAAAGCAAAGGATAATCGGGACGCTGTCAAACATCTCGCCGAGGAAACATGCCGCCTTGTTGATTGTATTGTGCGCACGACCGAAGGCTCGAACCGGTCTTCGATCAATGTGAGTCTCCGGGACTTGATTCGGTACATAAACTTGTGTCGTCTACTTTTCAACCACTTAAAAAAATCCAGTCTGTTTACAGAGATCAAGGACTTCTGTTGGAAGCATGACAAATATTGCTTCTGTCTTCGTATATTGAAACGCTCAGCCCATGCCGCTAAGATAGCCGAGTACCGAGGTGCCATCGGACAGGCGCTCGCAACATTTCAGGTACGTTGGCTAAGAGTCATGCCTAGATTCTTCGTTTACATCTATGTGACCTTTCTAGCTCGAAACACAGAATAGATCGATTGCGGTCCTCGAGAATGCAGTTCAAATGCTCCAAACGCTCATTGACAACTCGCCTAGCGATAATTCTCCGGCGCCAAAGACAGTAGATGGAATGCAATCTCGAACGGCCGATTCTACCCCGCTCGCTACAAACGAATCTCCCATGCCTGCAAAGGAGATTTCTGATCCCCTTCCTCCCCTCCCCGCCTGGCGATATTTTTCAGCGCCAAAGAAAGTTCAACCTCCAACGGCCGATTCTAACCCGCCGCTCGCTACAAAAATCTCCCAGCCTGCAAAGGAGATTTCTGATTCCGTTCCTCCCCTTCCCCGCCTGGCGATATTGATTCAGTGCCAAAGAAAGTTCCACCTCCAACGGCCGATCCTAACCCGCCACTCACTACAAACAAATCTCCTGCACCTGCAAAGGAGATTCCTGATCCCCTTCCTCTCCTTCCCCCGCCTGGCGATATTTATTCAGTGCCAAAGAAAGTTCAACCTCCAACGCCCGATCCTACCCCGCGACCAGTCACAAACAGATCTCCCGCACCGGCAAAGGAGATTTCTGATCCCCTTCCTCTCCTTCGCCTGCCTGGCGATGGTTTTTCGGCGCCAAAGAAAGCCGATGATATCCATTCTCGAACGGCTGATCCTGTCCCGGCACCGACTACAAACAGATCTCCCGGCGCACTTGCAAAGGAGATTTCTGATCTCCTTCCTCCCCATCGCCCGCCTGGCGATGTTTCTTCGGCCCAAATGGAAGTTCAACCTCCAACGGCTGATCCTACCCCGCGACCAGCCACAAACAGATCTCCCGCACCTGCAAAGAAGATTCCTGATCCCCTTCCTCCCCTTCCCCCGCCTGGCGATATTTATTCAGTGCCAAAGAAAGTTCAACCTCCAACTCCCGATCCTGCCCCGTCACTCGCTACAAACAAATCTCCCGCACCTGCAAAGGAGATTTCTGATCCCCTTCCTCCCCTTCGCCAGCCTGGCGGTAATTCATCGGCGCAAAAGAAAGTTCAACCTCCAACGGCCGATCCTAACCCGCCACCAGCTACGAAGAGATCTCCCGCACTTGAAAAGGACGTTTCTAATCCCCTTCCTCCCCTTCGCCCGCCTGGCAGTAATTCATCGGCGCAAAAGAAAGCTCAACCTCCAACGGCCGATCCTACCCCGCTACTCGCTACAAAGAGATCTCCCGCTCTTGAAAAGGACGTTTCTAATCCCCTTCCTCCCCTTCGCCCGCCTGGCGATGGTTTTTCGGCGCCAAAGAAAATCGATGGCACCCAACCTCCGACGGCCGATCCTACCCCACGACCAGCTACAAGCAATTCTTCCGCACTTGCAAAGGAGGCCCTTCCTCTCCTTCGCCCGCCTAGCGAGATTTCTTCGGCGCCAAAGAAAGTAGATGGAATACAATCTCCAACGGCCGATCCTACCCCGCGACGAGTCACAAACAGATCTCCCGCACCTGCAAAGGAGATTTCAGATTCCCTTCCTCCCCGTCGCCCGCCTGGCGACATTTCTTCAGCGCCAAAGAAAGTTCAACCTCCAACGGCCGATTCTAACCCGCCACCAGCTACAAAGAGATCTCCCGCACTTGAAAAGGACGTTTTAATCCCCTTCCTCCCCTTCGCCCGCCTGGCGATGGTTTTGCGGCACCAAAGAAAGCCGATGGAATCCAACCTCCAACGGCCGATCCTACCCCACCACCCACTACAAACAGATCTCCCGCACTTGCAAAGAAGGTTTCTGATCCCATTCAATCTCCAACTACCTCGCCAAGAGCTACAAAGAGATCTCCCACACTTACAAAGGAGGTTTCTGATCCCCTTCCTCCCATTCGCCCACCAGACGATGTTTTTTCGGCGCCAAAGAAAGTCGATGGAATTCAACATCCGACGGCCGATCCTACCCCTCCGCTAAGCAAATCTCCCGCACTTGCAAAGGAGACTTTTGATCCGCTGCTGCAAACGACAGGTGATCCTCGCATTCGCCCGCCTGGCAATGTTTCTTCGGCGCCAAAGAAAGTCGATGATATCCAACCGCGAACGGCCGATCTTGCCCCGCCACCAGCTACAAAGAGGCCCCCCGCACGCGAAAAGGATGTTTCTAATCCCCTTCCTCTCCTTCGTCCGCTTGGCGATAATTCTTCGGCGCCAAAGAAAGTCATTGGAATTCAACCTTCAATGGCCGATCCTGCTCCGCCACCAGCTGCAAGCAGTTTTCCCGCACCTGCAAAGGAGGTCCTTCCTCTCCTTCGCCCGCCTGACGACATTTCTTTGGCGCCAAAGAAAGCCGAGGCAATTCAACCTCACAGGGCCGATTCTACCCCACTACTAGTAGCTACAAATATTTCTCCCACACCTGCAACAGAGATTTCCGGTTCCCTTTTGCAAACAACAAGTGATCCTCCCATTCGCCCGTTTGAAGAGATTTCTGCCAACGCTAATGCGGGAATGGGAGACAACATAAAAGTTGTCTCGGAGCTCGTCAAGGAGGAGGTTCAAAGGCAAATGAGCATGTACAAGTTGGTGGCCAGTTCCAGTGAGTACATCTTCCCTATTCTGTGTCCCTCTTCATCGAAGTTGAAACTATTGTCTACTAGATTCCCAGCTCTCCGTCTCTCAAAACGACTCCGCTACTGCCACGTCGAAAAAACACGTAAAGACCAAAGGAGCTTCCAACCAAGGGCATCCAGGGAGGAAGGACAAGACACGCCAGAAGAGTGGTGGAGGCGGAAACGGAAACAGCGGGACGAATCAGCCGAAGCAGAAGGAGCGGTAATGATGAAAATCCAAACGCCAATTCCGGGCCTACTCCACTGGCCTGTGAATGTTCCACTCCGGTTCTGACGTAGGTAAGCTCGGTTAACTTCCGTCGAGTGAAGCCGAACACTTGCCTAATCGTTTCTTCCTCGCCACTCCAGGTCTTTCGTAGGGCTTGTTCATTCTTTGATACTAGGGTTACGGGTCGTGCATTCCATAATTATAATATGATCAGTGTTACTCTAGGCTCATTCAATAAACCCCACATCACGTCCACAAGTGGACGGTCTTGGTTTGAGACTAAGTGTTACTCTGACCTTTGACTGCCTGGTCGCAATATTTACACTACTTTGGGGGGCCGGCCCCGGGCCACGCAGAAGCGGCAAAAGCTCAAACCTCACAGGCCTCACATCTGCTGAAGCTCGGAACATAACAAAACCATAATACACTTTCAATTCGATTTCAGAAAACGTATTAAACGGTACGGCAACCATATCATTAGTAGAAGTACATTAAAAAAGAGTATCTGTATATCCACCATGGGTATCGATCACATATACTCCCGCTCCCCTGCCCCAGCAGGCCGGTATGTCCGTGAAAGCAACGAGTCCTGATCTCTCAGGCTTCGTGAGATCTCCGCAGCATCCCCCGTCGGGACCAAGTTCGCTAAATTCGGCAAAAAGCTGAACGCAGCCGAGCCTGACGTTATGAGCGGCGAGTGCTGATTCGACGCCGCGCGCGACGAGCGCCTCGACGCGACGGCGATGGGCGCCGGAGGCTGCGGGGGCGACATGCCGAGCCCCGTCCCGCCCTCGGACCCGGACAGCGACGCGGCGTCCTTGTCCCGTTCCGCGGCTGGCCCGCCGCCCACGCCGATGCGGAAACTCTGCACGCGCCGGCTGAGCGCCTGCAGGACCGAGCCGCTCTCCAGCCACGCCGCCTCCCGCCGCGAGAGCCCCGCGCCCCCCTGCGGAACCGCCGGGCTCCCAGCTGCGCCTACGCCCTCCTCGTCCGGGACCTGCGATGCAAACGTCGAGTGGATAGACGAGTCTGACAGCCCCCGCCGTCGCAGCGTCCGCTCCAGCAGCGGCCCCACATAATCAGGCTCCTCATCCCCGTCGCCGTCCCTCCGCACAGGCGTCCCTACCCCATCCAGCACCGCATCCACATTCCGCGACATTCGATTCGGATGGTGGCGCCCACCGCCGTGTGTTGGCGGGTGCAACAGCCCCGAAGCCGGCATCCGCCGCGCGAGCTTGGGATTCGGGATGACGACCCACGGATCGGGTGTCTTCGTCCGCGGCGCGCCGGCGAAGATGCCCATCACGCCGGGCGTCGGCGCAACGCTCCTGCTGGGAGCAGGAGCGAGGCCCGTGGGCGGTGCCGCCGTGAATGTGCTCGTCACAGCGCGGCCCACGCCGGCCCCGGAAAACTCCACATTCACCGTTGTTGCAGATGCCGATAGCGCCGGGCCCAGCTTCGGCACGAACCGCGGCGGCATCGGGCGGGGCGCGGCCAGCGGCGATGCAGTCGCTTCCCGATCGATGTCGCTCTTCGGCGCAGGCGACCCGGTAAACAACTTCGACAAAGGTGCCATCCATCCCGCGGCGCCGCCGCCCGCGCCTGCGCCCGCCGCACCCTCAGCGCCCGCCCGCGCCTTCCCCGGGTCCATCGCTGCCTCGCTCACGCGCGGCGCGCTCGCGGGATCGAGCACCACCTCGTTCAGCAGCACGCGCATCTCGCCCATCTCGCCGAACATCTCGCGCAGCACACCCAGCAGCGCGCGCACGTCCTTGCGCCCGGCGCGCAGGTCCTCGTCGTGCGGCCCCGCACGCAGCAGCCTCGCGACGTCCGACAGGATGCCCGCGACGGTGCTCCGCGAGAGGTGCGCGACGTCCGCGCCGCGGATCTGCTGCCGCTTGAGGCGGTTCGTCAGCGAGAGCGCGTCCGCGCTCTGCATGCGCTGCAGCAGCGCCGTCGTGCGTTCAATCAGTGCGCTGAGGCTCGCAGACGGCGGGGGGTTGCTGCTGTTGGTGTTGTTGGACGGCGCGAGGGAATCGGAGTACACCGAGGCGGCCGAGGAGGGTGAATGTGATGGCTGATAGGGCGTTGGAGGACATGGATCCGTCTGCACGCTGCGCGAGCGCGCAAGGAGGAATAACGGCTTGTGAATGCGTAGCTTCTCTGGCGACGTGAGTCCGTCGGGGTCTTGCGCATCTTCGACCTCGAAGCTCGCATGAGAGGGCGAGACAGGGTATCGCGGCTGTGGTTGACTGAACGACGTCCATTTCGTCTCGGACGTCGTCAGGGAATCTGTTGGCGACAGTGGGCGGCGGTTTGTTTCAGGCGTCAAGGGTTCCTGGGTTACGTTAGCTAAAAACTAGGAAGATATGCACCATACGCACGTATCGTCTCGAGGCACGCCGTTCCGTACTGGAACTGCGCTTGAAGTTGTAGGACTAGAAGACCGAGTCAAAATACCATAGTGCGGGGCTTCGTTGGATACATACCGGACCCAACATCACCGAGGGGACACTTCCGGTGTGGAAATGCTGCCTGAGATGCGACGGCGTCCCCGCTACCGGTCCAATCAGCAAACGGACAAAGCGCCGGTAGTACAGAGGACATACAACCGCTCTGGCTCCGCGACAGAGGCGGCGGATTCACGCGCTGGTCCTCCACCTCCTCCTGCAGCGCACGGCAATCTTCGCGCGCGTCCGCCAGCAGATGCTGCAGCTCGGCATTATCCCGCTTCAGCGTCTCGTTGTCGTCCACCAGCGTCTCAAGCACGCGCGTCAGCTCCGGTTGTTCTGGCAGGGGCGCTCCGACGGAGCGATGCACCGCCTCGAGGCGCGCACGCGCGTCGATCAGGATGGACTCGGACGACTCCAGCCGGTGCTCGCGCCGCTCCTCGAGGGCATTCTGCAGTCTCCGCACTTCGCTTTGCAATTTCGCTTTTTGTGAGCTGTGTCAGTATCCAAGATCATAAAGCATGAAGGAGCGAAGAGACGCACATGTGCGCTCCTTCAGGGCTGCGAAGCGTGATTCCGCTAGCCGAGCACGCTGTGACTCGCTGTCGCGCTCCTGCTGCATGTCATCTTTTTCTTTCATCGCTGCGGAAAGCCGCGTGTCCCACCCAACCGAGCGTGCGTGCGACGTCGTGAGGCGCGATATCGTCGTTTTGGCCTCCGCGAGCTCTTGCAAGATAGTCTTACTGGAGACCTCGGTGACCTCGTTGTTGACAAGGGCTTGAGTGAGACGCTGCCATAGAATTAGATATACATACGCGGTCAGAATAAGAACCAGGCGCACCTTCTCCAATGCCTTATTCTCTTTTGTCAGCTCGTCGAGTTGCTCCTGCACAACTGCCCCATCATCACTTGGTTCCACGTCCAACGACAGATCGGGAGGAGCGAGCTTCTGACTCTCATGCCTCCGCACGTACGCCTCGTGCCGCTGCAGCAGCGCTTGCCCAACCTCTATACTTGCTGGTTAGACCGTATACATGATACAAGGGATGACATAAACACACCAGCACTGAGCGTCAGCCTGCTCTCGAGGCGCGCCTTCATCCCCAGCCACGCCCGCACATTCTCGCAATCATCGCGCCCACAACAGCAGAAAAACAGTGCCGGCGGCTCCGGCGACGGCACACGGGAGACGTTCTCGAGCGCCTGGGTGAGATCGTCGATGGTGGTGGTCGCGTCGTACAGACTGTCTCTGTTCGTCAGCGGCGAGTCTGGGGTCGGTGGTCGGTGCTGGGATTGAGCGGTGAAATCCATGGGAGTTGTGGTTATGTTGTCAATAAATTATATTCTGGTCCCCGCAGGCGCACGCGCCGAATGATCGTGGCCGTTCCAGTGTAGGCGAAGAGGTAATGCGACCATGAGATGTAACTGCAATTTCGTAGACGGCGTAGCTGCAGTCGGCAGGTCAATACAACCTCCAAGACATTCGACGTATGTCTCACCGTATGAGACAATCCATACCGCCACGAACACGGATCAAGTGCGTCAGGAACATATTCAACAGAGATACAAGGGCGGTGCGCGATATCAAGGGCCGATTAGAGGGATTCATAGAAACTGTAAGAGTCTGGGCAATGGAATAGCTTTCATGCTCACAAATGGGACTGTCAAGACCCCCAAGCGCCCAAACACCAGATTTGTGATGATTGACAGTCTGAGGACACTTGACCTCGAAATTGGGCGAGAAATGGAGGTGTAGATAGAGGGTAAAAGCAAACAAGGAGCGGACACACAACGACCCTGTTGTAGAACGGAACGAACGGAAATGGCTGCGTGAGCCAGAGCAGGGTGGGATCAAGCGTGAGATAAGATAATTCCGTCGTCATGCAATTCACTGACTGCGCCAGAACAGACGACTCCAATGCAACGTCGCGAATGAGAAAGGGGAACGAAATACATCTAGGATATATACAGAGCCTTCGAGGAGCATCCGACCAAGAATAAGTACAACGAGAAGTGAACGGGGTGGAACAATGCAGGTGGGCCCCAATAAGTGATAGCAGCAACGCAAACGTAAGCGTGAGGGTGAGTAGAGATGGATGGTAGATTGTACAAGAGATGTGCAGCAGACAGACATACTAGTTTGAGAGCGAAAGGAGAGCCCGCGAAGTATAGCGAAAGTCGAAACAATTAGGGAGGCCTGCGGCCACATTACATTACCATAAGATTAACCAATTCCGGGATCCACTGAATCATTTTAGTAGCGTTGCCGCCCGTCAGGAATACGAAGTTGTTCGCGAGTCCCCCCATGCTCAGCTCATCCAGCGCCTCCAGGTGGCTCCGCCCAGGCGTATACGCCGACGACTCTTCCACGGTACTGAGGGTGGACGCCGATCCCCGCGAAAGCGCAGTTCCAAAGCGCGGCCGGTCGTGCTCCTGCGCGACGCGGAAGATAGTCGAGACGGAGCGGATGATCGCGGGATTGGACGACTTGGAGAATATATCCCGGATCTTGCCTTGGAGGCCATCATATCTGGGAAAAAAAGTTCATAAGGGAGAGCACATAGAAAGAGACAAAAAGAACCCACAACATCGCTACGATCTCTGGATACGATGCCCCAATGTCGGAAAGCAGCGAATACAACATCTCCGTCTCGGCATCATTGCCCTGCGCAGTGGTGAGCACCGATCCGATGAATGACGCAGTCAGCAACGCAGTGGTCGAGCTGTCGATCCCGAGGAATGCCGCCTGTATCCGCGGCGCGTCGACATTGTCGTCAAGCACGTTGACCTCCGGAAACCACGCCTCGCCGACATTGCAGTCCTTCAGCAGCCGCCGGTACGCGGCATGTGTCGTTGAAAACGGCAGTAGCGCTACGAAGTAGCCCAGCGCATCTGGGAGGAGCGACTCCCTGAATCCGTTCGTCTCATGCTCCCGTGTGTACGGCTTCATTGTGACGGACAGTAGAGTTCGCAAAACGCTCTCTGCCGCGTCCCGTAGAATTGACGGCCGTACGCCCTTGAAGATAACCGACGCCAGCGCGAACGAAAAGTTCGCATCGAACGATATCGAAAGCATATTGTCGAGCTGGCTCAAGATGCTCTCCAGCGGGTCGCGCCCTTCCAGCAGGACGGTCGAGACGGAGGCATGGCGGAACATCCCACGTGTCCGCATGCTCTCAAGCGTCACCGAGAGCAGCCGTGACGCCTCGACGTAGAGTGGCACATGGCTCGACTCCAGCAACGCGACCGCTAGCCAGAACAGCTGCGTGAGGTATCTTGAGTTGTCTGGCAGAGCCGGGATGACTTTGGCTAACGAACGCAGCATCGTCACGACGATGGCCGATTCTGCCTCATTGGCCTGCGTCAGTGCCGTCCGCAGCGCGACGAGCATCTGATACAGGTAGTCGTCGTCGCTTCCTGTGTTAGCAGAGTCCCAAGCGTCGTGAACGACCGCATCTGCACCGCGGGGGAGTATTGGAAGGCAGAAGACGTCGCGAGCCCCATCCACCGTGCTCGCCAGACATTCAGCAAACCTGCAGAGTCATAAGGAAAGGGGAGAGTGAAGGAAACACAGGACGTACCCCTCGACCCGGCGGTGACCTCGAGAATTCGAGACAAGAGCTCCGTAAGCTTTTCCTGGTTGTCCACCCTGGCGATATCGCTCACGGGATCGTGATTGGTGTATTCGCTGCTCTGCGTCGCACGCGCGAGGCCAAACAACATGAGCGACTCTTGTGACTCGCAGTCGGCAAGAAGCTGCAAAAGATCGGAGGCTGGTGCGTCCTCGGAGCGCCCAATATGAACGGCTTGCAGCAAGTTAATGATGATGCCGTAGACCGACTTGCGGACAAGGGGAGGTCCAACGCCCGAAGTCAAAGTAACGAGGTGCAAAATCTCGGGGACGTAAAGCAGGTTGTGATTCGGGCGTTGCGCCTGGTACCCGGCGACATGACAAAGCCGTACGAGAGTCGATATCTCCGCCCAGTTGGGGTAATCTTGAAGTGTTTTCGGTTGCTTTGTTCCAGTTTGCTTGGTCAGAGACTTTAGTATTCAAGTCAGCGTGGAGGCAGATCAGAAATCAGGTAGCTCGCCTTCCGGAGCTTGAATACGAGCTTAGCGCGCACGCTGATGGACGTCATGGAAGCCAGCAGCAGACCAATGGTCTCACAACGAGAAGAGCCTACGCCACCGTCTGTAGCAGCCCGAATCATTTCGTCAAGAGCGACATCGATGAGCAAAGGGTCTAGTCTGCCCATTTCCGACCAGACATATCTTTGCGTCCCGGCGGTGAGCTACATATGCAAACCATGAGCACTGGGACGAGGCAGATGAGACGGGGAACTAACCTCGGGCTGGCCTGTGGACATATCACACAAGACGCGTATCGCATCGCGGACCCGTGCGCCTGACCGTTCATACAGGGGGCTTGTGGGATTCACAAACAGAGCAAGGTTCTTAATCCAGGGTCTCATGTACTGTATACAGCTAATGCGCTGCGAGATAGCGGCTCTATCGATGCCAGTCATGGCAGCCGCGATCTCCGACAAGAAATCCAAAGTGAGCTGCGGCGCAAAGGCCGCCAAAGATTCACTCAGAGAGACGATGAACGTCCTCGGATCTCCGGGAACAAAGCCCGCTGCATGGCTGGTCAGCAAATCAACAGAGATGTGGGAGGAGTTGACATACATTTGGGAGCAACGATTGGACTTTTATCGAAGTTCAGATATGAGCAGACGGCCCCGAGCAGTTCATAGCCTGCGGCGCGAAGGTCCTCATCGTTCAAATCGACGCTGAGCATGCCGACGTGGAGCAAAGTGGCAGGAATATTGGAAAACCGGGAGAAACGTTCCGCCAACGGAATCGGGGTGTCTTTGAGTCTTCCTTTCGCAGATCGGATAGCCTATGAGTCCACGCCTTCAGCACCAATGCGAAAATAGAAGTAAAATGATCACGAACTTTGACAATGGCCTCGCGGGACGGCGAGGAGAAGTATACAGTAGTGCCTTGTTGAGCCCGTCTGATAATGAACTCATGCGCGTCTTGGCCAATCGACGATACGTTGTAGACATCGCTAACATCCATCAAGGGAATGATTTCCGTCGACTTGCAGGAAAGCCCCGGGGAAATTGATTGCGCTCGTACCTAGAGGGGCATTTATGGGAGAAGAACATGACAGAGACGTGGAGACGTACCGAAGTGATGCGGATATGGCTCTCGCCGACAAGCAGGACGATAGGGAAACGCATCTGCTGCAGTCTCATCGAGATATCGGAGAATTGTTCTCCGACCTCGGATTCCAACGCCACTTGAAAGAGAGAGAAATATAAGAGGGATGTTGGCGTTAGGCAAGGGAAACCTACGGGGATACAGCAGCTTTGCGACGGCGGACTGTGGAACCTGAGCGACCAGGTCGACTACGGACGAATAGGCCCTTATCACCGAGCAGAAGGGTGTTCCTGCGAGTTTTTTTATCAGTGGGATATGATGGAGAAACACGCCACAACTTGTACCTGCAGCAAAGTTATACAGTCTCCTCATATATTTTTGTGTCAGAGTGTTTGAGTTCAGAATATGGGTCGTAGAGAAGCGCGTTCGGATGTCATACGGAATCAACTCCGCGCAAAACTTCAGCCATTGAAGAGGCAATTCTGAGATTCCCGTGAATGCCGTACAGTCAAGCACAACATCGAATGATCGGTTCTGATATGCGGGTAAAGCCAAAGTCTGGAAGGAAACGATAGTAAAAATCTGAAGAGTGGAGAGGTACTTGTCCTACTCACCTTGAAGATGTGGAACATCAAGAGCTCGATATCAAGTGCCTCGACGTCGATCTTCGAGAGACATAAGAGGAAGACGGCAGGCTCGTCCTGTGGTGTAGGTCAACAAAATCCGTTCTGATGGAACCTGAAAGCACCCACCATTGGTGTATCTGTCTCAAGGAATATACCTTTCACAGTTTCAGTACCTCGATGCGCGTGCCGTGACATCAAGTCCATGTAGTCGCGGTGTTCGTGCGAAGACGCCGACGACAGCCTGGGGATATCCAAAGGCGTGCCGAGTTCTACGAGCAACCCACACAGTTCATCCCATGCATGCTTGCCCGAAATAGCGGAAGGATCGTTGTCGGAAGGTTTCGAGAGGCTTAACAGCTCCTTGCCAATCTTGTCTGCATGCTTGTGGAAATAACGATGTAGAACGATTATATCTGTATCGTCGGATGTTGTCCCCAGCCATTCATCAGTTTCCTCGTCGGCGATGGGCGCCTGATATTTCTGTCGACACTGTCACACAGTGTGAAAATTGACGAAGAAAGGGGCCTACATTTAATTCCGATAAGAACCTAGTGACGCTTGCGATGTTGGCCTGAAGAAAGGTATTTAAGGGGACCATGTGCTTCTCTTTCCCGAAGAATAGGTTGTTGGCGAGATTCTGGATAATTTTGGCGATGACCATCAAACCGCGGCGAATAACCATGTGCTCCTCTTTCATTAAATCCTTCGGTAACTCAACGTCGATCGTTTCGGGTGCCACAATCGCGGGGGAGATGAACCTGAATCCAAGATGAGTTACAATCTGTAAAAAATCGCAAGGAAAGTCTCACCGTAGGAATATGAAAGCTCCCATTGCAGAGAATTTTGCCTCTGGCCAGACTTTCGACCTGGATTATATTGAGGGTGACATATCTGGACCACCAAACCTTTACGTACACTACTTTCGATATATGGGCACAGATTTCACGGAACATTCTGGAAAAAAAATATGAGCGTCGTAGCATGCGTGGATGGCGCAGCACTCACGGAGGCAATGCTGGAATAGACGAGGTGATGATCTCAAGAAATGAAGCGGCCACAAATTTGACATTCTCCAAATTCTGTGCAGCTCTTGCTTCCCCCACGTCAGGCTTCTCAGGATCCAATTCGTACCCGTGGCCAGTCGGCAAAGAAGCCATGCTCTTGATGAGGGGAATAATCAGACTCCGCAGGTAGGCATATCCATGGACCTTAGCAAAGGCGGACAAAAATCTGGTGCAGGTGGAATTGCTCCGGAAGAGGGCAGCTTCACTGTCTAAAAGGAAAAAGTCAAGTCGGAGTCTGGGACAAACGATGAGGACGTACCAGTATTTGCAACTTCACGGTCAATCATATGTTTCAATAAAGCCATCAGGGTACTACGGGTATCGAATAGATTCAACATGACGGAAATCATGATCTCGACTTCGCCAGGAGGGCATGTCTCGCATATTGCCATGACGAGCACCATCTGCAGGCCGGTTAAATAAAGGATATAACCATGGTCTGAACACTGACATCCGATCCTTTCACTAGCTTTGGTGGCAAAAGCACATCAGAATATGAAAGTGAATAAAGAAATAGTCGATTACCTCCGATAAGCGATTATGGCGCCCCATATTGGACGAGTGGTCTTCCAGGTCAAATTTTGTGCCCTGACCTATAACTCGCGCAAAGACATTGGCGAATATGGCCCGCTTCCGATTGTCCGCGTCGTAGGCCAGGGGAAGGCACTGCTTGAAGCCGTTTTCGGAGTTGGCGCCAACCAAGTGTGAGAGGCCAGTGATAACCAGTTCGCGGAGTTCCGCCTCCCGTTGAACCGCCCGGTTTTTCTGAGACGCGCAGGTTAGAGCTTGTTGAGAACAAGGCAAAGATAACACACCTTGTGGAAAGACTGAGCTTCTGAAGTACTGTCGGAATGCTGTTGAGGTAACGATATCAATTGACCAGAAAGGAGACAAAGGAAGATCGCGCACGACAACGTCTAATAGCATTCATTGTGCCCTCGAAGAGAACACCCGCATACTTGTGGAAAAGTCTCGACACCACGTGGACGCTATCGTCGCCAGTAATCGTGTCGTCCAACGGCCGAATCTGTAAACGATCCAGGAGCTTGACACAGGTGCGCAAACATGTCATGTTGAGGTCATTCTGAGTGGGCGACAGGTCTTGCGCACTCGTCTTCAATGCGGATTAGACGCGTCAGGAATACCGATAAAAAAAGAGATGCACCGGAGGCGACGTTTCCATCCATTCCATGACAAAGTCCAGAATCTTCTGGCGAGCAGGGCTGTCCTTCCGCAGAGTCAACGTGTCGGTTCGGTCGCAGACGGCGTCGCAAAGGTTGCAGAATTTGAGGCGGAGACGCAAGGCCGACTGCGAGTCAAAACGTGCGATGAAGCTCGCGAGAGCGAGCATCGTCTGACTAATGTCGATGCTCATGATCTCCTCTGGCCGGACATGGGTGTTTTCGATAATCAGCTTCAGGACCGCGATGAACTTGGCAACGGAAATCAGTATACAGCTATCAAATCGATGTGAGCGGACAACGTACTTGGTCCACAAAGAGCGAGTACGATTCGACGAGTTCATTGCCAACTCGCGGGGTAATTTGTCGTATAGTGCTACAATGCTAAGTGAACACTCGAAGCTAACAAACCAGCAAGCAACTCACTCATCAAAGTGCTTCAATAGCCTCGAGTACAGCCGCGGGCTCAACTCCGCTCCGAGTGCGTTCTTCGCGACCTCCCGAAAATGTACGTCATCGGTCACCAGCTGGTCGGTCACGTCGGACACAAAGACCTTCACGAGATTGGCCGGGTTCTGCATCGTGCGCATCTCGTCCGGAAGGTATTGCGTCGAGACGACGGACGCCAGGAACCCGAGATCCACATCGTCCTGCACACACGCCCCACCGAGCGCCGCGAGGAACAGCGTCAAGTTCTGCCACAAATGCCGCTTTTCCTGATTAATGATAGGCAAGTCAATCAGCAACGTCGAGCCGCGACGTGGGAACGCCACAAACCTGCATCAGCAGCTGGATCTTCTCCCGTCCCGCCTGCGTCGCCTCCGCGGCTTGGGCCATCGAGTCGACGAGCGTGTTGAGCAACGAGCGCCAGCGCCAGTAGCACTCTTCCCAGACGGCGATGTGGATCGCAGACGGGAACGACAGCAGACGTATCAGCTTCCGCATGCGCTTCTGGTGCCCCACCCGGCCTGCGAGAGACGATCAGTCGATTATCATGAATTGCTTAGGGACATTACGCGCCGACTATCAGGACCCTTGGGTCGCCCAGCTGCTCGTACACGAGATGGCGCTTGGAACGGAGCTCGTCGTCCACGACCGGCGCCGGCGGCGCGCCGGGCACGCTTTCCAGGTATGCGAGATGCCGGAGGCCCTTGGCGGCCAGGTACGACACGTTGGTGTCCTCCGACGTGAGCGTGACGAGCAGCGCGATCTCGACGAGCACGAACGCGGGTGTCCTGCCGTCATCATTCTGGCACTCTCTAACAGAGTCGTTCTAGCAAGGAGTCGGGCATTAGATAGCACCGTCGTACACGACCGCGGCGCGCACCTCTGTTTTCATCGCATACAGCTTCAATATGCGGTAGATCGCCGCCGTCCACATGCGCGTGCTTTCCGCGTCCGTCCGTGCGCGCAGGAGGTTCGAACTGAAGCTCAGGAGGCACACAGGTCTGGCAGACAATCAGTTCACATGTACACACGCGGACGGGGAAGGAAAGCCCACATGGCATATTTCATGAAGCTCAAGCTGTAAGGGTCAAGACCTCGGCGCGGGTGGCAGCGAGGTTGCTCTGGCACGCCAAATGCATGTTCGAGATCGTGGACGACTTGACCGCATTGTCGATCGGCGACTCCCAGATCCGTACGGTGGTCGCGACCCAGTCAAAGTCAATCTCTTCTACATGTGGAAGAAGTCGGGGCTCACGCGCCAGAGCGCGAGGATGCCGAGGATGAGTACCTCGCGATCCGAGAGCGGCTGTGGCACACGCCGCCGACACTTGGGACGCAGCGCCGTCCGCCGCATATTCCCATGCTGGTCGAGCTCGGTGCGGCGCATGGCCGCAGTCTGTGGATGTGGCAGGTGAGCGACAGACACATCGGCACTGTAGAGGCCGTACCTTGAAAATCTCTTGCAAGCGCCCACCCATGGCTTCAATCAGCCGATTGAGCGACTTCTGCGAGGGAGTGCGAGGGGCCTGGCGGGTGGGCAGGTATTAGCGGGAGGAGCACAAGGAGCACGGAACATATACCTCTTGCACAAGGGTCAAGCACGCGCGCACTGCGCAAAGCTTGACTGCCTCGGAGCGCTCGGGCTCTACACAAAGCGCGAACAGCGGCAACGAGTCCTCCTCCGGGAGGAAGCGGAAGACCATCGTCATCGCCTGCGCATAAATCGCGACGTCGATCTCCTCAGGCTGGTCCCAGAAGGGTCTGCCGGCTGAGTTCGTAAGGGCGCTCTGAGATGGCAGTCAGTATCGGGGAGATCGCTGGCGCCGCCACCGTACCTTGAGCTCTGGGGCGATGTCGTAGGCGAGCAGACGCACGGGCACCTCGCCCTCAGGCTGGACGCGCGATGCGACACGGCACAGGTCGATGGCGCAGATGAGCGCGCTCTCGGAGAGCTTCGACTGGATCTGTGCGTGCCTCAAGATGTCCTCGCTGAATTTGACGTCCTGGAGCCGGCTCGCGTCAGCATCCGCTCCGCGAAAAAGAAAGCGGTCTCTACATACCGGGCGCGATGTCTTGGCGCGGGTCGCCGCGGGGTGCTGGATGAGGTCCGGTGAGAGCCGGTCGGACGAAATGGCGTTGATGATCGCAAGTGCGGGCCACACGATCTTCTGCGACTCCGTCGTTTTCGACAGCGGATACAGGAGGTCGAAGACGCGCTCAGGACCGCCCTCCATCCCGCCGCGCATGCGCGCGGCCTCGTTGAACTCCTCGGGGTACTGGTCGATCCAGTTCCACACCGCAACGCGGAGCGCGGGCGCGAGTGCCGTGTGCTCCTCCTTCATGTTGAGCAAGAGCGAGGACAGCTCTGTGAGTCGTCAGCGACGCGCGCGGCGAGACGCGGCGAGCACGTACCGTGAAGGACAAGGAGCAGCCGCTCGCGGTTCAGCGTGCAGTGTGCGAGGAGCTGCAGGTCGACGAGGTCCGGGGCCATCTTGGCGCGGTCAAAGTCGCTCGCGAGGAAGTGCAGCTTGTTGCGCAGGCGGAGGAACACGATTTTCCAGTTGGACGCGGAGAGGTGGAAGATGATGCGCCCTGTGAACTTGGCGAGGAGCGCGTTGAGCGCGAGGGACGACTTGATCGTGGACTGCGCCGTCACCTCGTACCGTGTGCTGCTGACGGGAATCGGGATCGACGATGAGAAGCTGCCTTTGCCGGACCGCAGGGAGGAGCTATGTGAGGCACGCGGCCGCAGCTCACGCGGGACCTCCCACAGCAGCAGCTCATCGAGCACGGTCGAGGACTCGCCGACGCCCATCTCGTAGTCAGAGAACGCGATATCGGTCGTCTGGTCCACAAGCATAAGAGGCGGGTCGCTCATCTGCGTCTGGCGCAAGTAGAGCACCATGACGCTCAGGATGTACTTGGCACAGGTGTCGTCCAGCGCGGGGGCTCCGAGAGCGCCGAGGTGCCAGAGTGCTGGTCGGACGAGTGGCGGCCACGCCGGGGGACGGGCGATTCGTTGCTGGCACGTGAGCCAGGCCGCTGGCCGTGATACCAGCGCGAGGCCATTGCGACGGACAGCACTTTGAGGACAAAAAGTTGCGATTGCAAGACTTCGATGGGCAGCACAAGTGGCTGCGGTTGGTCCTTGTCGGGCTGAAAACATGCGTCAGACAGTGCAGAGATAGAAAAAAAGAGAGAAGCGCACGATCGCTAATCGTTCCAGCAACTCGCTCAGCGCCCACGCGATGATGTCCATTGAATCGTAAGAAAGCGTTACGAGGGCCTCGACGACCTGTTGCATCGCGGTGTCGGCCTCTAGCTCATCGAGCGACAGTCCTGAATTACATGGAAGCTGGAAAGATGGTCAGAGATGTGCGGTGGGTGAATGTAAGGAGGCGAAATCGCGAAATCGTTGCTAGTAGCCCATCTCCACCCACGACTCGACCGTGCACCTCTTGATAAGCGCAGGACCCACAACTCCGCTGACCTTTCAAGAAAGAAACCCACCTTCTGCTTCAACCTCGCCACCAAAACCTGTACAGTTTTCTGCTGGGGCGTCGCAGATGCACTGGACGACAAGTTCGAGTGCGAAAGGCCACCAAAGTCGGAGCTCTTGGCTACACGAGTTGTCGATGTCGAGCCCGATGGTGTTCCTGCAAGAACAGATGGCCGCCGGCCTCGCATATCGCTCCGGGATGGCCAAGAGCCGTTACGAGCGTCTATAGGATATAAGATAGTCTGCGTCTGGGGTATAAAGCGAAAGGGATACGCGGTCCTCGAAGATCAGGAAAGGTAGAAGGCAGCTTATGTAACATTTTATAGATGCCGATATACGCGGGCTTTCACCTTTCAGGGAGTGTGGTAATATACTTATTGGCATTTATACGGATGCTACAAGCTGAGGTACATATATCTGACCCGATTCTGGGGCAGTCAGAGGCATTTGTGGCCGTATTCAGATCAACATCAGGAGGCAAACGGGATATACTAGATGCGGAGAGGGGGGAGACAGTGCACCGTCATGTTGTGAGAGGCGGTCGAGGTTCTGCAGATGCTCTTTAATTTTATACTCAATCTGAGGACCGTTGGAGACGGCTATCCGGCAGAACGTCGTCCGGACAGACGCGCTAAGAGCAAGCTATGATGATGTTGATGTCTACCTATGGCCTCTGGCCCAAACAAGCGTCTACTACACAGCCACCAACAGTGCAACTAGTGCACCGTTCAGAGAATTCTTACAGACTTCAACTTGGCCCGCGCTGGCTGCCTAAAACACATAAAATCTATCAGAATTCAAACCAACGCCAATATGAGCACCTACTTATATCAGAGCCTCAATCGAATTCGAAGCGCAACGCCTTTGCGATTTTGATTGTCAGCAGAATCCACTGTTATCACGGTCTGTCGCGCCGCCGATTCGCGTTGGGATTCATGAGCTCACCCTTCGACCTTCGTATTCGCAAACACAACGGTCGCATCCCACTCTGCCGGCAACACCTCTGGCCGTCCCATCGTCTCCCACACCTCCGCCAGCCGCATAGCAGGGCTCATAGTCTTCCACACGCGGTCCGGCCTCAGCACGAACTCAGAGGCTATCTTACACCCGCGCGCCTCCGCCTCGCGCAGTGGGCGCAGGTTGCCCACGCCGCACCACTCCTCGGCCGGCCGGCGGGGAGTCCAATCCAGAGACTCGGTGATGGCGGACGCGCGCGCGCACTCGCGCTTGCGGTAGCGTAGGCTCGCGAGAAGAGCTCGCTCGTTTGCGACGGACGAGAGGGTGCCGCCATTCGCGATTTTGCGGGACCGAGAGTTGACGGAGAGGTCCGCGGGGACAGGGGCATGCGGATAAGCTGAGTAGGCGGTGGCGAGTTTTTGGAGCTCGGCGGCGTCGGATGCGTCAAGTGGTGTCTCCTGCGACTTCACGGTTTCCACTGATACCGCGCTCCCTGTGATAATGGTCGTGTCGCCTTGTGGGGGTGACGGGCCTATGATCTCGAACCTATCGAGAAAATTCAAGGCAAAGGGGCGCAAAGGTAATGTCGATGGCGCGGAACTGTTGGGGTCAAGAACAAAATGGGACACTCTGTAGATCCCGCCCATTTGTTTTCTTAAACTTTCCATCCATTGTATGTCGAACGCCGTGGGATTGCCGGAGCGCTGCCGGCACTGGGATCCAGGAGTGTGCTCGGTATAGGATCTGACCGAGCCCGGTACGCAAAAGTATCCACAGAGAAAGCTTGCCCGTCGGAATAATCCACGGTGATGGTGTGAGGGGCCACAAGCCCGTGCTCGTCAGCCCGTTCAGCGAACGCAGCAAAGGTAAAGATACCCCCACGAAATTCCCCTGAGCCGGACTCGCGTATCGCCATCGACTCTTCTTCAGAGTCAGAACCACCGAATAACGTCCATAGGTTGCTCCGCAACCGGCCGGCGTAACAAGCGGTGGATACAAGGTATACATTAGCCTGGGGAATCTTGAGTTCATACTGCGTCAAGATGGCTTCCACATCGTCTTTGCATAGATGTGTCAGGTCCGTGGCTTCATCGCCCACACGGATGTCTCCGTTTGGCTCCCCATGGCCGCATATAACAATGACGATGATATCCTGTAGACGTGCCTTGGTCGTGACTGTAGCGAGGTCGGCCAAGAACATCCCGACAAGTCTATCTGCTGTCGGGATGTATACGGTCGAGGGACGTGGAGAAAATTGAGGCGATCTGAATAAGGGTCGCCTAGTATCGTTCTCCAACTCCTTTGAAATTTATCAAGCGGGTATCCTGCGAACCAGCGGCTGTAGTGTGTTTCGGACAGAAGGTCCTGCCAGACCGCCAAATCGATGGCCATCCACCGGCCGTTGTTATCCTTGTCTGCGAGGTCAGTTGTTGCCAAAACACCGATAACGTAAACCCTGGGCTCGCTTTCGCCTTGTCATGTAATCAATCGTAGGAAACTGACACTTGGGGTCTGTGCCGACTGTGCGTACCTCTGTCCAACCTCTGTCCGAACAATACGATTCATTTTTCTGGTTCAACGGCATATTTTACACCTGATATTGAGTGAGGGTGCCTAGGGGAGACGAGTTGGCTCTGGCGAGGTGGGCCTTTCCAATCGTCCTCGGTGATCAGGCGAACGAAAACGAACACAGATGTGGCGGTGATGTACAGCCACAGTAGGTAACAGCCTCCACGTGACGTGACCAGTGGCGTCCCTTATTACGGCTGTTTCCGAAAACCTTGAGACTGCTCAGTGCTCACAACGCATCAACTTTTGATGAATGCTAAGGATTACTGTTTTGGCTCCGGGTTACCGACGCACCAACAAATTCATTATCCTTTGAAACTTCAAGTTTGTAAGGCATAAGTTTGCGGAAGCACTACAATAAATACATCCTGATATTGTCTGCCTATTCTGGTTTTTTTTTGGGGGGATCCAACGACTCTTGGAGCAGAAGTCACTTCCGTTCCTGCAGACGGCCTGGACTGGGCCCGTCCCGAAAAGGCCGACCAAAAGCAGTAATCCTGAGCATTCATCAAAAGTTGATGCGGGCAAAAAAATTCGTGAGCAGTCTCAAGGTTTTCGGAAACAGCCGTAAGAGACGCCAAAGAGACGCCGAGTTTTAAGCCAGCTTAAGCCACCTTTTCAAGCGCGTTTTACAAGTATTCAGCAAGAGCATCGGAGCTTTTTGGGAACGAGGGACATCATCTTAAACTTCGAAAGTACCCCTAGGCCTCACTTCTCTATCTACGGAAAATATTGGGGTACCATGGCTCAATTGTACATGCTGCTACATA
This sequence comes from Mycena sp. CBHHK59/15, assembly GCA_029204085.1. NCBI lineage: Eukaryota > Fungi > Basidiomycota > Agaricomycetes > Agaricales > Mycenaceae > Mycena > Mycena sp. CBHHK59/15. The sequence continues at coordinate 68,627 of JARGXW010000382.1, forward strand.
CGTCTTCCCTTTCTGCGAGATGGTGACTACGATGGTGACTACATCGATTGAACTTCTCCAATCAATACGGCTTGCACAACAGCCCCGACTTCAAGCCGACCCAGTTCCGGCGTCCTCATCGGCAGAACGACCAGGCCATTTGCTCCGTTCAGACTAGCTACTCTGCTCGACCGTTGTCCGCCGGTGCTCACTGCCCGGAGCCCACCTGCATCGACGCGTATCATCACACGATGAAACTCAGTCCTTGGATCGAGGTTCATCGCGCTCGCCAACTGCTCAGATGGTGAATCAAACGGAAGTTAGGGGGGGCGCAAACGCACCTTCACTGGTACGTGCGCGAGCTCGCACCGCGCTGCAGGCCATCCACCGAGCTTCCGTAGCGCCGGAACAACGAACACATTGAAGGTGACAAGTGCTGAAGCAGGATTACCAGGCAGTGCAAACATCGGCTTGGTCGTTCCGTCCGCACGGGGAATCGTGGCAAATGTAGTGGGTTTACCAGGCTTCACCGTCACTCGGCCAAAGTGGATTGTGCCCTTGAAATGACGCTCGATTATCGGTTTCAAGAGATCGGTGGGCCCCATCGACGTCCCGCCGGTTGTCAGCAAAATGTCCGCCGATTCCAGGCCTTTCTGGATCGCGTCCACATGGGACTGGACACTGTCTTTTTGTTAGAGTGATTCCATATCGGAGGAAAGAGTATTGACTTGTCTGGGACGATTCCGAGGTCCACAACTTCGTATCCCATGCCCTGCAATGCGGCGTGCAAAGAGGGTCTGTTTGTGTCCCAAATCCCACCCCAGCCGCTGCCGGATTGAGATATCGGATTTTGAAGATCAACGATCTCATTGCCGGTGCTCAGAATGGCTACAACTGGTCGTTTGTAGACCTCGACCTACATGCATGACGCAGTGTTTGAGAAACAATAAACAGGCGACAGACCTCTTTTCGTCCGACGAAAGCCAAGGTACCAATTTCCCCGCCTTCACTCAAAATTACATCCCCTTCTGGAGAACCAAATCGCCTTTGCGGACATCCGACCCGGGTGCCCTGACATTTTCACCTGCCGGGACTTGACATAGACACTCGATCTCTTTTTCTTCAGCATCGAGACCATCTGCGCCTTTGAAAGTGGAAACAAGACGCGTGTCTTCAACCATGATCACTGTGTCAGCGCCCACAGGCAACGGGCCGCCCGTGTTGATGCGATAAACGTAGTCGGCTGGAAGTGGCGTGCTAGTACGGTGCGCCTGCGATGTCAGTACCTTGTAGACACCAGCGGGGTCCGTTGCTAGAAAGTTGGGCTGTGAGGAGGCGGCTGACGGAATGTCCAGTGACGCTCACAACGGAGGGCATATCCGTCTACACTCGTAGTCGAAGTAAAGGCACATTCTGGGGCGCATAAATATCCTCCGCGAGGACATGCCCCCGCAACGCATGTGTCACCTGCTACAAGTCAGGCCGCCGCTCTGGCTACTGAAATTCGACGAACGAGGTGCTTGTGTGTCGGCAGCGGAGATATGTTCTGCTTTATCAGGTCAAGAGCATTTTCCAGAGAAATGAGCGGATACGGAGACACGCGATGCCGAGCGGAGGCTACCAAAGATGGGTTTAAACAGAAAGAGGCGTAAGTTTGAACATACCAGCGGCCGAGGGATCGTGCGACAACGTCCGGGGCTCCGGTGGGGCATGGTCATGGTGGTGGTGATGGCTGTGGGATACAGCGGCGACGGTGTCGGAGCCTGTGGCTGCGAGAACGGCGTGAACCCGTTTCCCCGACCCGCCCTTGATGAGTTCGATAGCATGATCGACGACTCCACCAGAGAGAAGCGCGTTCAAGTTTTCTTTCACGGCTTTCACGCTCCCGGGAAGCGTCACGACAAGCGTGTCCCTCACGGTGCCTGCGACTGGCCGCGACAGCGCGGCAAGCGGCGTGTGCTTCAAGGACGCAGACAACATCAAGTGCACCAGCCCCGGTGCCTCCCGCTCTAGGAGGGCTGATATCGCCTGCGAGAAACGAGTCAATGTACTTCAATCCGGCGGTAAGCAGCCGCCATCCTCACTTCGGGCGTCTTGTCGCGTACTCCAAAGCCTGTGCCGCCAGTAGTGATGATCCAATCCACATCCCTCGATCGCACCATTCCTTGACAACGCTTTGGATACGGGGCACATCATCCGGAGCGATGAGGTGGTCATTGCACGAGAAACTTGCACTGTTGCTTAAAATTTCAATGATGGCTGGCCCGGATTTATCGGCGCTACTGTTCGCAGATGCGGTATCGCTCACTACCACCTAACGTAAGAATTACCGCCAGCCACAGACTGGATGCAAACCGGTTAGAACGCCTACGCGTATCGGCGACATGGGAGTTGCTTTAGGGGTTCACGCGCTGAGTCATCCAGAAATGCCTAATTAGGTTTCAGGTGTGAGTACATCCTAATCTAAGTATGTACGTGGATAGTGAGACGTCCGTGGCTGTCTATAGGTCCATGGGTTATATAACAGTGGTAAGTAAACGTGCCAAAAAGAATGGACGCGTGGGCGCGGTAAGTAGTATGCAAAGTCCGAGACAAGTGGGTATATAGTAACGCACATTGAGTCCGTAGTAAGTAACAAAAGGAACGTCAAGCCTGTTGATGAGGCGTATGCGGCAGATCGCTATACGGCACCCCCGGCGAGCCCAGAGGGGACGTCGAGGAGTGTGGCGGAGACGCCGGGTGCAGCGATTGGACGTCCACGGTGGACAAATCCGAGTGGACCGTGCCGTAGTGATGCGGCTGCGGCTGTGGCTGCGCATACGCATCGTACGGCACGTCGATGCTATTAGAATATCTGTTCATATCCGGCGGGTAGTGCGGCTGGCTGTAGTCGACGTTCTGCTGATTATCTTGATGCATCGCGAAGCTGTCCATGCTGATCGACGAGGGCTGCGGCGAGTGGCGCGAGTCGCCAGCCATGAACGGCGCGTGCGGCTGTACCGACATGTCGTCCTCCGCATGCCACGGATCCTCCTTGCCGATGGCTCCCCGAGAGACGTTCCTTTTCTTGTTGGAGTTACGCCGACGGAGGAGAAGCAGCGCCTGAATCGTGCATCGAATCAGTAGAGTACAGAATAATCAACGCGGTGCACGTACAGCTAATAGGGCGACAGCAGCGACACCTGCACCAGCGCCAACCGCAACTTTCGCGCCCGTCGAAAGTGTCGACGTGTTTTGGGTACTGTTGCTATTGCTGTTCGACGAGGAGCCGCTAGAGCTAGACCCGGACGCGGCCGAGCCCGACGAGGAGGATGTAACCGTCGCCACCACGCCCCCGTGCACGGCTTTGATGAGGTCAGCGGCACGCTCAGCAACTCCATATGCCGTAGCCATCGTGTGCGCTGAAAAGAGGCGGGGGGATAAGCGTGCGTACACAATACCGACGAAGGCTTCAATACGCACCGGAAATATGCAACGGGACGATCGAGACATCGACAACGCGCAGGTTGGTCGTCCCGTACACCACCAGGCTGGTGTTCACCACGCCGCCGGACGCGAGCGGCAGCATCGAGTTCGTCCCGACCGGGTGGTACTCCGTCCCGCAGTCCTTCTCAATATACGTGTCGATGTCGGCGTCAGCCGTTACCGTCGAGCCCGGCATCGTCTCGGATGAGATCATGCTGGACATGGGCGCGGTCGCGATGATGTTGCGCACGTACTTGAGTGCAGCACGCATGACGTCCAGGTCGTACGACACGGACAGGTAGTTCGGGTTGATCTGGGGGTAGTCGAAGACGGATGTCGAGTTGATGTGTATGTACCCGCGCGAAAAGGCGTGCTGTATGCAGAACTGGATCCCGATCATAGACGCAGCGGACCCGAACATATTGAAGCTTTATAGACATGGAGGTCAGCAGGTGAATAAGGGCTAAGAGGGAAGCGGCGACTGACATGAGCTCGACTTGCCCGATGTTGGAAGAGGCGGCCCAGTCGGCCAAGATGGCGTACTGTGCTTTCACGCCCGCCTCTACAGTTGAGTCCATGGTTGCTGCAGCTACCGCCGTAGACAGCGCGGTCGACATATCGAGACTCGAAACCCAAGACGAGGCGCTGGTGCCCATGAGATCCGCGATAGAAGGATACGCAGTTGCCTCGTTCCAGTACGTCCACATGCCCGTGCCGTTGGCCTTCCAAATTGCCAGCTGCTCGGCCCAAAGGTTCTGATCGAACTTGAGGGCGGCCCACGTGTTGTCGTCTGTCGCCTGCATGTACAGCGAGCTCGAAACTATAAAGAGAGAATCAGCAAACGCCAAGTTTGTTTCGAGGTGACGCACGATGATCCTGGAGATTCGAGCCCACGCCGGGCAGGTCGATGACGCTGTCGATTCCCAGACCCTTGAGGAGCGACGCAGGCCCGACACCAGAGAGTTGGAGAACTTGTGGAGATCCAATGGTTCCGCCGCTGCAGCGATGGGTGGTGAGCGCGGAAGGAGGGAAGAGGGCAGATAAGGACGCACGAGAGGATGACCTCCTTAGCAGCATTAACCGTGTACTCGGTGCTTGATGCACTCGCAGCGAAGGACACACCCCCAGCCACGGCCGCACCTGCCGTCGTTGAATTCCAATTCACTTTCGTCACTTGGTAGCCAGTGAGAATGACCAGATTGGTGCCCACATAGGGGCAATGTAGCCGAAGTTGGAATCAGAGCGACTGCCGTTGGCGGGGTTGATGGTGGAGGGCACAAACTACCACAAGAATTGGCACCAAAGCGAGTCAAAGGGTGGCCAGCTTACCGAAACGCCGTGATTCGTCCCGTTAGCCGGATCGGTGAGATGGGCAAGGCCCATAGTCACCATAGTGGGAATCCATGTCGAAAGATGTGAATACTGGTAGGAGCTGTAACTCGCGTGTATTGGCCCACTGGTCCCGTGCGCGCTGGAGTCGTGCGTCACAGAAAAAGTTGATGCGTCCGCGTCGGACATGGGGGTAAAGGTCTCCGCCTGGGAAAAAATTAAGACATACGGGCGATGCGTGCAGATAGGCTGGCGCACCTTCTTTATGGACGCCTGCATGGTCTCCCAGCCCCAATCCTCCGCACCAGACTCGCCATTCTGCAGGGTGTTCCACGCATTGTATTCATCCGTGCTCCCACGACACCAGAAACCGCCGTTGATGGCAGACGACCCACCAAGACCTTTCCCTCTTGGCCAGCCTAGGTTGTAGCCTGCGGCATTGGTTTGTGCGGTGGTGACATATTGCCAGTCGTACGATGTGCCTGTCAGACCCTTGATGTACGACATTCCTGCGATGAAATAAATACATGTGACTATGGTGAAAAAACCAAGAACACATACCTGGAATCGTAATTTGGTCTTGATACTCTGTGCCATCGGAGCCAGCTTCAATGACCGCGACAGTGATGTTGGTCCATTCAGCTAATCGCCCAGCTAAGGCTAGTCCAGCGGTCCCTCCGCCGACTATTATAAAATCGAAGGTCTTGCCCGAGAGCGCGGTCGGATCCGTAGTGGATCGTTTCCGGGGAGAGGCAGCATATGTTGTAGACGCCGCTAGGATAATGAGATATGGGTGAAGATGCATTGAGCGACGTGAGGAAGGGCGGGCGTGTTATACGCCAGGCAGTCTGGAACAAGGTGGCAGGCTCAAATCTAGGCCGGGACGAGATGCCTCTCGAGAATGAAAGACCAGTCACATGATGCGATGTCGTCGAGAATCTCACATCGGCGACACTGAAGTAGTTTCGCGGGCAGCAGAGGCCGTTTTCTGCTCGTTGTCCGGAAATCAATGACGTCAACTCTGGTCCAGAATCCACGTGCATTCCGATCTAGACCGAGTTGACAGCTTATTCAGATGCGTCGACTTGGAGCTTCAAGTGAGTCCATGGTTGACATATCTTGTTGAGAAATTTCGAACACCAATTTTCAGAATTTGACCAGTAGCTAAAGCCGGTCGAGCGAAGCAGGTTATGATCCGAACCGAGTCGTCTCGGACGTTTCGACAGTGCATGCCGAGGTCGTGGCTGCCAGACTGCTTTGTGAGAGATAACATCGAGAACCGCAAGTCGCGATTTGGTTGCAACGTCAGAAAAGTGTATTTGGTCGTGTTTTGTGCTCGGCGATATTGCGTTGACCGCTTCCGACTCTGTCCGAAATTGAATACAGTCATCCAAAATAGTCTCGGCTCCAGACGTTTGGGTGCGCGCGGTCCGCCGGTCCGCCGGACCGTCGGAGATTGAAAAAATGATGGGCACCCAAACGTCTGGTTCCCCATCGAGTCACACCCACTTTGTTCTTTTCACTATACCATATCCCTGGCCACAAAATCTGTTCTGATATCATTGAATTGATTTCAAACTGCATATTCCAAAATCCTAGATTCTTTCTGGCTCTTTTGAAGCTGTTGTGGCTCGGACTGTGTAAGGGCATGATTTCTGCTCATTCAGCAGCAGTGGTCTAAATTCCTTCCACAAAAAACTTGAAGCACACCTCTGGGTTAGATTGGATGAGAATCATAATATCCCAGCCAAACACTGGGCAGCCTGTCTTGCTCTGGGCATGGATTTGAGGATTTGTGACAATGATAGTGTGACTCGATGGGGGGCATCTAATCTCGGCTCCAGCTGTTTGGGTGTGGCGGAGTCCGAAAGCGGAGTCAAAAAAATGATGCAAAAGACGCGCGAGAACCCACACCCAAACATCTGGTGCAGTTCGCTTGGAAACCATGCGATCTATGATGTTTGTCACATTTGTCACGACTGAACTCAGAGCTTGTTTTGAAGAATCCCCCCACAAAGTGGTCTCTTACAACACATTTTAGTATCTCATAAATTCCAAACAAGTATTCAAGACATTGATCTCCTCAAAAAATGCGAACAAATGCGCTCAGGGAAGAAAACCGAGGGAACTCAACATCTGTGCACTGCCAGAAACACACCAACTTCAGCCGTTGGGTGGCCAGATCTCATAGGTAAGAGCATCATATAGATATTCAACATTTATAGAGGTAGTCTTCTGAGCCCAGAGGCTCCCATTCAATGTATACTAATAAAATACACTTGCCTGACTAGAGTGCATAAAACAACATGTGAAAGGAAGAAAGGATGGAATTTTGGATATGAGTATGAAGTTAATGGAACAAGGAAGACATTTAAAAAATATTTGGAGCCAAAACAGGCTACAGTGAGGTACAAGTGAGGATTTTTGTGAAAGCGTGACTAGATCGCATGGTTCCTATACCAACTGCACCAGACGTTATAGGGCAGTGTTCCCCCATCAAATTTCATCAAAAATCTGCCTCGGATCATTCCGAGCGGTCCGGCGGACCGCCACTGCTCTGCCCGCGAGCGCCAGCGAGCGACTGCCCTATAACGTCGGGAACGAGACTAGGGGGCATCACTAGGGGGCATCACTATACGAATTGCCCCAGACGTTCTGGAGGTAGTCTCGTTCCCGACGTTATAGGGCAGTCGCTCGCTGGCGCTCGCGGGCAGAGCAGTGGCGGTCCGCCGGACCGCTCGGAATGATCCGAGGCAGATTTTTGATGAAATTTGATGGGGGAACACTGCCCTATAACGTCTGGTGCAGTTGGTATAGGAACCATGCGATCTAGTCACGCTTTCACAAAAATCCTCACTTGTACCTCACTGTAGCCTGTTTTGGCTCCAAATATTTTTTAAATGTCTTCCTTGTTCCATTAACTTCATACTCATATCCAAAATTCCATCCTTTCTTCCTTTCACATGTTGTTTTATGCACTCTAGTCAGGCAAGTGTATTTTATTAGTATACATTGAATGGGAGCCTCTGGGCTCAGAAGACTACCTCTATAAATGTTGAATATCTATATGATGCTCTTACCTATGAGATCTGGCCACCCAACGGCTGAAGTTGGTGTGTTTCTGGCAGTGCACAGATGTTGAGTTCCCTCGGTTTTCTTCCCTGAGCGCATTTGTTCGCATTTTTTGAGGAGATCAATGTCTTGAATACTTGTTTGGAATTTATGAGATACTAAAATGTGTTGTAAGAGACCACTTTGTGGGGGATTCTTCAAAACAAGCTCTGAGTTCAGTCGTGACAAATGTGACAAACATCATAGATCGCATGGTTTCCAAGCGAACTGCACCAGATGTTTGGCTCATAGCCGGTGCCTGTGGTTGCCTTAGTCCGTATATAGACTAAGGATTGATCCGATCCGGCCCGTGGTCCGGCGCGATGACACCCGAGCACACGTGTCTTGTCATGTGCTTTTTGCGCGGCATTTAGCTACTTTCTCATTTCTGCACCAAATCCTTGGGTGTAACTTCAAAACTTGCATTAAATGCATCCTTATATATGATTATCCTGCCATATTTCTCCAATCTCTTCTGAACTGCCATGGAACGGTATAAAAGCACAAAGAATTGGGTTCAGCTCACTTTTTTCATGGAATTTTTAAAAAACTGGCCGGATAATCACGTTCTTCATCGCATTTGAGAGTGATTTGCCAACTCACACTTTCTCTAAATGTCCATGGCAAAAAAGTAATAGGCTTTGTGAGCCCAAAATCAACCAATCCCATTAACAAACTTGGTTGGGGATACATTCCGGCGCAAAGATTGCCTTGATCTCCGATAGCATAATGCTTCAGCCTATTGAAGTGCAAAAAACAAAGCTTAAACCTGGATTCCCTGCTGTGAACACTTATTTCACCTCGGGAGCCACAAACCCTATTTCTTGTTCAAATCTGAAGCAATCCTTTCGGTTCCTCGACGAAAATCAAAGATAGATAGTCCGGTTAGATGATTATCCAGCCACTTTTTTTATTCTGCTCCGAACGCTGATGAAACATGGTGAACTTCGGTTGAAAACAATGTCAGATTAAATAATTTCGAAAAAACAAAAAATGTGCTCGAATAAATGGACTCTGGGTCATATTACAATCCAACTTGTCTCTTCAGTTTGAGCAATAGATGTTGTGGGAAGAGGGAATAGAGTGTGGAAGGTTGGAACCGAGCCCGCCTGCCAACCAAACACGGACAAAGCTTCCGCATCAATCACGGGGCGTCCCAGTGTCAGAACGTATTTTTATCTTGAATTTGATTCGCTGACCCTAGTCTATAGGGGGAGATGGCTCCGGATAGACTAGGGATCTGCCAATCAATCGGCAGGCTTGGGATTCAAGGTCGGCGCGTTTGCCGTTTAGCGCTCCGCTGTTTTTGAGCTCAAAATTACGCCGCGGAGGGGTGCAGATAGGGTATTGGAGTCTCTCTCTTTTTCCCTCTTTTTCTCTCTCTTTTCTCAACTTGAATAATTTGAATTATGGCCGTACCCACAGACATGGGACATGGGCCAGATGTTTGGGTGTGGGTTCTCGCGCGTCTTTTGCATCATTTTTTTGACTCCGCTTTCGGACTCCGCCACACCCAAACAGCTGGAGCCGAGATTATTCTGGATCTCTGCGCTTCATTTTCGACTCCGATGTTTGTTTGGCTCGGAAAGATCCGAAAATCCTATTATAGATACAGTCTTATCCCTCCAGAACGTCTGGTAACGAGACTAATCCAAAATAATATCGGTGGTACTCCAGTAGAACCGTGGGATGATCTTCTTTTGGGGGGGGCATGGATTTTCTTGAGACTAATCCAACAAACGGGATGCGATGTTAGTGACGGAGGATGGAAGCCCAAGTTACTATATCTACAATGGTTATATTGATCTAGGTATTAAATGTCTAGATCTGCTGAGGTATTGCTACATTTAGTTAATATTGCATCACGATATACGCCGTAAATGTCTTGTCTCTAGATTAATTAGTACCCTTAAAATTAAACCGAGCCTGTTTCTAGAATCGCAATAATGGGTCCTCAAGCAGATGGTGTCTTCTCACTCGCCTCCGCCTGGAGCACTTCGGCTATTTCGAGGTCCTTGAAATTTCGTTAACGATAAGATGCGAAACAGGCGAGCAGAGGACACTCACGATACATGGTGCGAACTTGCTTCCAGCACGTATGCGGGCACCGTACTTGTAGAACAGGAACGGCATGGGTGCGAGCAGGAGTCCGACGCAGCCAAGGAGGGTCGCAGCCCAGTTGACGCCGAGCTGCGAGACATGCCCATCAGGATGGCTGCGCGCGGAAGAACAGACAGCACCCGTACCTTGTTGAACATCTGCACCGTGAAGAGCGGAAATGCGGCGGCTACCAGGGACCGGCAGAAGGTGTTGGCTGCGAAGGCGGAGGCGCTGAACATGCTGGATAAGACAGGAGTCAGAACCAAAATACGGAGCTGAGGAAAGGCGGACTTACAGGTATGTGTCCACGAGGTAGCTCTGCGGGATCGACGATTTAATCAGCATCGCGCCGTCGACAGACACACTGCGGCACTCACCAAGAACGAGATGAAAATTAGGCTGATGCTCATCCCGACCAGTATTGTGCTGATCGCCGGGACATACCACGGAACGCTGGGATATTGACCCGTCCAGCCCAGCCAGAAGATTCCGATGACGAACGAGCAACCGCCGATCATGCCGCCCCACAAGCGCTCCTCTGGCGGGGGGAACCCGCGCCACGTCTTGATGAGCCTGGGATAGTGCCGCGAGTAGAAGACGTTGATCGCCGCGCCGATGGTCGTACCGATCCCGATCCCAATGAACACCAGTCCGTTCTGCGCGATGGAGAAGCCGCGCTTCTGGACGAAGATGATGGGGAATGCCTCGAATACTGTGAAACAGTCAGTTATACACCGGGGAAAAAGAGAGAATACGCACAGCAATACATAACGCCATAAATGAGGGAGAGGTAAAATGTGACGAGGACGAGGATCGGTTCACCGGCAAGCATCTGGAACGGGCGGAAGAGTGTGCGATGAAGCACGCCGCGGAAAGACCAATCCTGCTTCTCGTGCTCGGCGTACATATGGGCTGTCCCCGCAGGGTCGGACTTGCGTCGGGCTTGAAGCTACAAATGTTGTCAGCGCCAAGGCAATGGGTGCCAACGGGGCGACGTACCTTCTTGAGGAGGATGATGGGGGCATATGTTTCCGGCAGTGCGATTATCATCACGAGAGTGCAGGTCCCGGCGAATATCATCATAACCCAGAACACCCAGCGCCAACTCAGACTGCTTTCTACAATGCTGTTCCTGAAAGTCAGCAATACGGACCAGGAAAGTGATGGTAGGCTTACTATCCAGCGACAATAGGGCCCATGACTAGGCAAGGCGGGGTGAATCAGATTGCTTGCTTCGGATTAGGAAAGACGTACCTGGTCCTAGAAAAACACTGGCCGAGAACAGGCTGGTCGCCAACCCGCGAGTCTCGGCTGACCAGATGTCCGCAATGACACCTTGTAAGATTGTCAGTATACAGAACCCTGCCACCGCGTGGAACTCAGGCTTACCTCCAGCATTAACTAGCGGGGCGACTGCGAAAAAACCGCCAAAAAACCGTGTGATTAATAACGTCTCGATGTTTTGTGCGAGTGCTTGTCCCAAGTGAAAGACTGTGTACGCAGACATGGCCCCGACAAAGATAGGCCGGCGGCCTATCAGTTCGCTTCCCGGGCCCCAAAACAATGGCTAAACGCATGTTAGGACCGATAACAGCCCTGGTAAAAGTTCGAACCACGTACCCCAAACACATACCCCAGAAGAAAAACGCTTGTTATTAAATAAGAAACCTCCGGGCTCGTGTCGAATTGTTTTGCTATTGAAAGCGATGCAGAGCTCGGGGCGGAGGAGGCGAATGTCCTGGATGATTTTGAGATTAAGCATGCGAGAATGTAAGGACCCACTCACACATTGACGGTCATGATGATACAAACAAGCGTGATCATCCATTTGCGCCGTACGCTCCAATTTTGTGGATTCGAAGGGTCGTCGCTGTCCCAGGTAATAGCTTCAGGATCTCGCGGCGCAGCTATTAGTGTGCGCTCTCTCCCGTGCTGTTTTGGTTGCGGGTCGTGTGGATCATCCCCGCCGTATCTCGCGATCTCTTCCTCATCGTGGAGGAGTTCTTGCTCGAAGGTAGTCGACTCAGCAGGAGAAACCACTGCCGAACGGTCTAACATAGTAAACGAAGAGCGAGGTGTTTGGTCGTCCATCGTGGTGGGGCGCGACATGAGGGTGAAACGAGGCCCATGGTTTTTTTCGGGCGTCTTTTCAAGAGTCTGTACAACATTTAGCCAGCCCCATTACACTCAGCCATGTCCGCTACGGCGCGGACAAGTTGGTAAGAACACCGGCGCTGTAGTAGCCGGTAGCCGATAAACGCATCAGATGGGCCAAGTGGCTGTGCCGCTTGGAAATCCAAGCGAAAATACCTCCGCTTACTCGCCACTTTTGTCCATTGAACTCCTTAAGTTCATTAGTAGATTCCGAGGCTCTCCCGAGCACTGGTAAATTTGTCACAGTACTTGGAATATTCCTATGTACACGGTTTTAGCATATGGATTTGTGCGAGCACCAAAACGAACTCACTGTGTGCCTCTGTAAACCATAGCCGAAGTACCGTTTGAGTACCTTGGTCATGAATTCGCGAATTACATCTACGTGCGCGTGGTGGGGGCCCCAGTGGGTGCTTCGGAGTTCAAGCGGTCGCACTTGCGCCTTGCTACGGACAACCAAATCATTCGTGCCGGAAAGAGCCTGAGGCACGGAGGCATCGGACGTGAGACACAGCAATGATTACATGTAGTCCCGACGGAAGAGAGTCGTGATAAGCCGCGATATCGGGTTACGGTCATCGATATTTGGCAAACGCTAGAAACGGAGCTCAAGCGCCCGCTAAACCCTTGTGGGGATTTGAACATGCCTGTCGTTTCCCTGCAGCGGAGAGTCAAGATTGGATGTTGCTGCGACCTCGAGAAAAGGTATGGAGAGCCGACCGCGGACGATCCTTGCTGAAGTTTCGGGATTTATCAAGTTGCGAAATCGGCCCGCGGAGCAAGGGCATGGCAACTCATAATTAGTAATTGTATAAGTTTCACAAGGTTCAAAGCCGGGGCCGTAAGGCTCTGGCGCCGGCATTCCAAAGTGGGACTGACAGAAAAGGATTGCCGTAGACGAGCCGATACCCATCAAATATGTGTTTTCAGTGCTTTTCAAGTTGCTTCTGTGCGCACTGACAAACTCTACTTTAGTCCGATTTTCACGATTTTATAGAGTTCGGATTTATTACCGGTGAACATGTCAGTGGTGCTACAAGTCCGAATCATCGGCTCGTGAACTCGAGATTGTTGATCCACGCCGTTCTCTCACAAAGGATGTTCCCTGTGCGCTAAACCGCGTTAGCCAAAATCGGGTTTACCACAACTCCAAGACTTGTCAGTTACTGAATTACTAGTTGCTTGTGTCGAGAGTTCGTGTCAGCACTGTCGTCTAGGTATATTGCTGCTCCAGACAGAAATTCGAGTTCACACTTGCTTCGGATGATCTGGTGTCAAGATACCTCTGTACATCTCACCCGCGGTCATCGCCTCCAAAAGCTTGATATAGCAAAGGGGATGGGGATTAATATCGAAATGAGATTGGCTAATGACATTTAGGTACCTTGCCTGATTAGAAGTTCTTTCGTTTCTGAGGTTTCGTTTCAGAATGATCCAGAAAATACGCTGACGAATACATAGATATATGTCACTTTGATACAATGCAACTCAACTGCACTTCCGGATGCATATCCTCATGCTGCAACAGCACCTAAATGTCGAACATCTTCACCCATCGAGCTCGAGATTTGTGCAGACCAAATTGAGCGTTTTCTGGGTAGAAAAAGGACATTACAAAGGATACGGCGAGAGAATTGAGGAGGTTCCCCAATATCTGTTGGGTCTGGCGACTGCCTGCTGAGCTGGCTACGAGAAACCACTCGATCAGAGCAAATGCCAAACAGAATGAAGTTTGGTTGGCAACGAGCGAGCAGTGAGTGTACAGGAATTAGGTTAATCCTCAGCCTATCAAATTGAAGAGGCAATAACGTGGCTTGGGGACGAAGAGCCGTACGCTCCAAGTTGACTGTCGAATCATTGAAGTGCGATGGCCGCCACAGTGCCTGATTTGTGGCTGCAAGTGTGTTATTCTGTCGGGGTCTCGAGCTGCCAGTGTATCAAAGATTCAAGTTTATAACGCCAGAAGCGAAAGCCGAAGTTTGCAGGACACCAGCATCTGAAGGTGGACCCAGTGAACGGTGACATGGGGCGGCCAGTGGAAGTGGGACGCGGTGGCCGATATGACGGGAAGACTACAGCGACAAATAACGGTTTCTTCCTTCCTTGACCGTGGCACCATGTCCGTCGCAGACCTGCGCACACGTCTCGCCGAAATCGACGCCTCTATATCACAGCAGAATGCCTCGATAGCAGAGAAACGTGCGCTTGTCGAAGAGCTGGAAGAAATCAGAGCGACAATCCAGCACCAGCTTGATCGCGTCGTGTACCCAGTCTTGAACCTTCCTCTCGAAATCATCTCCGAAATCTTCTTACACTGTCTCCCGACGCCCGAAAAAATAACCCCCGATCCATTGCATGTTCCCGTGCTCCTGTTACACGTCTGCAGGACGTGGAGATCCATCGCACTCTCCATTCCTGGCTTATGGGCCGCCTTGCACCTCAGTGTCTACGACATTCCGGATGGCCTCTATAAGACCGGAGCCTTTGAAGAGTTCGTTGAAACGTGGTTCAGCCGGGCCTGTACGCGCCCGCTGTCTCTGAGCTTGCACGGGGACTTCGAGACAGATTTTGGGTCCGGCCGTTTCAGCGCCACCCTTCTTCGCTATGCTCTTCGGCTGCAGTGCATAGCGCTGCACTTCGACAGAGACTATTTTATCCACCTCGCAGATCTCGACCAGAGTGAACGGTTCGGGTCGTTTCCCCTGCTCGAGAAACTGGAATTCAGTCTTCCTTTTCACGATGGGATTGAAGATCAGCCAAATCCATCGGAGATGTTTAGCGGTGCATCTCGGCTACGCGAAGTCACTCTTAGGGAAAACGCAGTGCCGTCAATGTTTTCCCTACCTTGGGGGCAGTTGACAACATTCACCTGCGAAAGCCTCCCCGGAGAAGAGATCCTGGATCTATTATATAGTGCCCATTCTCTCATCGAATGCACGGTCTCAGTGGACCCCTATATCGTAGTCTTCCACACAAAAACCATTCAGAATTTGCGACTGCAAAGTCTTACCCTTCTCGACGGCAGTCGCATGGATTTTCTGCGATTCCTCAAACTTCCAGTGTTGCGGAATCTCCATCTCATTGATATTGAAGATATCGACAACAACCACTTACTTTCATTCCTGTCCCGCTCAGGTGCCTCATTACAGCGATTCTCCTGTATGTCTGGTGGGGAATTGATCTCGGTCCAGTGGTTCTGTACCATGGCTGGACTTGTGGATGTCGAGCTTCGTGCTCCAGGATGGACATTTCTCACGAATTTTTTCCGGATGTTGGACCGCACACAAAACAAGGACTTCTTACCAAATCTCGGAAAACTCACATTACTAGATTGCGAGAATTCAGGCGACGAAGATTTGATGAAAGCCCTTTCGTCTAGGTGCAGCCTCGGACCGGACGGGCTCACGAAACTCGAATCCTTCAAGCTCATTTGGCCTCCACGATGTTACGTGGTCGTCTCGAAGTCCACGGTCATACAACTGCGAGACTTGGTATCAAGAGACATGAAAATTCATTTCGGATCAGAGAGACGCAGTGTTGTATAGCTGCGCGCGCCCTAGGTATATTCTCGTATATGCATGATCCCAGTTCGTTCCTCCCTGACTGCCCAAGGTGACAGGTATTCGACGGCAAGACGTCGAAAATAATTCAAAACTCATTGTTGTGGCAGAAATTCCTGGGACGGGTGGATATGAATCATTGCTCGTATTATTCTTTTGATTTAGTTAGCTATCATCCAACTGGTCCATTTTGGCGATACACATGTATTCCTGACAAGCGCCCGACAAGCAGTGGTAAATGCAACATGTCGCATTTGACACGAACCTCCGTCTTTTACGAGAGCTTACAGGTAGAGAGACGAGAAATGTCAGATATTCAGCTGGAAATGTCTTAGCTGCAGGTAGTATCTGACATTCTCTCGTTACTGCTTCTCAAAGTCTGATTCAGACGTTTTGCGCACAAAAAAATGATCAATTCTATGGTACATTATTGTTTTGATTGTACTCGTACACCACAGTGGCGCAATCCTCCCACCCAACCCTCCCACCCAACGTAATTACAAAGGATGCGTCGTTCTATACAAAACAGATTCGAAAGCATTGCAATAACTGAAGATACGAAAAGATTAGGAGTGGGAAGCCCATGAGTCAATAAGGAAAGCGTACAAAGATCGAGACAACTATTTGAACTGGAGCGAACTTCAGAGCGGGCAGCAGCAAAAAAAGAACACGAGGTACCGGACAGTTCGAATCGTGTTCGCCACCGCGCCAGCCGCAGTGGCAGCATTGCGGTCCGTTGCGGTACGCAGTACTATATGTGCTCGTAGTAACATCGCTCTGAGCTGGCTTCATCACAGACGTCTCGGCGGCGGTGTGTTGGGAAACTGGTGGCCAGACAACGATTGAGAGAGCGCACATGGCCAAGATGAGGATGTTAATATGATGAGAAGAATCCGCAGAGTAAGTTTGGCCACAAAAGCGGGAAGGTGGGGTGAGCTGGGTTGCGACGGAGAAGACGAATCGCTGACCTTTTATCCCGTCTCACCACACCGTCTCACAGGATACACGGACCCCGTCTCGTTCCGTGCCGTTGAGGTAAAGGCCTGGCCCCAGTCTGGCCGCCCCAAAATAAAGGAAGAAGGCCTGACGATGCCTTCTTTCGCGCTACGTAGATTGATTTGCACGGCTAACCGCTCCTGCCGGAGTCCAAGTGGCGACATTACAGCAGAATCTAGGCGACCCAGAAGAGCAAGCACCAGGGCCGTCCGCTTCCTTTAGGCCAGATGGTTGTTGTGAAACGCCAAGATGCATGCATAACAACCTTAATTAGCGCAGAGAGCCTAGTCCGCAAGCCTCACGAGATGAGAGAAGAGAGAGAAGACCGAGGAAGAGTCGAGGGAAGACTTGCGGCGGATCAGCCGATCAGTCGGCAACGGAGGAGGCACAAGGAGGCACACCTTGTCCTCAATCCCGAAGGAACGCAGGCTGGGTGCAGGGTGCACCCCTGTACATAGTATTTAGTAATCTTATCTGTGCAGTTCCGCGGGTCCCAGTGACGACAAGAGTCTGGACAACGCGATAATGCCTCTCGTACCGCTGGAGAAGACGTAAGTCTTGAATTCGCCGCCAGTCGAGGCCTGGTGAGATCGATATAATTTATTTTGTGCTGACTCCTAGACATTATGGTTATTAGAGGCAAGGGGATACCCTGAAACTTCCGCGACTTTCCGATGACATCGTTGCAGGGCTCTCGGAGTTGACAGAGAGTTCTAGACTGCACCTGTTTCCTGCCACGGTGATGGTCGAGGGCGCGGCGAGCTCCGTTGCGTCTGAAGCTTGAAGATCTGATCCCTTCAAGCAATGTGTTGGCCATGGTGCATGGTGGCTCGTTCGTGGTCCATATCCGACGATTTCGCAAATTAAACAACCGGATGAGAAAAGTACCTGCAATTTCTATATCCTTGTGTGAGCTTCGGAGTCAGGTGAATCCGCTCCGTTGACGGCTCATGTGACATCATGAAAGCATCAAATCGTGCGCGTCGATACCGTAGAAGAAGGGGACTTACTGATGAATCATTCCTTTCTTCAAACAAAAAAAAAATGAGGCTGAGACGATAGAGCAGAATATATCGAATATAAGAAAGGGTGGTGTGTGCAATGCGGCCAACACACCTTCAATCGATTCTAATTGATATGAGGTTAGAGAAGGGGACCTTTTGGACCTTCCTTCGGGTAGGAGACTGTCACCTGCTGTCATAGACACGGTAGTGAACGACTCTTGGAATCGTGATCAATCTCGATCTCCGCAACGATAAAGAATGGACGTGAAGCCTGAATCCCGTTGGTTTGCACAACTGGATCGAGATGGTCTTGGGGACGTGGCCGGGATAGTTATGTAACAAACGGCGGGGAAACTTGACGGGGATCATCCTCTTCAATTAAGGCTGGAAATTTCTGGAGGGAACCCCGTATGCCAGAGACAGTTTCGGGATCCTAGCATATGGCGTGGCTGCTTCGAGGCGCTGGTTTATAGTAACCATTTACTGGACCGTTTCTGTCCTGAAAAGTGATAAGCACTGGCAGGCTTCGCAGATTCAGTTAGATGTATGACTGACTGCACCAAGTCTCGTACTCAACAAAGGCACAAGTACCGACAAAGCACAAGTCTTGATGATATCGTGAAGCGAGTCAGTTGAGTGGCTGTACACCATCGTGTCAACTTGGAACGGCCCGAGTTTTTTGATCGGACCTATTGTTGAAAAGCAGTCTCCTACCCAGCGGCGGTTACGAGGTTCATCGATCTCAGCGGTATTTTAATTGAATACAGAGAAAAATTGAAATGACGCTACTGAGATCGGTGAACCTCGTAACCGCGGCTGGGTAGGAGACTGGTTGAAAAGATATGAAGTTCAAGGACCAAATTATGTAATTATTCCCGACAGTTGTTTCCCTACTTATTTGTTACATCGGTGGCGCCTCTAATTTACCCGAAACTGTAAAAGAACAATGGAAGCAACAGTATTCTCATAGGCTCGCACCGATCCAAGACTGACGTGAAGTTCGGCATACCAATTTATTGAGCATCTACAGGAGGGAGGGTAAAATTTTACCTGTAGGCTACGACTAGATATAGAAATACCGCGACATCTCAACTTGAAACAAAAGGAACATTTGGAACCCAATGATCGACTATTGATTTGACGAGGGCGGGCTGGTCTCGAGCGACCTACGTACACATATAAACACATTTCCAGGCGAAGGACGCGAGAGAAAAAAACGCACGAAGTGCCCTCCTTGCGCAACCAATATGTAGGTCATGTTTCCTGCACCTGGTCCAACGACACGCACGGTAGCGTCATCTGCCGTTGGCCACGGAACATCGGGAGCGCGGAGGAACTCATCCTGGAACGGGGACTGCAGAAGCTTCAGCTAGATAGACAGCGTGTGGGCAGAAAGATCGGAGGAAATAGTGGCGAACGACGTACGAAAGATATGACTCCTCGCCAGGCACAGTTGGCATCCTGCGCTCCGACGTAGTCTGATACACGGCATGAGTATATACAAGGCCTGGTATTGTCCCAGCTCACGCAAAAGACGAATACCGTCCCTCAGAAGCGGCTCGTAAAGCAGATAGGCTGGTTGGAATCTGTTCGATGAATATCAGTAAGCAAACGACAAGCGGATCAAACAGACCTCACTTGTCTCCGTACGCTCGAAATTCTGTAGTAACATCATCACTGAGTATGTTGAAGTTGACGTGCTCCGGGATACCCAAGGCGTCCCGCACATCCGAGCGATTAAAGAAATTGCGAGACCATCCGAAAGAAGGTGGGAGGCAGGCAAGCGGCTCCGTGGAATAGCACTGGAATAATCGGTTCAGCCTCGATGTTGTGGATCATGATTTACTTGAACGCTTTCCTTCTTGCGGACGTCTTCAATGACGGTTCCGTGCCGGTCGCCATTCTCCAGTAGCATACAAACTTTCTGTGCTGCGACATGCTTTTCCACGGACCATCCGGGCCCTTGTTGCGCCAATTGGATGCTTTCAAGGCATGCGGGTAAAACCGCGAACAGCTCAGCGCAAGTCGACGCATTATACATGTCAACGTCATAACAGCGAGTGTGGAGCATCCAGCGATAGTAGGAAGTGGCATCCTGCATTGAGTCGTCAAGCAGGATGAGAGAGGCACGATGAACGAAAAACAGTAAAATATTTACCGAGACGGGATTGCTGACCATCATGGATTCGAGATTGATGTGGATGGCGCCACGCGGTCCGTTGCCGGCTACCAGGGCTGCATTCTTCTCGTGGATCACGGTCGCGATGTGAGGGACATATATGCCCCCGTACGAACCACCTGAAAGTATCAAGGGATTTCTGGATATTTGTGAGGACCTGGCAATTGGTGTGAAAAGAAGGACACAACGCGAACCCAATAAGATGAGGGAACAGATGGAAAAACTTCTGCAGGAAGTCGTACACATCGATGGCAGCGTCGCGACTGTTATTGACGCGGGTTCCGTAAGAAAAGCCGACGCCGATAGGCTACATATGACGGGTCCAGAGATGCAGTGCAAACCACAAACGAGGGCGTACGTGATCAAGAGCTATAAAATTGAAATGTTCTAAGGATGGGTTGAATTGAGTTTATGAGCAACGGTGAGCGATCATGAGTACCTGTCCATCGATTGGGATTCACTGCTGTTCCATTTTCAACGGCCACACAAGGCCCCTGCGCGGACATTGGGCTGAGCATACCACTCGTCCCAGGGCCGCCGCCAAATGTCAATCTGAGATGGAATTGTGCATCAAGATGAGAAGAAGGTCCAGAAGCACATACATTATCGGAGCATCTTCGGCGTCTTCCTCCGCTTCAAAGTACCTCCAGCCAAGACACGTGAGGTTCATCAAGGAAGGACAAGGATTAGAGTGATTAGTTTACCAGAAAAAAGAGCGCTTTGGAACGCTATCGCTATCACCTCGCAAGCCGATATGGCCAGAGTAAGATATACCAGGACCTCGGCTGACGGGACAGATGCTTTGTGGAGGAGTAGTTATCTTCGCATAAAACGAGTCGTGATTTTGACGGAGAGTGTCCCAGCTTTGGCGCGACCAAAGGATGAA
The DNA here is from genome assembly GCA_029204085.1 of Mycena sp. CBHHK59/15. Taxonomy (NCBI): domain Eukaryota; kingdom Fungi; phylum Basidiomycota; class Agaricomycetes; order Agaricales; family Mycenaceae; genus Mycena; species Mycena sp. CBHHK59/15. The sequence continues at coordinate 89,390 of JARGXW010000382.1, forward strand.
AACTGAAGCCAAGAAAGATGCGACAATGACTAGGGTTTTCAGTGGATTCCTAGACGAAGGCCAAGTCGGAAGCGGGCTGTGGTCTTCAACTTGTGATTCAAGCTGTTGCTGTGGAAGAAGAACGTTCGGCTTGAATTTAGCATCCCGCATTGGTTCTTGAAGAATTACCCAGTGGATCCTCTGGAGTCTGCTTGATTTATAAGTGATGATGGTCGCTGCGGCGTAGCAGTTTTTGATCGGGTGTACTTATGTGCGCCAATGGATTACAAGCGGCATCAGCGGCTTGTCAGTCTATTCGCCGCTCGGAGGTGAGATAATAGCGGTATAGTTGGCTGAGCGCTAAGCAGTGAGCGCTCTCAAGGAAGCCTGCCATGATTTCAATTGGTTGCCGCCGTAAGCAGGCTCTGAGACTTAGTGCGCGATCGCCGCCGGCGGATACAATGAAACGACTTGAAACGAAACTCAGACAGATGTCGTACCTCCAGCACTAGTAGATGGGCGGGTTGAAAGATGCCACAATTGTACAAGTTGAAACTCGGGAGCAAAAGGCTCCGCAGCAAACAGATGCAAACCGACCTGTCATTCACAAGCTCTTGTCCTCGATCGCGACCGATTAACGTCGGCGGACGCTCCCAAATACCAGATTATGGCCCCGAAATTAAAAACGCATAGAGCGAATAATTTTTTGGAAGATATCTGTCTGAAATCACGAAAATCTAGGAGCCATTGCCAGGCAATCGACTGCCACCTATGGATTAAATATCATGGCCACCTCACACATCCATCAACTCAAGAGCCCGCATTAGATTCCCAGGCCCACTTGAACGCTGCGTCGCGCACTCTCTTCGCGCAAAGATCTCCTGCCCATAAGTAGAAAGGATCGTCGGTTTTTTTTTCTCAAGTCCTGGTATCAGCTGCAATGTGTTGAAAGAGCCGGAACGCCGGTGGCAGTCTCTTCTCTTACTTAGTAAGTCTCAGCCTCCGGTCTTCTATAAAGGGTGCGGCGGAATTGGTGCGGAACGGGAGTCCCGCGACCATTGGCGGCAATGGTCTCCGCAGGTCTCCCCTCAGCTTGAGGTGTTCCCTATGTGCGCGACCTTTCCTAGCTGCCGTTCCTGCTTGAGCGGTTGTGGGCTGTTGGGAGATGCCCGTCTTGTAGCCTTTCGTGAAACGGAATCGGATTCCAGATATCTTCGATGGGCGCTGTCGCCGGGGATGTCCTCGCCCCAGGATCGTTTCCTTGCACCGGCGCAGTTCGGGTGCCGCCTAGGCTTACCTTTGGGCATGGTACTCGAAGTTGGTGCGAAGTTTATTTCAACAACTTCTCGGCCTTATGGGGAACCTTGATGCTTGAAAACTGGTGGCAGTTTACCAATTCGTTAGCTCTTAATATATTAGTACTTATGATCGTTGATTTATTTTAGTTTTTGTTCCCCGTTGGCACTGGCAGCTCCAATGGAAAGCCCGTTCGGCGTCACAGTGCTCTCCAAAATGCACCTCAGGATCCCCTGGGGCTTGCTAGGACTTCTTTCATTTGAAAACACGCCCCTTCCTCGTGTTGAGCTGACGATGACCGATGGGATTCGGAGCAAGATACCCGATCCGGCATATGCAGCCCGCCCAGAATTTTTACTTTTCCTCCTTCACTAACAAATTTCCTACGTCGTAACAGTAGTGAACTGTAGACAGAAAGTAGAGTATTGACTAAAAAAAAAGTGACTGAGGAGCTGCAACCGAACCGTCATTGTTTGTATCGCGTGACCAGTAAACTTCTCTCTACTCCTCCTCATCGTCGCCACCAGCGACGATGAGCAACCTCTTCGGCCGTGTCCCAGCGACGATGGGATCAAAGCTCGTTCTCCTACTCCTGGCGCTTCCGGTCTTCGCAGACCCCGCTTCCCTCCCCTTTGACGACTGTTTCAGCGGGAACGAATCTGCAAAACTTACCGTCTCCCAAGTCTACGGCCAGGTCCTGAGAAGCAAGCAGCTAGGAACGTATTTGAACCTCACAGTCATAGGGGACAGCCCGGAGGAGATCTTTGGTTTCACAAACTCAAGCTCAAGCCTCGGTGATGAAGCCCGCGGTACCAGTTTTGCTCTGACTGACTGAATCACAGCTACGATCTTCACAACGACCTCTGTGCTCACACTGAATGTGTGGACGAACAGTTCGTACATGTGCGCCTCGCTCCGGCCGCCCTCGCCACTGGCGGCGCTGACCGCCGACGAGTCTAATTACTGCCCAATCGCCGCGGGGCCGTTTGCCCTCTCTTCCGCCGTCCCATGGGGCACCAGCCGTCCACTGACGACGCTCACCACCCGTCTGCGTGCGGTCGACCCGTTCAGCAACGAGTTGCTGTGTCTGACCGTCGACACCACCCCGCTCGACCCGTCGCCGAATTCCCCGTATGGCGTCGCCATCTCCATCTTCTGGGCCACGGTCGCGCTCGCGATATTGTACTGGGTCGTCGTCGGCATTGCCCGCATCGTCTCTGCGTGGGGGCGCGGCATCACCCGCCCAGGCCGCTCGTTGTGGGCACACGCACAGAGTGCAGGATTCATCCTCGCCAGTGCGATCAGTGGCGAGCGCTTCGCGACGTCCCCTGCGCTGATGCGCTTCAGCACGCCGTGCCTGCGCGACGTCCTGTTCCACACACAGTGGTGCGCAGCCCTCGCCATGGTCGCCGTCCAATGGCCGCCATTTGCTTGTGCGTTTCTCCACTTGTTCTCTGACCCATCTGACCCTCTTACAGATCCCCTCCTGGTACAAACTGCGTGGTCGACGCTCAGCTACAGTGAGCATCGATCGCAGTCTTTGTTCTCTTCTAATCGTTCGCAGACATCACGCTCACCAACAACGATCACTGGAATCCCCTCGCCACCCTTCCCTACAACCCACCGTCGACCTTCAGCGACCAGCTGTCTGATATGACGTCGCCGCTGTACATCGACCCCACCGCCCCGAACCTTCTGTTCACTCTTCCGTCCAACGCAACCTCCGGCATATCCATGTTCGCGTACACGCTCGGCATCCGCCCGCAAGACCTTTTCTCGGTGTGCATCGTGATCTTCCTCGGTATCATAGCCGCGACGATCGCCATCTCGCTCCTTGTATGGTTACTCGATTTCGCCGTTACTGTCGTTGAGGGCACGGTCTCCCATTCGTCCTCCAATCCCCGCCGCGCACGCAGCCCGGGACCCACGAGCAAGGAGCTCGAGAACGCGTCCGCCGCCAACGCAGACGAGGCCAAGTCCCTCAACGGCAACGCGATATTCCGCCCGTCCTCCCGGCTGACGCTCTCAGGTGCTGGCGCCGGCGGTGCGACGGCGCGCAAGCCATGGTATCGCATGCGCTCGGAGATCAGCTCGTTCCATGGGAGCGTCCTGCACGGGAACCTCGTGCGCATCCTCGTGTTGTTCCACCTCCCGCTCACGATATTCGCCGTGTTCGAGATGACGCAGCCCCGCGACGTCGTATCCGTGCGCGCGCGCGCGCTCGCGGCGCTCTCGTTCGCGATACTGTCTGTGCTCGTGCCCGCGTTCCTCGTGATGCGCGTGACGCTCACGACGACGAACAAGCTGTACGACGAGACGCGCACGCTGCTAGCGCTCGGGCCGTTGTACAACCACTACCGCCACGGATCGCAGATGTTCGCGTGTCTGCTGTTCGCGACGAACCTGGTGTTCGGCGTGGTGATCGGCGCGGGGCAGAAGAGCGGCACGGCGCAGGCGATCGTGATCCTCGTCGTGGAGGTCGCATCTTCCCTGGTGACGAGTATCTGGCTGCCGTGGGGCAGTGGGGCGAGTATGGGGCTCATCAGCTTTTTGTTCTGTGTCGCCCGGATCGTGGTCGCAGTGTTGCTCGTCATTCTTACGCCCGCAGTACGTTCTTTCTCCATCTCCTTCTTTTCTCAATCTCACCCTTTCGTAGATCTCGATCGGAGACGGCTCGGGGGCCTGGGTTGCGTACGGGATCCTCGTCATTCTGGCGCTCGTCTATCTCGCACTCGTGCTCATGCTCCTCATGAAGGTCGTCGAAGCCATCGTGCGCATTGTCGGGCGCGTCGGCTTTGACCAGAGCACCCACACAGTCGATAGCGGGCTCCTGGGCGCATGCGGGCTCCTTGGGTGTTGCGGGTCGAGAAAACGGCGACCGCGGCGCCGCAACCGCTCGCGGGGCCAGGGGCGGTACACGGCCACCGACACCGCGCGCGCCGCCAAGCGCGACTCAGACGGGTCATCTGTGTACTCGCCGCCGACTTTCCCGACGAGCGGGACGGACTCGAAGAAGGCGTCGATCCACTCAGGCCCCCCGCCGTCGGTGCTGCGGCCGGAACACGCACTGCGGCCGTACCGGGAAGAAAGCGACGACGAGAACGGGTACATCATGAGCGCGTGGCAGCCGTTTCCACGTCCGGGATACGTGCCTGTCAAGGATGCGCCGGCCTCGCCGCCGGCGCCAGCGCCTTCAGGCTTCTCAAGGGTAGGCGGCGGGCGGGCGCACATCGACACGCCGTACGCGATTGCGCCCGGAGAGTCGACCCCGACGCTGGAGTGGCCCGCCATGGCAGGAAACGAGCCAAGCTCGTCGAAAGCGATCTTTGACGACGAAGACCAAGTCTCGCTGACGGCGTCGAATGCCGTACGACAGGCCAGTCCAGAGACGGCGACGGTCGGACCGAGCGGGGTGCCCCGCGGCGCGATGCTGCCGCACGTCCGCACCAAGTCTCAGACGGCGATCATCGAGGACGCGCCAATGCTCGGGGCCTCGCGGCCGCCGTCGCGTGGGAAAAGGCTGCAGCAGGCCGCTGCTGCGGACGCGGACGACGACGACGACGATGAGGCGGACTCGGCGCAGCGGCGGAAGAAGCCGTGGTACCACATCCGCCGGCACCGCCCGCACAGCGAGGGCACTGCGCCACCGTCGTCGTACCCCCCGCAGGCGACGGACGTCGGGCAGGCCGCGCAGAACGCCGCGGCGGAGTCCTCTGCTGCACCCGCCGGGCGTTCCTTCGTCGTGATACGCAAGCCGCAGGTGTCCCCTGCGCGGTCACAGCAGCTGTCCACGGCGTCCACGCCCACGCCCACGCGCAGGTCGTTCCGCACCGAGAGCACCTCGGTGGATCAGCGTGCGTCCAGTGCTACGTCTTAGAGTGTGGCGCTCTTGTTTTCTGGCTGGAATGCCCTGCCCGCACGGACTGACTTGTTTTACTGCTTTCTTGATTCGCATCCACTACATATCTCCACAATTCTTAATCTTACATATGCATGGGACTCGGACTCTTTCAATCGCTTTGTTCCGAAATGGTTATAACGAAATCTGCGCATCTGTAATTGCACCATGTATTACAGTTATTTTGTACAATTGCCGTGACTCTGATCGGAAAGTACCCACGCGCCTTGTCATGGACCACGTCCCGACTCTCAACGACTTGCGCGTACGTGGGCGGGCTGTGGGAGGCACAGGCTCATACCCCTCTTACAGGTGAAATCCTGCTTCATCTGCTTGGAGGAGGAACGCGAACCTGGCACGTTCACATCTTTCCATGCTCATAAGCGAGTTTTCGGTTTCTGAGACTCTCCGGGTTTCCTTCCAGGCTTGAATACCGCCAACGACTGGGTGCATCCCTGTCCCAACTGCGCATCGGTTGCGCACGACAAGTGTCTTATCCGATGGATAAGTTCTCTGCCACTCAAACAGTCTTTGAAGAGGGAGGACCCGGTCTACACCAATTTCGACCTCGATACTTTCAAGTGTCCCCACTGCGGCCGCCCATACGAAATGGCCAATCCGCGGCCGCCTGCTCTGCACGGCTTGGCTATGAAATGGGATACGTTCTACGTGATCACCTCCGAGGTCGTAGACCTCTTGTGTGCTGCAGCGGGCTTCGTGACCATCCAAGTTATCCCCGTCACTCTTTCCCTTCAAAGTCGATTATTTGTGCTGTCAGGTTTGCATTTCAACGCCTTCGTGTTTGCAGACCATCTAATTTCTGACAGGAGTGTTCCTTTATGAGTTGTACTTCCTAGAATCATTTCTTGGGCCACAGTACGTGCATCCACATTGCAAGAATCATTTCAATCACCGAGTTGTGCATTTTAGTCTGTTCAGCCTCCTACTAACGCGCAAATATGATCTCTTGCAGTCGATCTTCATCGTTGCTCCCACCATCCCCTTCAGACTTCTTCTTCCTGGTACCCTACCCAGGTGGATTATCCCCCTGTATCTGAGTTTCCCGCCTATTTTGCACATTCTAACCGAACTGGAAGTCATTGAGCCGCTGGATGACATGTCTGAGGCTGCCAGTGCTTCCCACTCAATGATCTCCTTTTGGCCTCCTTCCCCCGCACTGCTGGGCCTGTCTATCGCTGCCGTCGTGCGCCCGATGTACAACCTCTTTCTGGCTCGGTTCAGACGCTGGGTCCTTGGAACCGCCCCTCCTCCCCGACAGAAGCGCTATCTATCCAACCGAGTACGGTCCCTGCTCTCCTTTGGCCGGCGCGCCCCCGCAGCCGTTCCTGCCATTATGCAGGATCAAGACCCGGCGCGCATCGTCATCGCTGACCAGATCATCCAAAAGGACCAGTCCTCCTTGACGCATGACATCGTGCACGCTGTGTCGTGCGTTGTGTCCCGCGTATAGTGGGAGAGCTGCTTCGGCTGGCTTCCAGTCGGTCGTACTACCTAAGACGCTTTTTGGGCATCCGACCGCCTTCGATGGCGACCCGTACGGCTAACTGGGCATCAATGTCAACACGACAACGAGCCGCCGCGGCCGGTAAAGCCGTCGCCGGACTTGGACTTGGAGGGTCCTGGATCTGGACGGCGGTCGATCCCGTATGGTACGTGGATGCACTGCCGCGACGCTATTGAATATTCACGCATTCAGGTGGAGATATTCCCTCGGCTATGGAGCCTTCGTTCTGGTGAGCGATTTGCGGACTAGACCTGGTTTCGAGCTAACCCCCCGCCCCCTAGGGAAAGGACTGTTTTGAATTGTACCGACTGTGGCTCCAGAACGGAGAGGTGCAGAGCCGGACCATTAAAAGTCGGGATTTCGCTGGCGTAGATATAGCCGAACTCGACCTCATCTCACCAGAGCAGTTTTCGTGATGTATCCTTCCGTATACAAGAAAAGTGCTTTGCGGGGCCTCGTTGACTTCAATCCTCGCTGCTTGGTTCTTGATACATAATGTGGAATTGAATGTTACTCAAATGTCCGAGTTGAGGCGTGTCAGATAGTCAGATATTGAATCCACCTGTGGTCAATTGCACACTGATGACTTCCTTGGGGTCGCTTGACTTCTGGCGCCGCGTATCTTAACCATCTAAACTTGCGCTGTGTTTTTCCAACCTTCGCCAGTGGGCCATGTTTGACGAGATGTCACAACAGATGTAACGAAGTGAAACGTTACTCTGAGTTCAAGTGTTGAACTCAAACCGAAAATCCCTACCCGTTCCGTCGCGATCAAGTAAATCGAGCCTTCACCTCTATCTCCATGAACTCTTCCATAGTGCTGAATTGAAACCCAAGAGCGACCAGATCCGGGTTCGGCACGGGTGTATCCACGTAGAGGCCAAACTCAGAGACGCATGCATACTGAGGTGAGCGTGTCAGTGCCAACGAGGAGCCGACTGAATCATAGCTCCGCACCAGGTCATCCACCATCGAAATTCCTTTGGTTTCAAGGCTCGTGAATGTGACTTCCACGCCTCCGAGCGCTGTTTTATGTATTCAGAGGAACGGTTGATGCTGAAAATGGATGAGAGTTGGATGCCGCACCCTCAGAGGTCATCTGCGCAAGCTCGGGATACGTCATCCGCGCGAGGGCTACCGGGTTTCTTTTCCCGAGATGTTCTTCGATGGGTCGTCGTAGTTCTTGAGCAGCGCCAGCACCGACGGGCCGACATCGCGCGTGACCCAGGTGAAAGTCTGTGCAGCGACAGGACTGAACTTTGGAATCGCGATCGTGTATCCCGCGGGGGTTCGGCGCAGGTTACCGTGCCTAGGACGACGTGGGATGGATGCTGGTGAGTGTTTATCGCGGCGTACGTCCAGAAGTTCTCCAGGAAGTCGCCGAGGAGGATGCTCGCGTTCGCAAGACCGGACGACTGCAGATATTGCTGAACGACTGCCTTGTCTACGTCGATTTTCAGCGCGCGTCCGTTCGGGGTTTGGATTGTTCTTACTGTCGAAGGCCGGGATATTCTTATACTTCCCACCGGAAAGTGTCGAGGAATCAGGAAGAGAGCTTCGTGCAGTTTAGAGCAGATAATATATGTGTTGCGCCGGACTTGCCTGAAGATGAAAATTTTGACGGCCGCCTCCTTGGCCGCATCGACCATGTTTTTGCCTTGATCGATCTCACCGGTGGGCTTGCCATCGCATATCGAAGGATCCAAAAAATTGGTCACCTAGGGACGTGGTTATCCACCGCACATGGGGGCACCGTGTGCGAGTCGCGTACAGCGAAGACAGCCTCGCTTCCGCCGAAGGCGCGGACGAGAGACGCCTTGTCCCACATGTCCGCCTTGACTACCTCCACGCCACGAGCCTTCAGCTTCAACGCCGCTTCGGACTCTGGGTTACGTGTGATCGCGCGAGGGGTGAAAGTTAACTCTTTGATAATGGCCTCTAGAACAGCCGCGCCTGGGACACGGAAATTAATTCCAGACGTCCGGCGATGAGAGAGGAAGGGAACCTTGGAGACCAGTCGCGCCTGTTATCGCAACAATTCGGGGAGAAGACATATCCAGAGCACAGCACGGCGTATGAGAGCTGGAAGAGAAAAAAACAACAGGTAGAGCCCATTATAAAGCTTTTATGATCAATGCCGGGGATATGCAGTCTATACGGCACGCGGCTATCGAGGACGAGTTCATGCCACTGCACTTCATCCGAGTCCAAGGATTTCTTACGTTATGGCCATTTCGGAATCAAGTCGAAATGTGGCGAACGACATTTGAACCTGGAATTACGAAAGGATTGCTTACGATGTGATTGCGAAGCAAATTGCTGGAGCCTTGAAGTCATTCGGCAAAATCTGCATTGTCACGGTGTTGGGTTGTTGGGGTGTTGGTTGAATGTGAGGATTGGCCTTTGGAGTAAACTTTGAAAGCGCAAACACAACAATTTTACGTCGAAAATTGTAGGACATCGGAAAACCTAGATCCGAGCCCAAAGACCACCTGAGATGTATACAGAACCAGAGTGTACAGAGCCAGGATGCCTATAGTGCGACCAGATCCAAGCAACCGTTGACCTTGAACGAGCAGCAGAAGTCCGAGTCTGTCCGTGTCCCACTGGCAGTTTGGGACAACTTGAAGTTCCCAACGATAATGTGATCATGACTAGTGTTGCCCAGGGCCCGGCCTGGCCTGAAGCCCCCGGCTTGGGCCCGGCCTGACAGGGCTTGGGCTTACTATTTCCAAAGCCCAAGCCCAAGCCCTGCTCTGGCCTCAGGCCCAGGCCGGGGCTTCCACGGAAAATTTACAGGTCCTGCTTGTGTGTTTTTTTTCGGCGCCGCCAATGGAATTAGACCCAATATGAGTGTTGTTTAGCATCCTAACACCTCTTGAAGTCGGGATTTACCTCCTGTGTCGAGGTTCCTGGCGGCCGACTGCTTGTTTGGGCCACGAGCAGGTATGTGCGCGTGACTGTGCCGCGTGCCGAACTGATCCGGGGGTCGCGTTAAACCTTAGCGGAACGATCTCTGCAAGCGGAAATGTAGCAGAAAAAGTACTCTATCTTACATAATCAAACAGTCACGTGCAGGATCCAATCGCCGTTCATTTTGCCCTATTTTCGCTCCATTTCATCAGTGCACTTGCTCATACAAGCTCCAATTACATATAACACACCACTTTCATAGTGATGGGCGGTTGTTTGGCTGCAATCAATGACATCATGATCTGCTACACGTCAATGTGGCGCCAGCTCCCAAGGCATATCGACTCAATGCTGAACCTTCGGCATCCTGTGCTGCAAGGGTTTTGGCAGGAGATTTATCCCAAAAAAACTCATTTTTTTCTCCCCCATATAAACTCATTTTTGGAGGCTTCTGAACATTTGTCCAAAAAGTGGAATAAGGTTTCCGGGCCCTATGACGTCGTGTCTCGGCATCTTCCGGTGAGTACCCCTTGGCCGGCACATTGCTGTAGGGCCCGGCCCTTCGCAGGGCCTGCCTGGGGCTTCGGGCCTTGAATCATGACGATGAATTAGTAACCAAATTTCACGCGCCTCCATCTTATCTCAACTACACCTAGTAAGTGTTCTCCAATTCTCCTTATAACCTGCAACGAACTTGAACGAAGGGGCTTGAACGAAGGGGCACTTGAATCCTCCCATTTTATCGATTTCAATGGCTCTCCAACCCAGTCTCCGTGCTCTTGTTATTGCTGGAACTCACGACGCCCCACACACCCTTGATATCTTCCGTGAGTACCTAAGAGCTCCGCTCTGTGCCTGGCTAACGCGTCTCAGTGGATTATGTCTGCCCTTTCAGGTCTGCACAGTCGCTAGCAATCACCGTAGCGGCATGGATTGAGTTGAACCCAGCGCCAAAATATCGCTCACAATCGACAGCGTCCTGGTGCCCCTGCTCGGCCCCGGCGGGAAGTACCACGGCAAAGTGAAGGTGATCTTCCGCCCCCAGGTCCAGCCGTGGCACGCCTCGTCCACCCTCACCCACGAGGCCGGTCTCGCCGTGTGTCTTTCTGTCTCTTTTCGCCTATAGTGTGGCGCTCACTGCCCCTAGGTCGCGCGCGCAGCCCCCACGTCTTTCTGGCCGTTCTCGCTCGCGCTATTCAAGCGCCAGGACGAGTTCTTCGACATCCCGACGGCCACGCTGACGCCGCTCCAAGTCCGCGAGAACCTCGCCGCCCTCGCCGCGGAGGTCGTGCCTTCCGACGCGGCGCGCGAGTTCGCGGACCTCCTGCAGCTGAAGACGACCCCGAACGGCGGGAACGGCGTCACCGACGACCTCAAGTACACCAGTATGTGCTCCAATTCGTATAACGCATTATCAATCGCTCATTGACGCGCATCCAGTCAAATTCTCGCGGCAAAATGGCATCCACGTCTCGCCGACCGTGCTATGGGACGGCCTAGTCGCGAACGAGATCTCCAGCTCGTGGGCCGCGAAAGAGTGGACCGCGTTCCTCGAAGCCAAAGTCGTCGCGTAGGAAGTACAGACATTAGGTACTGTACAACGTGGGCGAGATAAACGAAAGTAAGTAGTGTAGCATGTGTATGTGTGCATCATTATGTTTGGGGTTTAATGTGTATGTTCATGAATCTCGTCGCCCGGCCTGGAGCTTGCGTATCGTGACTTAAAATGGAGGGGGGCGATCACAGATGGGTTTTTGTGTCCTGCTGATACCCTACAGGCGTCTCTGGCGCGCGCAGCTGTTGCGTCATCGGGACCGTCCGCGGCGCGCCCGCGGAGACACCCATAACCAGCGCGGGCCCGAGCGCTGCAAAGTCGAGCCGCGCGCCGAGCTTGAACGTGTCCGACTTCCACACGCGCTGGTATACGTACGCGTCGCTGAACGGGAGCGCGTTCGCGGGCAGTGGCGCGGGCGACTTGAGCCATATGCGCAGGCGGTGCGACGCGCCCGCGGGCGCGGACTTGATCGGGACCGTGTATATGAGGAACGTCAGCTTGCGCGGGTCGCCGTCGAGGATGAGCCGCAGGTCGTCAATGAGCGACGTGCCGACGCCCGCCGCGTCGTACTCCATGGTGTAGCGGTACAGCCGCTCCCCGAGGTGCTGCCATCTGCGCAGTGCGTCAGCGCCGTTCGCGCGAAAAGAGGGAGGGAAACGCACCTGACGACGAACTGGATGCGCGCGCGCCCGACGACCGCGTCGTACACCTGCGCGTCGTGCGACACGCTCCTCAGCCGCGCGAACGACGCGTCCGCGAGCGCGGTGAAGTCCGGGTCCTTCCCCACCCACAGCTCGTCCTCGCCGAATATGCGGTGGTCCACGCCGTTCGCGCGCAGCCATACGCGCAGTGAGTACAGGCACCCGAGCGGCAGCACGGCCTTCTTCCCCGGGAACAGACTGTATTATGGTGGTGGGCGTGGTTAGCTTGGGAGCTCGTGGATGGTGAACGATTGGAAACTCACAAGACCACGAAATTCAGCGACCGCGGGTCGACGGACAGGCGCAGCACGACGGGCTCGCCGATCGGGCGCTCGACGTCGGCCACCTTCAGCGACAGGCGTAATGTGTACTTCCCGGGCGTCGGCCTGCCGCTGGATGACTCCACGCTGGCGCACCGTCAGCGGCGGACCACGGCTACTTAATAATAGCGGCTCACGAGATAATAAAATCCAACGGCGCGCCGGCGGCGACCATGCTGTACGTGTACACATAGCGCTCGGGGAGTCGTGTGCGAAGCGGCGGCGTACTCCGCGGCGCTAGGCTGTTGGTGCGGAGGAGCGTGTGCGAGGCGGCGGAGCGGAGGTGGGCGTGCGATGTGGCGGAGCGCAGCAGCCGGGGTTCATCGAACGGCGAGCGCCAGTGCACGCTGCTGCTGCCGCTGCCACTGCTGCCCGTGCTGCCGCTGCCACCGCTGCTCGTCGTGTTCGTCGTCGTAGTGGTGTTGCTTTCCCGCGCCGTGAGCGATCCGGTATCCGATCAAGAAGCACACGGGAACGCCTCACCTGCGGCTCACCGCGACGTTGTAGTCTGGGCACACCTCGTCGTGGTCGTAGTCGTAGTACGTCTCGGGGGCCATCGACGTGGAAGGGGGAAGAGGGCAAATCAAGAATCGAGGAAAAGATTTGCATACGGGGCGATGCAGCCCCTGCGGGTTTTATGCGTCTCTGGCGTCCGTTCCGTTAATTGGGTGGCGTCCCCGGAACAGATTCGCTCGCAGGCGGTGTGTGATAGATGCTGGCAATAGGTACACACAAAAGCGTGATCGCGTCGTAGATGAATACCCTTGATGGTACAAAGGCGGATCACTAGGGTTAGGGCGCATCCACGCGGCGCGCGCGCAGATCCGCCGCCTCCTGGTGGTAGGGTCCGCCGACGCTATCCGCAGCGTCCCAGGGTGCGTCGAGCTCGGGAAGTGAGGTGGCGACGAACACGGGCCTCTTCGACCAATGAATCGCTATAAATATGTTTGCTGGTGGGCCAGGACGCTCTACGACTCCTCGTAGCCCACCGCATACGCCCGCGCCACCGCGGGCGGCACGAGCCCCCGCACGCCGTCCAGCCGGCGGACCAACACGCGCGTCTCGCCCGCGAGTGGGCGCACTTCGACACGCCACACAGGGTCCCTCGTGCGCGGTTTGGAGACGCGCGGGCTGGGGCGGGCGGAGGAGGGGGGTGGGCTCGTACGGGATGAATTGGAGTGCGCAGGAGAAGGAGAGTCGGGGCGCGGGTTAGAATGGGGGTGGGTGGCCGAGCGGGTGTACGTTTGTACGTCCGCGGCCTCCTGGCAGTAGTCGCGCAGCGCGGCGAGCACGCGGAACGCCCAGTCGATGCCGTCCGCGGGGTCCCACGCCTGCGACTCCTGCGTGGTGCCCCGCTCTTGCTCGGGGTCCCGCTCCGCCGCCGTTGAGTCCCCCTCCCGTTCTTGGTTGGGGACGCGGGGCGCAGCGAGCCTCGGGAGCTCGCGCGTCTTTAGCCGGCGCACGCTGCGCAGGACGCCCGCGGCGTCGACAAGGCCCAGGCGCAAAGACTGGACGCCCATGAGGTGCGCGCGGAGGTACCATTCTTTGTAGGTTTTTGGTCGGATCCTGGGTGCGCGGAGTTAGTTGGTTGGTGGGCAGGACAAGAGAGTGGGGGGAAGGGAAGGAGAAGGGATACGCACGTGTACGTGCCGTCGGCGCACAGCTGCTTGGTGACGAACTGCAAGTAGCAGCGGGGGTCGGCGTTGTCGTATTTGACTGGGTGGCGTAAGCGTTGTTTCGGGGTAGGAGGGAGAGTGAACACACATTTCACGCAGTCGACGGGCGCGGCAATGAGGAGGTTGAGCCCGCCGAGCGAGCGCGCGACCACGGCGTGCAGCGTGTGCAGTGTTGGCGCGGGGGGCTTCGCCCAGCCGGGGGTGTACATCTGCGTCGCCGCCTCGAAGAAGCCGCGTTCCCTGCGATGTGCGCGTTAGTCAATTGCGAGGCGGGGTGCGCAAGACACCTGCCTTTGGTACGCATCGCGGTCGAACTTCAATCTGCAGCATAGTGTTAGGGTTGCGGCGTGAAATGATGTGGATCACGGCGCGTACTTGTCGGGCCCCTCGACTTGTTCAAGAAAGAGCACGCCCTGCGCGTACGACGCGTTGAATGACGCCTTGCGCTGCAGCATCAATCTGCGAATACGTATCAGTACATTGAATGGAACACGCCACAACAAAATCGTTAGGGGAAGGCAGAGTGGTCGTGTCGAGAGTGATCACTCTAAGAAGATTCTGGGAACGTCAAAATTAAAATGGTTCCAAAATTGACCAGGAATTGTCCACTCTGACTTCCCCTAACAAATTATTTCCTGAATTTGTTAGAAGTCAGACCGAAGAACTCCCAGGCGATTCACGGCTGAGTCTGTCACAATTCACTTCCCAGAATCGAAGGAGAATCGGTCCACTCTGGCCCGATTCCACGTTGATTTTCGCGTGAATCGACCACTCTGATGTCCTCTAGTAGATAAACAAACAAACACGAACTCTTTGATGACGTCCCGACCCGCAACGACGTCCGTCTGAAACAGCCCCCGCACACCCGCGGGCGTGCGCAGACACGCGAGAAGCATCTCGCGCAGGCGCGTCGTCCTTCGCACCCTAACCTTTGGCGCGTACGCGGCGCCGAGTGTCTGTACATCCGTGCCGCGCGCCGGGGGAGTAAAGCGCCGCAGCGCGTCCGAGATGGCGAGCGAGAAGGACACGGCGCCATGTGCGCGCTCGGCAAACGCGTAGCGCGTGAGCTGGAGCGCGGGGCCGAGCCATGCCTTGCGCGCCGGAGGGGGGTCGCCAGATACAGAGGAGAGCAAGAGAAAGGCGCCGTCGATGAGGGTGCGCTGCGGCGCGACGAGGATGGGCGGCGCGGGGAGCCGCGCCTTGGGCGGCTTCGACGGGGGCGCGAGGGTGCTGACGCGGCGGCGGGAGGTGCAGGAGGGGAAAGGCGGACGCATAGACGCTCGAATCCGCCGTTCAGTCTCCCTCTACGGTTTCTACGGGCTGTCCTCGCGCTGGGAGTCGTGAAGAGACATCCAGCCCAAAATGTACAGCCACTGTGTGACAGCAAGCTTTGTTATGTGTCACAGTTCGTTTCTTAGATCTGAGTCCTAACTTCAACTGCACACTGCGAGTCTTGCTCCGACTACATGAGCATCGTAGCTCTGGCTCCCCTTGGGCTGCCCCCTCTTTCCTTGCTGGGTTGAGATAATCACTGCGAAGGCTAGTGTCCGACCAAATGTATTACCATGTCTCTTAAACTTCATCACAGATACTATATAACCGTACATGCGGCGCAAGCCGCGATACACCGTTTATCATTGTCCCATTCAAACAATGCAATAGTGGATCCTACTGGTCCTCTGGTATTCTACAGTGTTCCTTCATTCAAATTGGTTGCTCACTCCATGTAAATCAGCATCAGCTTCCAGCCCTCCGAGTCCACTCAATCGGTGATAAGTATCAGGGCATTGAGCACCATAGATGCCGGCCGCTACTGCATCGGCTACCATGTTGCCCGACCCCGCGGTCAACCGGCAAGACAGAAAAAGGTTGCGATGGCCATAGGTATTTTCGAGCAGGATTAGTTATTGACAGTAACATTATTGGTGGTACTAATTATCTTGAATTTCTCGCATGCTGAAGCGATGAAGAGCCTCCCTGGACTCACTGTATAGCCTGTTCCACTGCCTTTCGGTTTATTGTCTTATTTGCCTGGTTTAACACACCCTAGGCCTCGAAGTGTAAGGCCCAACTGCTCCTCTGTCAGAGCTATCCTGTGCTTCCTTGCTGAAAACCTCTCCAATATTTACCCTTGACTCTAAAATTTGCAGATTCAATTCAACGTACGGCCTCATCTAATTACTTCTTCGACTTGGGTCTCCACATAGACAGAAAGCTATTAATTGTGTTAATACGGCCTTCTTGAGTCTTGATTCACCGACGGCAGCCCATCTTCCAATCTCCAGGTCTCTTCCCTCTCCTGCTTCTCCGGATGTCTCTCTATTCCTGCCCGATGTCGTCGATTCTGTGAATCTTCGTCTATTCTTGCCGCAACCTGCTTTGATCCCTGCGTTCTTCCTGTATATGATCGAATATCTAGCGTCGAGTCTTTGCTTCTCAAGAACATTCCGCCATTTGCCCCGACCCCAAGTCCCAGAAGAGGGGCTACATCCAATATCCGTACTCTCATCGAATTGCCTAATCGCACCGCATTCCCTCTTCGACCCCCAGATTTCAATACCAAACCATATCGGCATCCTGCGTGATCTCGAGATGGTACTGTAGCCTACAAGCACCGTTCCCCGCGCGCATCTCCAGATCTCCGGGACACAGCAACCTCTCCCCGCCTCTGCCTTCTCCCTGCTTCTCCGGATCTGCCGTCGATTCTTTCCATCTTCGTCTAATCTTGCCAACCAGGTACCAGTGACCGCCTCCGATTTGCTTTCTTCGATGATTGATTCCCGCGTTCTTCCTGTGTATGATCGAACCTCTGTCGAGGGCTGTGTCGATTCTTGAATGCTCGCAGGTCTCTTCCTGCGCCGGTAGGGTCCCACTTCGCACAGCCACCACCCCGTTCTCTTGATTCCCGTTCATCAGCCTTTATCAGGCCCCGGTCACTACCATGTAACCAGTCCGGGTTGAGCCCAAAAATTTGGCGGTTTCTCTATGAAAATCCGTCTTTGGGGGCAGTTTTACTGTAAGGTTTTAAAGGGCAAATTAGGTTTTTTCTCCACAAGTTCAATTTTTGGGCTGACTCAAGGACTGATTGAACGAGAAGTGGTCGGTTCTGGTACGTACAAATCAATTCAAGCTTGACCACCAAAATTGCGAACTTTTCTGGCTACAGGCTGTGTACCGGGCCATGTGAAATCATTTGCTGAATATCTCGGTAACAAGTCTGATTTAAGATGATATGTCATTGCAGTCCCCTGTGTAAATGAGTTTTCAATGGATTAGAGTATACACACATTTTTTATTTGAAGAACGAATGGCCTCGAGGAATTATCTCTGTCGAGATGGAGGCTGACCCAGTACCAAGCCAGCCTCTGATTGGTCGATCAGCATCCTTTCCTTACGTCATCGCCTCATTTAGCACGCGTCCGTCTCTCTGTTTTATGCATTTGGGTGTCTGTCGCCACTGCTGAGCCCAGTGCTTCATGGAGCATACCACGAAATCATACCCCTCTGCTTACATCAACTTTTCTGTATGATGCTTCACGTCTTTCGGGCACCAGTCAAGTATTTGCTCGTTTCCTATCCTCCTGGATTGACGCGTCGCCATGAGGCGAGCCTGGGAGAGTGGGACCTAGATCTTTTAGCCAAACGTACTTAGGATATGATGGAAGCTTATTGTAAAGATTGGAGTCCAGGAGGATGTTCCACTGTATGCAACAAAACTCATGAGGATGGACACAAATCAGGATTTCTAAGAATTTTGAATCTCTCTGGCACATTGGCTGTAGCAGGGAAATTGTGGAGATGAAATGTCTCTGAAAGTGTCTATGTGTCAATACAGGTTCCCAGAAAACTTGAAGGCTGTAACCTCTCAGGATACAGAGTCAGAGGCCAGAAGAGATTTGAAAATGCCCCCAAAATGGCAATTTGATCAAGGTCGTCTCCAAAACTGTCTCCGCTCTCAGTCATTATTTCCCCAAATATTATATGCTCTTGGGTACGATGTACTCTCATGTTGGTTCAGATAGTGTACAAATCAGATTTGGTAAACATCCCCCCTAATCCGAGTTACTCTCCGCATGGCCCGGTACTAGGTGTGACCCGGTAGTGGGTCACACACAGTATGCATTTTTAAAAAGTTCCACACTCCCCGCGATTTGGACTTGGACTCCCAGTTTCAGAGTTGTTTTACTCTATACTGTGGACCAAGTGGTGGGGGGTCATTTCGGGGCCTACTTTTACTTCATCCCGAATAGGGTTACAATGTAGTAGCCGGGGGCCTTCTTCATCTCTGGTTGGCAAGTAAGTCTGATTCTGAACAGTCACCCTCGCACCGCCTCCGTTTCGTCGAATCTGACTGACATGATCTGCCTGTAGCGCCCGCTGCCTGACGCGTTACAACGCACTCGCCGCAGTGCCAGTCCGTCGTTTGCAGTTCGGTAGGAGTCCCGCGAAACGCCTGTCTGTAGCATAGGATACCGTTTGTTCTGCAGTGAATCTGCATACATAGGCTGTGCACGTCCATTGTTCATCTCGTTTCTTGTCCTCGGTAGATGGGGTTACAGTCCTTACACACTACCTCTTCCTCCCTCACGACCTCATCAAGACCCTGAGCTTCAACCCAAGACCATCAATCCGTACCTATACACCGTCAACAGTGCCACAGCACCCGTGTCGTGCCCGATTTCCGATCTGCACTGCACACGATTTTCTGGTCGCAGCTGCCATGGAGCCATATGCGCAAGCGCACATTGAGCAGGACCGCGCGCTGCCGCTGGGCGGGGACGACCTGCCCACGTATGATGACCTCGCCGCGCAGGAGGGGCCGAATTCCAGGTGGGTGTTGTTCTCTTCCCCTATGGTTGAGACGCTAATTTGGCGTATAGGTTCGGACGCTGGCGCGGCTGGATCGAGAAGAGGTAAGAGAGTGTCGTTTCTGCTATGTGTGTACGGAGCCTCAAGGACGTGCAGAGCCGCGGAACGGTACATGAGCGTGACGCCCGAGGAGCGCACGCGGAGGCGGGAGCGCGGGTGGGGGAACGACGAGATGGTGCGCACCGCTCTCTGGTCGGTCTCCTCGCGGTGCGGCAGAGTGCCCGAGACATAGCGGCGACGGCGACGAGTGCATCTGAAAGCACGTCGAGCGCTGTAGACGTTCGTCTCGAGCCTACACCCCCGGGAGACTGCATTCCCAAGCCTACTGACGCTGACGCCGCAGGATGAGCTCGACCCCGAGCTCGAGCCGCAGACCCCGCCCGTCGTCGCCGGCCTGACGATCCAGACCAAGAACCTGCGCCTCTCCTCGTCGTCCCTGCCCTCGCTGCCACCCTTGTCCCCGCCGCTACCACCCCTGCCCGCCGTAAGAACGCGCGTGCGCCCTGCGCACCTGCAGCTCACGCACTTCGGCTCGCGCTTCCTCCCGCACGCGCCCGCGCCCGTGCGCTGCCTGCTCCCGCTGCCCGCACCCGCGGCGCACCTGCTACTGCTCGGCACCGACGAGGGCCTCGCGGTGCTCGACGTGCTCCCGCAGGAGTGGAACGATGCGGGCGGGCTCGACGTGAAGGGGCCCGAGGACGCCGCGGTGCGTGCGATTTGGCTGGGCGAGAGGTGGGTGGCCTTCATATTTCTGAAACGACGCGCGTGCTGAGGGAGTTGCAGCGTGTTCCAGATGTCCATTCTCGAGGTGGAGCACGCGAGTGGCGTCGTGCTGCTGCTCGTCGGCCCCGAGCCCGAGTCTCCGTCTGCAAAGGACACGGAGGGGCTGCGCACCATCCGCATGTACAACCTCACCAGCCTCATCAGCCTCGCAAAGTGGGCTGTGGCGAACAAGGTGAGCTATGTTTTTCTTTCTTTCTTTTCTTTCATTTTGGCTGGGACAAGCGTCCTATATCTGCGTGGGCTTTTACTTTCTTTTGGTGGTACCACGTCGCCAGTGGAGCAAGCCTCCCAAAATTGCGTGAGGGCGGAGCGATTTCGACCACCATCCATGGGGCGCTGCCTCCTCGAGCGCTCCCTCTCGGCTTCGTGCGCGGGCTCGTGCTCAACGCAGAACTGCTGTCCGCGTAGATGTGCTCGCCCTGGATGATGCTGTCGACGTCGTCCAGCAGGTGCGAGCAACGCGGGCGGCTTGCATTTACGCTCCATAGCCAAAGCCAAGGCTTTTTACACAATACCCATTCGAACCGGGATGTGTCCATTTCTGTTCTTGTCCTTCCCTCATGCCCCACTAACACGTTCGCAGGGCGCACACCCGCTTAATTTCGGCACCTTCCCCGCGCAGCAGACGACACCGAAGAAGCACCGCCCGACGAGCAGCATCGCGCGCGGGCTCAAGTCCCTCATCCCGCCCGCGGCCGCAGAACAGCAGCAGCCGCAGTCGTACCAGGCGCTGCTCACGCCCACGTCCTCCATCGTCTCGCACCGCCTCGGTGTACACCGCACGGACTCGGCCGACTCGACGTGGGAGATCATTGACGACCTCCCGCTGCGCTGGGCGCGCGACTTTGTGCCGCTCGCCGGCGCGGGCTCGCGCCTGCTCAACACGCCCATCATTACGTTCGCGCTGTGGGACGCAAAGGACGCGGGCGATCGGAGGGGGCGCACCGGGCAGCTGCTTGCCGTCGCGACGAAGAACAATATATTGTTGTACGAGACGCCGCAGAACGAGCGCGCATTCCGCTTCGTCAAGGTGCGTCTCTAGCCTTCCTTCCGCCTCGCACTGACGTTGTTATCTGCGCAGGAATTTTACACCCCGCTGCAGCCCAAAAGCCTCTGCTTCTTCCAGCAGCACGTCACGGACCTCGCACGCAGCCCCACGGATGTCGGCGACCGTCCGCATCGACGCTCGGGCAGTAGCAGCACCCTCCGCGGCCGCGCGCCCTCGGCCACTGCGTCTGTCCCACAGACGACAAGCTACGGCACGCAGCTCAGCCTGTTCGTCGTCTTCGAGAAGAAGGCCGGCTGGATCCGCCTCGCGGACTCAGCCGTCGGCGAGATGGCGCTCTTCGATGACTCCACGCTCAGCCCCCACTCACATATACGCACGATGTCCGCGAGCCCCGGCAACGCGCGGCGGCGGCACGTCTCCGACAACCTGGGCATGAGCAACGGCGCGCGCTGGCTGCTGCCTGCGCACGCGGAGCTGCCCAGTCGCGCGGTGTACGTGCTCACACGCGGCGCGCACACGCACGTCGTGCCGTGCCCGTGGCCCGCGTACTCCAGCGGCGCCCTGCCGCTCGCGACCGTCGTGTGGGCCACGGCACCCGCGCACGTCGCGCCGCGCGTCGGCGGGGCGTACCTGCAGCTCACAGCGCTCGGACTGGGCGGCGTCGAGGTCGCAGAGCTAGGGCTCGCGGGGCTCGAGGCGGCCGCGGTGACTGGCAGGGGGAAGGGCAAGGGAAAGGGAAAGGCGCGTGCGGAGGAGGTGCGTGCGGAGGCGGACGCAGGCGGGGAGACGGGCTTCCTGTGCGTGGGTGGGCACTGGGACCGGCCGCACGCGGCGGGGCTGCGGCGTATGTACTCGACTACGAGCGACATGTCGGGCGAGTCGTTTGATAGCGTCGAGACCGCGGAGGCCGCCGCGAGGTTAAAGCAGGAGCAGGGGATCTACGGGTGGTGCCGCAAGGGGCTCGCAGACTGGCGCGTGTTTTGGGTTGGTGGCGGGTTTGAGTCGGACGACGAGGACGGGGATGAGGAGGACGGATAATGCACGCATTTACGCACATTTTACATACACACTGTACTTATCATCGAAAAATGTATACTATAAATCGGTGTACAGCTGCCTCTATCGATAGACATGACAGTTTACTGCCGCCCCTAGTCCTCGCTGGCACTTGCGGTATGCTTGCATTCTCTGCGTGGACACGCCTGTGCCAAACCGGATCTGGTCGCTCTCAGGGTTGAATAAATTGAATTCAGCACTTTGGAAGAGTTCAGGGAGACAGGTGAAGCTAAGGTTCGATTCATTCGATCGCGACCGTCGCGTGACGGAGCGGGTGACAATTTTTCATTCGTACCAGGTAGCCACAGAGTTGACCTGTCATAGCAGCATACAGTCGAAGCTGTCTTAACCCATAGCTGCCATAACCCATAATCTGTCATACCCCATAGGTTTTGACGTCCACCGACACGGTTCCCACTAAAAATGGCCGGAAAACCCATAAATCTCTGATACTCCATAACCCATACCTTGTTGAGGGCCACAACCCATACTTTTGATGCCTTTTCGGTTCATTTTCACCCTCATTCTATGGCCTATGGGGCACTAACTACGGGTAAATCAATGTCATCAATCAGAATGAGCTATTGGATGGGTATTTCAACACCAAATTCTGTTTCTTCAGGTCGGTAATGAGTTAGTCAGGATGTCGAGATATCTGCACAATGGAAGGGAAGGCACTAGAAGGCCGTGTGGGATGGATATACCACTAATTTTTGAGGTCTACGCGACATTTCATGGATTATTATGCCCACCAGAAGGTGTCTGGCACAGACCGGGATTTGCCGAGGGTTTTCCCACGGCTTTTGGAACCCACACGCTGTCATAACCCATACCTTTTGGTGTCCACCGAGGGGTATGGGTTAAGACAGCTTCGACTGTAGTATCTTCTGTATTTCTTGAGACCTTCCATATATTCTCTGGGTTCAAATGTTTTCGAAACTCGAAAGTTTCACTCCATTACAATGCACTATGTTGTGACATCTCGTCAAACATTGCCCACTGGCGAAGGTTGGACAAACGTACTATGTACAGTACTTACACGTTTAAATGGTTAAGATGCCGCACGCGGCGTCAGAAGTCAAGCCAACAGCGTTCAATTTAGGCCGAATAATTATTCAAAATCGACAGTGGCGAAGCGACCATTTGATATTGAAGTCCCCGAGAAAGTGTCTGGCTTTGTTGAGCAGGTGAAAGTTTACTGAGGTGGGTTTCTACTGAGACTCAGTACTCAGGTGCCAGCAAATGGTGGTCAGCACTGCTAATTTCAAACTCCGACAGATGTCCATCGGGCGATAGGACGGTTTTCTGCTTCCTACAGCAACTTTTGCAAGCAGTTTGAGTGAGGTGAAACAGTGGCATGAGATAACTAGTTAAAATGGTTGTAGCACATTTTCCATTTACTTTCCGGATGTACCTAAAACAGTCAATTGCAAGGATAAATCCCTCTATATCTACGTCCACTGGGAAGATATTGAAAATCGGCAACAATAATTTCGTTCTAAATCAATTATAGTATGTACCTTGCTGCAACTTTGGACCCAGAAATTCCCGTGGAGAGTCGGAATTTTAGGAGGAGTGATTCAAGGTAGGCCCACTGAATCCCCGATTGGGGGACTTCTGCCGCTAAAATTGGGACCCAAACGAGATTTAATACATACAAATGGCATTCTGAGGT
This sequence comes from Mycena sp. CBHHK59/15, assembly GCA_029204085.1. Lineage (NCBI taxonomy): Eukaryota > Fungi > Basidiomycota > Agaricomycetes > Agaricales > Mycenaceae > Mycena > Mycena sp. CBHHK59/15. Next base: position 112,645 of record JARGXW010000382.1, read on the forward strand.
CAAGTCAAGGTTTTATAGGCCTATGGAAGAATGTTCTGAGCAAAGACTCAAGAAATAGGGGGGAATCTTCCTAATCCGGCAATACCGGTTTTTTGATCACCGATTTCTGGCACCACCACACAGTGCGTCAGGTGATCAGCTGCCTTGTCCCAATTCCTCAGTCTCCATTTTTCTCGCGTCGCGCCAGGTTCCCGTGTTTCAATTATTTCCGCATAGGACTGGTCCCACTGTATTTCTAAAATTTCGTCGCTCCAAATTGTTGCCAAGAATGCCCATGGACTTCTCCACTTTCTTGACCCAAATCAATGACGCCCTGAACGCGGAAAATGGACCCAACCTGGCGTATCTCCTGCGGCCGACAAGTCCCCATGGGAAGGACCTTGTCAAGAACTTCCGCTCACCTACGGTGCGTCTCGTAACTGTCTCAATGCAGCGCGCCTGACGCGCTCCCAGCGCGCAACGCTTGCACATTTCGAAGGAAGCATAATGAGTCCCTGGGATGAAATTGCAATTCAGTATGTTCTAATATGCACCCATATTGCACGGCTGCGCCCAGGGGAGGCCTTCAAAGAGCAATCACAGCTGGTTTCGTACGTCGCGCATGGCTGTAGAGACATTCTTGTATTTATGATGGCTGAATAGTCTATTCTTTCGATTCTTCATTGAGAACCGGGGGTGGACGTTGCCCGCGCTTTTCTCCATCCTCCGCGACTTGCGAGATCTGGCCCACGATGTGAAATTTCTGTCACTTTCTTCATAAGGCTCTGACGTGTCCCAAAGGCCGACTGGCACGCAAAAGTGAACAGCGAACAGAGCGAATGCATGGTAGAAGCGGCGCGGATTGTGGCAAAAGCGTTCTCGAACTGCATGACCGACAGGTGCGATGTTGTCTTGCTTGCCAAACTGCTGAATGTCGATATCCGATAGGACATCGCCTTCGGACGAATCGCGAAAATGGGGCATCTACTATGTCGTCGGCCTCGCTATGAAATGTTACTTCAAAGTGCGCTGGTTCTCCTTCCTCGACAATTATTAACACCCCCCAGGTGAAACGAATATCCTTGACCAAAAATATCATCAAAGTACTGGATAACAGTGCCGATATCCCTGCGCTGGCAGAATACCCGCGTTCACATCAAGTAATATCCCCCGTTCTTCCCGCGCCATCAGCGAGCTGACGCGCTGTAAGGTCACCTACCGATACTACGTGGGCATGCTGAGTTTCCTAAATGAGGAATATCTCAAGGTGCGTCTGCGCCCTTCGGTCTGCCGGGCCTCACTGACACAAGCTGAAGGCTGAGCAAGAGCTAACCCTTGCTTTCTATCACTGCCACATTGCCGCACACGAGAACCAAGAGTACGCCATCCACATCCAGTAAATCGATCTAACTGCACACAGGCGCATCCTAGCATATCTCATCCCCCTGCGGATACTGCGTGGCCACCTCCCCTCGGATGAGCTGATGTATCGCTTCCCCATCCTGCAGGACATCTTCGCGCCCTTCATCTCCGCCATCCGCAAGGGCGACATCGCCGCCTTCGACCGCGCACTGGAGCTCCGCGAAACGCGGCTCGTGGAACTGAACCTCTGGCTGACCCTTGAAAAGGCGCGGGAACTGTGTCTGCGCGGCCTTTTCCGCCGAGTGTGAGACTCCGTTTGTCTTCGCGCCCTCGTCTGTGCTCATTGCTTCTTCCCTCCAGGTGGGTGGCCTCCGCGAAAGGGACGCGGATACCGCTGTCGATGTTCCACTGTGCCCTGCGGATATCCGGGATCGACGTCGCGGTGGAGGAGGCCGAGTGCCTGGTCGCGAATATGGTGTACAAGGGCTTCATGCGGGGGTACATTAGCCACGAGAAGCAGATGGTGGTGCTAGCATCGACCAATGCATTCCCGCGACTAGCTGATCGACAGTCACCTTTCGCTATAATGTAGTTTCATTGCGCCCTTAGGAAGACCTGAGCATTGCTCCCTAAACCTCAGATTCAAAAATCATGCTCGCGAAGTCCTTCGTCATAGGCGCTACCACGCGCCGACCGGGCCGGGATCACCCAGCGTCAACAAGTGATGGTCGGAAGGATTACTTTCCTGATGATTTTTTTTATTATAATCATGGAATTTCCTGGGAATCCAAGCGCTCGTTGCCACCTGACCGCTGTGGTTACGCCGCAGTCACCCAAAATCCAGCGCGATTCCAGTACTAGTCCAGTCCAGCTCACAATCATGCGGGACAGCCACTCGAAGTCAACTCTCCTCCCACAACAACGGTTGGACTGCCTCGTAACATCTGGCAACCACGGTCGCTCTCTCCCTTCCAGCTCGATCAAGCGGACCTTCTGGGTTATTGTATGTGCTCTCGGTGCAGCTTGGGTATTGTGGTCGCGTCAAAGCCAGAATTCAACTGGAAAAGAATCTGAGCAGTTCTATGCGAATGTTACCAGTCCAAGGAATATTTGTCCCGTCGTTCATGGCCCTGGTATATCTCACTCCGGGTATATCGGGCTGCGAGGGGATAGCAATAGTGTTCCCAAACGTTCGTTCTTCTGGTATGTCAACTCAATCCATTACTATCCTGAGTCTCGGCTGCGTATTGAACTCTTTTAGGTATTTCGAAGCCGAGGAAAACGCTGAGAGTGCACCGATAATGTACGTACTAGCCAGCTCTCGGTGCTGGTACTAACGTCTCAAACTATCTTACTATTAGATTGACCATCGGGGGCGGCCCAGGCGGCAGCGGCCTATCAAGCCCCATGGCAGCGCAAGGGCCCTGCCTGGTGGTTGAAAATGGAACCACCCCCAATCGTAATCGGTGGACAGGTGCCCCTTACATCGCTCCCTCGATTCGTCTCCTTTACTACAGAACATTACAACCTGATAGCTCTCGATCATGTGCGTCTCTGGCTATTTCTTCGCACAAAATCACCGAATCATTATTGTATTCAGCCTGTCGGCGTTGGGCTTTCTTACGGAACTCACGTCAACAACAGTCGGGACGCCGCCATCGATGTCTACGATTTTCTACAGAAGTTTTTCCGTCTGTTTCCTCACCTCGCCGGGTCTGTTAACAGTCCTACGTTACCAACCAATGCCTGACAGAAATCACAGAAATCAATTCATTCTTTCCGGGGGTTCCTACGGGGGAATGTATGTCCCTCACATCGCTACTGTGATTCACGAAGAGAATGCGGCCCTTGCGGCTGGGAATGGACAACGTGGCGCCGTTCACATCAACATTGAGTCGATGATGGTCAGCAACCCGATATTTGTAGGTCGTCATGCAAGTATCAAGTTGAATGCGCCCATCTGATGCATCTTTAGGACGCCACGTCTCACTTTACGTGGTTGCTTCAAACCCGCTGTTATAATGCTGACATGTACAACGCGTCAACATGTGCTGATGTTCGAGATTCTTCCGAACTGCCTTGAGAGCATCCAGATGGCCCAACAAGGTCCTGGATGGTCCGTAGAGAAGCGTGTTGCGGCACAGAATATATGTATACCACTTGAGGGCGGCGACACACATGGAACAGTCATTGAAGACGTCCGCAAAAAGGCGAGTGCTTAAGCAAATTGCAACTCAACAGCACTTATACTGCATGTCCTCAGTGTTATTCAAAAGATCCGCTAGGTGCCTCCGCCCCTGTTTGGTTGGACGGACAATTTCTTCGCCGGTCGGATATCAAAGATGCGTTGGGTGTCCCAGAGTTTGTCAATTTCACCAGTATCAGCGAAGATGTTTATGCCGACTTTCGAGACTACGGAGACACGTTAGCTCGATTTCGTGACCGCTGTTGATCTTTCTGACATGCAACGGTTAGGATTCAACCCGCATACTTGTTGTACGAGCCGCTTCTTAGAGACGGCATCCGGCTGCTGCGTGAGTTGACAATCCAGGATTTATTCCGTCTGAGATTGAACATTGAGCAGACTACGTCGGAGCTCAGGATGCAAACTGTGCCTGGCCAGGCATAATATCTTTTGTAGGCCGAATTTCCGTCGTTTCATTTGCATTCAGAGCCTCCTACGATGTTTGTTCAGTTGAAGCTTCTGAAGTCCCCGTTCCAAGATGAATTCCTCCGCACCCCTGATGTTACATGGCCAACAGCAGAGGAAGCGACCGTGCGTGTGGTAGGGGAAGGCGCGGGAAATATGACCTATATATGGTTGCGCAAGCAGGGCATTTCGTACGTGTCCTATCCATCCCTTCACCATCCGTCGACACGATTTTAATCTGAATGCAGGTTGCCCGAGACCAGCCCGCACTGGTTAAATCAATCGTCGAGCATTGGGTTGCAAACGTTCCCTTTGGTTCAACTTGATGCCAATTTGAAATACTCTTCTGGTCCATTACGGAGTCATTTACATCGCAAATAAAGCACAGGACTTCAATTTACACGTTCTGTGGATCGAGGAAACAGACAGAACCTCATAAATCGTTGGAATGGGACGCCTTCAACCTTCCCCTCAACTTCTCCTTATTCCTTGGGCCGAAACTCGGCTTCAGACTTCGTAAAGCGGCAGCATGCTCTTTCCGTCAAAGTGTTCGAGCGCCGAAGATGCGAAATCCAGCCCATGTATCGTGCGGGCGTTGATTGCAGTGGTGGACTGGCTTCGAACCGTTCACGGATGGCGACACCGCAAATTTCGCAGAACCCGTGGAACGTCTTGTTGGTCGCAAACGTGTACTCTTTGAGTGAATCAAGGCCATCGAAAGTGAGTGAGCTGGTCGTGGGGTAAATCCAAAGCGCCGCGTCCTGCCGTCAGAATCTTTTGTCAAGGTCATGCGGCTCGAAGGAGAGTGGAAATTACCCTGGAGCAGATGCTGCAGTTACACATTGTCAGGAGGGAGATTGGCTCGTCGGTCTGCCGGAGCGTATAGGTCACCGCGCCACAATGGCAGCTGCCCTCATATACGTGCGTGCCTTCCTCAGCAGGGGCTTCCGCAGCCGGGGGCTTCTTGGCTTGATACAACGGCTCTATGGCTGCACCGTCGCTCGTGAGAACTGCCAGGGAAAGAGGGTCGACGTCAGATAGCGCTCGGATCTGGTATCGATCAGTGTGTTTTTTTATCTGATTCCACAATACAGCATACGTTGACGGCAATAGCCTGCCCATTCTTCGCCTCGTGCATGCGCGCCATGACCGATGTACCGCACTTAGGACAAAACTGAGCGTCTCGCCGTTAGTACTGTGCAAGCCAATCGTGCGGTTGCTCTTACTTTATGCGCCATAGTGCGTCTCCCGAATTCATAGGTCTTTAGGGTGCTATTTTCATCGCCTTTCACAATGACGAAGTGCTCTTCACTGGCTGGAAACGCCCACAGATATCCGTTCTAATAAACAGTCAAATCGCGTCAAATCTCAGCCAGGGGTCTCGGACTTTGGAACAGATGCTGCAGTTGCACGCAAACGCTTGTTTGAGCTCAGGAGATTTGAGGGTGAATTTGAAGGCTCCGCAATGGCAATTGCCTTGGTAGTTGAGGAGTTTGGGAGGTTCACTAGATGCAGACATTGGCGTTCAGAAAAAGGAGAGTTTATGTAAGTGGCGTTTTCTGATATGAGAGGTTTGTGAGTCACAGCGGCTCCAGAATTTGAGGAGCCGCAATACTTACTACTGTACGAACTCGTATGGAGCAACGAACCAGTGGACCGTGACACCACGTTGCCTCCTTTTTAAAAGTAATGGCGCGTCTGCGTCAGTGACAGTGATTGTTGCTGAAGAACCTGAAGGCAACAATTTTTTTTTTACACTTTATAATTGACCAAATTTACTGTGAAAGAGCACCTCATTCACTGTTATGTGCCCCTGGAGCATTGGTGTTCCAGAAATTGTCAATTGTTGGCCTTTTCAACACGACTCGGATACAGCTGATGAGAGTCCGAAGTTCCGAACAAGTTCCGAATCTCCGAAGCAGTGCAGAACTTTGTACCAATTTGCAAGATGCATCTTTTCGGACAGACCCGTTTTACCGTCAAGTGGACGACAGAGCGATATATAAAGTGAGCCCAACCGGTTGTTCGGCTTGCGACGTTCAAAAGGCGGTCACTCTTTCCCGATTTTTCACCAACTCCTCACACCTTCTACCATGTCCACCATTCCTACAAACTCAGCCTCCGAGTTATCCAGCAAAGTCGTCCTGGTCATGCTCTCCACGGGTAAACAGGGCGCATCCGTCGTTCGCGGTATGTACTTGCAGGAGCACTATTAACACCTCCAACTCATTGCCGTTCTCTAGCATTGGCCCAGGTGAACGAATCCGCGCCGTCCGATGTCACACCGTGGACTATCCTTGCGCAAACTCGCGACCCTGAATCCTCTAAGAGCAAGGCGCTCGGGTTGTTGAAAGGTGTTCACCTGGTCAAGGGTACCGCCGACGAACCCGAAGCGCTCTTCGCATCTGCGCCGGGACCCGTGTACGGAGTGTTCTCCGTGCAGCTGGGGATCGATAACCCCAAGGGCATCGCGGGCGAGATCAGCCAGGCCAAACTAATCGCGGACGCGTCAGCCAAGCATAGCGTGAAGCATTTTATCTATTCGAGCGCCAACTTTGGCGGTGTACCGGGGAACAAGACCGATGTTCCGCAGTAGGTCGCTTCATCTGGCTTGTTTCGCAACCAATGACACTTGTTATCCAGCTTCGAATCGAAGCGGCTCGGAGAGGAGTACCTCAAAGACAAATATCCCGCGCTCCCGAAGACGATCCTGCGTCCGGTGACGTTTATGGATCAGCTCGTCCAGGGCGACCCCACGTCCGCCACGAGCCGGCTCACGAAAATCATGTTCCTATGCCAGCTGAAGCCCACGACGCGCCTGCAGTTCCTCGCGTCGAGCGACATCGGCGGGGTCGCCGCGCTTGCGTTCCAGAGCCCCGAGCAATACGTGGGGCAGGTCGTCGATGTTGCTGGCGACGAGCTGTGCCCGAAGGACCTGGAAGACGGCTGGCGGGAGGTGTTCGGTGAGGAGATGCGGCCGAACATGATGGGGGGCAGTGCCCTCTCCTGGGCGATACGCACGGCAACAAAGGAGCTGAGATTGCTGTTCAAGGCAAGTCGTTTTCTCGATGTTGTCCAATTTATCCTCTGACATTTGTGATTTCTAGTTCTTCAACGAAGTAGGGTACAACGCGGATATCCCCGCGCTGCGAAAACAATATCCACACCTAAAGGACTGGAAGACTTTCCTCCGCACTGAGGTGAAAAGTCGGGCGCCGTAGTCATTCGTTATTTGTTCACCTGGTAATCATATGTGTCGCTACCTACTTAGTTCCAGTTGATTTTTCTCGAGATCAGGGATTTTCCCTAAAATACACGATTCATGTCTTGTATCGCGCCTTTAAGTACAGTAGTAGTACAAAACTTTGTCCCAAGTTCAACCCATCGGTGACGAGAGTGAACCTTTAGGCTTCAAGCTTCGAGCTTTGTAGGCACCTCCCTGAGCTACTCAACGTTCCACAAAAATAAAAATAAAAATGAAAAACCCATCTACCACGGCCACTCGTTCCTGTCAGTGCCTTTCGAACGGAGTTGGGAGCCGCAAAAATAAATTACATAAAGAATAATATCTACTGTAGCCTCACTGCTGCGGTACACTAAAGTCATTCAACCAGTTGAACCCTGTTTCCTTGCTGTTTTCAATGTATGCATCCCAAGCCGCGAGATTGCTGGCAGCACCGTCAGTCATGTGAGCCGGAGGAATCAAAAAAATGTTGCCCCTACCCAAAGTCGGCGGGGGCCGCCATCCACACGGACATGAGATCCTCATCGATCGTCATGTTCGGCACTTCCGTCACACCAGAACTCCAGTCGTTCGGGGCGAAGGTCATTGGTACGTATCCACCTGTTCCCACAGGTGAATACTGTAAGGCAGCTGGGGGTAGAGTGCCTGCTATGGAGCCATGCAGTGTTGGATTGGAGGATAGCATGCCGTTCCAGAAGTTCTCGGGCTCTTGACCGGAAGATCGAGTCTGGCGCTGCGACAGTTCATTCGTAACGGTAAAGAAATCACCCGACGTCGCCGGAGCGGTCTTAGATTCCGTGAACATGGATGTCTCTGCAGACATGGATCCCACCGGTGGCACCGCGGGTGGACGCATGTTGGCAGGATGCAGTTCGCAGTTTGGCGCAGTTCTCGAAGGCCGAGGGCCGTCCCAGGACTGTAGCTCCTGTAGCAGTTCCCATACCCGGCCTGCGGTTTGCCACCTGAGTGATGCAGGTTGTAATTCCTCAAGAGATCGTGAGGGAAGCCAAGCATACCTCGACTCGGCAAACTTGAGAAATTTCATCGCTGTACTAATGTGAGCGAGCTCCTTGTCCGTGTCTATCGGAAGGCCGGCGCGCTTGGCTCCGAAAAGATTCAGAACAAGAACTACACCCGAGAGGAACACTGCATTCTGATGCCATGTCATGTGTCATCAGACTGACAAAATAATGCAACTGTTACACACATGCATATAAGGGAGAGCCTGTCGTTGCATTCGGTTGAACCAGACATCAACAACGCTGATGGCAGAGCGGGCCGCGCTGGTGCAAATGGCGAGCGAAGGAGAAGCTAGCACGGTTGACTTGTGGATGAACGGCCTGTGGATCTAGTGAAACACCTCAGCCGGCACACGAGCCGCAAAGGAAAATTCTGACTGTAATCAGGATCGAGTAGTACATGGTGTGAAGCACCGCAGATTGTTCAAAAAAGACGCCTTTACGCTCAGGGTCCCAGCGGACTAGCCAATTCAGGTCAAGACGTATGAAGAAGAGAAAAATGGCTCCTTACGATGGGGTGGAAGGGAGTCCAAAAAATCGTTCATGGAGGAGTCAAGCTCAGCGACTGCGCGTTGCTCCCATTCGGCGCCGATCCATCCCATAAAAGACTTTGTTTTGGTCGACGCATATAGGCGGCGGAGCGTCGCTCCTAGAATCTGTACCATATGATGAGAGGGTCATTTCGGGAAGAGGTGTACAAACCTCGGAGAGTCGTATATGGAAGGTGAAGTACGTGAGGAGCGAAGGATTTCCAAGGGGTTGCTTGAAAGCCTCTTCTGCGTCGGGATGTTCCAAAAATTCATCGTCGATTTCAAGAGGCATCTCTACGTCGTAGCTGGTGTCCGTCAAAAAGGAGCAACAGCCAGACCGTGAGGACATACTCTTCATTGTGAAGGGCGGATGGACGTCCAAGGAAGGCGCACACCAGTGTATCCATGGAAAACAACGACCTGAACGAGTGCACATATGAGGTCGAGAGTTCAAGACGATCATCGCTCCGCACCAAAATGCCCGCTTCCACAGCTCTTTTTCAAGAGTTGACCTGTTGTCTCTGCGCTTTCGGCGATGTTCACCCCGTTGTTGAATAAATCGGATACCAAGTCCCTAAATGAGTCACCATCTTACTGACATAATCAGGTGTAAAAACCTACAAGGTACGCCCACGAAGCCTGGGGTGTGGATGTTCCGAGTGTAAACAGAGAGCTGAGCTAAGATAAAAGCGATCAACCCGTCGAGTCGCGAATTGAGGAGTCAAGGCGCACGCAGAAAAGCTGAACTTCGTAGATCGATGGGTCGTCAAACACGAATTTCCTGCGGACCAGCACCTGATGGAAAAACTTCCACCCGGAAGAAAGCGATGACGTTTCGCCAACGACGAATACGCGAGGGTCGTCCGACAACTGAGCAACATTCATGGCTTTCGGAAGCAAGGGAGCGAAATTCAACCTACCCGAGATGCCACAGCCAACACAGCCAGTAACGTCGCGCCGAACTGTGCATCCCTCAGGTGCAAGCCCTCTGCCACCGACCTCTCAAATGATGGACGGTGCAACAGGGGGATAATTGGTTGTACATTGGTGAAGTATAGGTCGAGAAGAGAAGCAACCAAGTCGCCCGCGGGATAGACATACGGCGGCGGCCTCTCGTCGTATATCTCCTTTTCCCACTGCAGAAATATGGTAAGAAGACGCTGAAAGTTGGGTATACAGAACTGGCCGGCAGTCTAGTCCAAAATTCTTGGCGCCTGCAGTGCGTCACTATTGGCCGTCCGAGATATTCCTCCTTTACCTGGAGTTCGAGGTGGATTTTACGCACTGAAATTCAGTGACTTGAACTCACCACTGAGGCCTTTTCGGCCAATACAAAGCTACTAGAAGAGCCAAAAATTTGTTCTTCAAAGGGTGGATGGAAAAGCCTTTGAAACGTTCCGTAAGCTCCTCGAACGAAGGGTCGTCCTCGATATGCTCGTGCTCAGGCGACGCCATGGTATCAGTGTGAGAAGAAGAATGGGGAAATATGGAGAGGCTGCTGGAGGAATTGCTCCCATCCAGTTGGGGTTTCAAAGACCGAGTGCAGAGGGAGCAAATAGACACATCCCGCAATTTAGCTTCCAAGGCAGCATTTTTTTGCTGCAACTCCTCCACAAGTCTTTGAGTAGGACATGAGCTTTGATAAGCGGACGCATCACAGACAAATACCTGTTTTTGGGCCCGCGTTTTCTGGCAGGTCCCACATATGTGCAAGATGCATTAAACGCGATGCAATTCGTGCACCGACCGTCGATCCCATTCACGCTGTCGCCTTGCATAGGGAGGTCAACATATCTTTCCAGCGTAGATACGTAATGGATAGCTCACAGCGAACTGTGAGAGTCAGGTACAATTGTAGTGGAATCAGAAAGTGCACTGACTCTTTCTTTTCCGACAGATGTCACAGGACCGTTGTATCCTTCGTTTCTTCTGAAAATCACTGGGAGATCCGTGTAGGACTTCTGCCTCGTCGTCACAGGACATGGCGCAAACAGCTTTCTGTAGTACACAAGTGTTTGCCGGCTAGCTGACACGCAGAGGAGAATCGAAAAGCAAACTCTTGGCTGACTGGGAGGCGGTGCCGAATTGGCATCGGCAATACGTCAGCACCTACACGTCAGTCTTAAACTTTGTTCAACAATGCAACTCGAATCACATATCGTCCTTTGGAAGACCTGAGCATTGCTCCCTACACCTCAGATTCACGGAAAATCATACAGAAGCTGACTGGGATGCGAACCAATGAGTTTTCTTGGGAACCACATTCATCAGCCTGAGACTCTTGACAAATAAATTGTGACGTTGTGCAACGCCAAACAAGCTGAAACAACACCACAACCGTTATCAAACCGGCACAATGCCCACAATTCTATGCTGGGTCTGGAATGGTTTCGGTCCCGTATAATACCAGCTGTGCAGCGGCCCCTCATGTCTGGAATGGAGGGCTTGTTTAATACATTAAAACAGGCGCCGCAGGCACAAATTTTTTGGGGTATTTAATGTATAATACGTGTATTTTATACCGTTTTAAATGTATTTAATGTGTATTTAATACCCTACCACTCTGCAGCATCCAATTCGGCGTCCTCCATTGCCCACTGCGACTTCGGGTCCTTAGCAGGCTTCTTGGCGGGCCGTGCGCGCGGCGGCGGCCGGCTTCGCTCTGATCGGAAGCAAAGTGCTGAACCAGTTTCGGCGCATTCAAATCGATGTACACCTCAATCTCCAGAGTTGGCAGGTTGGCGCGACGGGTTACGAGAGGAGGGCAGCAGTATCGTGTCGTCTTCATCTTCCTCCATGGCCTCGAAGTCCTTGATCCCATATGGATCCAGGGGGTTGAAGTGCGCCTCTTTGTCAATAGGCTGCTCGTCGACTGTCTGCATTAAGTAGATCTCGGAGTGTCGGAACACTGGAAACAATAGGTCTGACGGCTTCCGGTTGGATGTGGAAGTTCCAAGCGAACCTTTTGACAATGTTGCTGAACTTCCTGATTACCAAACCCGTAACACAATATTGGTTAAGTTGAGCACAATGGACGAGGTTTCAGCACCCAAATTGTTCTGTTTGGCCGTACTCATGGCAGTAAGTTTCGACGCTGTCCTCTCGTCACACATTTCACTGGGAACAACACTGAAGAGCTTGATTCCGAGACGCTGAATAAACCTCAGTCGCAGTAAACAAGATAAACTGAAAAGACGCACAGCCAAGACATTGGCGTTGCTATCCTTCGAGACTGATTTCCACCAGGCAAGTCACAGGAATGATCTGTGCAGGGCACGTCAAAGGGTGCCTCACGGTACATGTACACTGGTTACAAGTCAGTTCTTCCGAACACAAAATTAGATAATGTCTACGCACAGATTATCTGCTTCACTAAGATGTCACCTTTGGCTGAATCTCCACTTTGTTCGCGTTTCTGCTCGTTTTTGAGCATTAGTCGAGCACTGGTGACAAGATACGAAACAAGGGGGGAAGCAGACTGCTTCGTGAAGTTGAGGCGAGGTGGAAGTACTAGTCTCAAGGCACCATCACAATAATAAACTGTTGAATGCTGAAGAAGAATGACGAGTGGAGGCTGAGTTTCCTTACCAGGATCAAGAAGGTACGATAGAATGAACATGCCAGAGGTGCAGTCGTTCATGAAAATGGCAAACCGACGGTTGTAGCAGTCAAAGGTCTCTTGATGGTACTGGTTGATTGGATTTTCTAGTCCAAAGTTAGTGTCAAATATAACATGAATAAGAGAACGGACCTGGGACACAGAATACCTCTTTAAATCCGATTGTGATGCCGATCCAGATGTTGAAGACATCGGAACAAGTCACCTGAGTGCTTTCTAATGTTTTGAGACCCCAAGAAACTGGTTTGAGGAGCATATTAATGTTGTATAGCTGAAGACGAAAGTTCAGTTGGGCCAGGGAGTCCGTAATAAAATATTTCTGTAGAGGCTTCGTCTGAAGGATCATCATTCTGCGTTGCTTTCCAGAGGATGCGGTTCTTACAGCCTTCGTATCAAACTTGATAAGCCCCTCCGAGTAGCATTTCTCCATGGCAGGAAGGCAGCGGCTGACACTGCTCGACTGATCCGCGAAAGTAGAGAACCGAGTGGCCCCAAAGGACACAAGGCCGCGGCAATCCTTACCCTCCTTCAGCTTGTCCTTGAGATGTTTCTTACGTAATTGCTGTGAGAGAAGAATGTCGTTATCGAAGAGATAATTTCATCACCTGTGGGATGTGTGTACTGTCAGATGTGAACAACTACGGGAAGGAGAAAAACCACTTCAGCAAACCCACAGATTTTGGGGTGTTTTTTTGAGCCAACCATGATATCTTTGGCGAGTAGATTCAGTTGATGGCAGGGTCGGGGCTTCAGGATCCACAGAAAGTACGTGCAAATGAGGGCCCGGCATTTTTTGATGTTACCCGTTGTGTCGGAAACGATCATTGAGAATCGTACGGCAGCATATAAAAGAAGAATCTGGAACACTGGTGAGCTAAATTTCAACGAAGAATTGGAACAACTTATGCCCTTGAGATTTTCAAAAATTGTCTCGCCCGTGGTTGACAACCCTGTGAGAATGATCCCAGCAACCATATAGGACATGCGCGTGGGTGTGGAGACGTGTACTGTGTAGATTTCATCACTCCTGCGACTCGACCATCCGTCAAAAGACAATGTGAGATGAATGAAGCTCTCGAGTAGGCCTTGAGCTGGAGCATGGCACTCTCTGCCTCAGCAACGAGGTTGTACGTGATAAAATTCGAACGATCGGGGACAGAGTAGCTCGGACACCTGAAAAAGGGAATGAAAAAGCGAACATAATAAATAAAGGAGATATTTGTTTACATAGCGTTGCAAAAATCGATGAAAAAGCCGTTGTTGCAGAGCGAGAATGCAAGTGCACAGCACACAATTAGCCTTAGTAAGAGATAGTCGATAATAGACTGGTGAGTCGCAGTGATCGAGGATGCTCCCCATGTATCGTCGAGAGTACATTGGATTGGAGTTGCCTTGCCGGAGGAATTTTCTTGCGACGGAAGGTCAGTCGTAATTCCAGGGATCGGCATGCGTCCGTAGGCAGGGTCCTTGAGCTTCCTTTTCTTTGTCCGAAGAGCTGGTGCCGATGCTTCACCGGTTGCAACTTGTTCAGTGGAGGGATCGACAGCCGCTTTAAACTTCTTCCATGTATCCGGGAAGTCCCTCTGCAGAGACTTTGTCATGGTGAGCCATCCATGAGCTCAAAAGAATTGAAATAAGTAAATACCTTGCACCCAATCATATGGGACGAGTTGCGCCTTTTGGTGTTGTTGCGAAAAGATTTGTCGCACCCAAGACAGTAATAGATTGGCGTCAATTTACCGCTCTTGTTCGGCGCTTCCCGTTTGATAAAAACCGAGGCCATTAAATCATCGAATCCGCGCCCAAACTCCTTCTTTTCCCTGCCGTGTGTATTACCATTCTTCTTCCGCTCGGCGTGCTCATGAGCACGGCCTTCACTTTCGGAGTTCAAAGCGGAATTAGAGAGAATGGGCTGGGTACCCCAGCCCATTTTAATGTTGGAATTATCGCCATCGTCGTTTCCCACATCGGCGTCGGGCACAGAACAGCAATGAGGGGAAGAGGAGGCTGTAAGTGCAATTAGCACAGCTAGCCTGAGAGATGGGACCAGTCACGTACCCAGGTAAATTTATCTCCATCCTTCTGTTTCTCTTCAGCGTTTCCCATCTTAGTCCAATACGCTGTCCACGCCTGCGCTTCTTTCGAGCTGTGGTCTGGGCCAAAAATGGCGCTCATTATGGCCGTAGTTTCCACAAAACCAAAGGCCATCTCATTCATAAAGCATTTTGAGGCAGCTAGGAGGGTGTTGTACTGCTCGGTCGAGATTCCCATGGTGGACTTCGGATTCCTCGTCGTTGGCAGGGCCTTGCGATGACTCGGATGAAGAAAAAAGTGGAAAACACGCGCTACTTTGTGCGGCACGTGACCGTCTCGGCTTGTGCTTGCACGGACTCGCACTAAGTTGTATGACCCTCCCTTGAGCATTCTGAGGATCAAAGGCTCTTTTCAGACCTCTCGGACCTTTAATACATAATACATAGGCTGTCAACCCCCTCGAGGTATACAATGTTTTATACACTGTATAATACTGCTTGTATAATACAATCGTTTTATACAGCGTTCCAAACCTGGCACTACACAATTCAGAACGCCAACCCCAATTTTGACAACCTCCCATTCCACTGGCCACCATTTGTGATTTACTGACCTTGACTTTTTTGTTTTTGTAGACATTTTTTGACTGAGGGCATTGTGACGTTGTTGTGGACATTGTTCGTCTCGCTAGTGGAAGTGGAAAGTGGGAAAAAGCCGCATCGGCTTTCCGGCGCAATGTGACAGTGGGGCTTCTAAGATGGATACCCAGTCAGTAGGAGTCGACAACACATCCATTGCAGGATGGTTCCCACACTGGACTAGGAGGATGACTTACGGCAGATGGGCAGCATGGAGATGTGGATAAATTCCGTGTGCAGCTGAGGGTTCACTTGCATGTATGGCACCATGATCTGGGTGTTTGTGTAGATTAGTGTTGCTGCGGTTAGGTTCAGAACCTCTTCCTAACCTGAACTGAACCCGAACCGAACCTCAGGTGCGGTTCGAGGTTCGGGAATGTTGGTTTTTTGCAAACCTGTTCAAACCTGAAGCTTTTGAGGGTATTTATTACGGATTCAGAGGGGATTTTCGACTTTAAACCTCAAGCAACCCGCATTAACCTGCTGGATGATGTTCATGTTGGAATATGTGAGTGATTTATGGGTATAGATCACAGGCACCTCCCGGCAGCACCCGAAATCCAATTGGCAATGTCACATCACCTGGGAAGATAGACATTTGGGCCTGTAAAACAAGACTTGAACAAGTATCTGTGTGATCCAACTGCATACCATGCACTCTACACCCAATAGGACCTCTGCAAAGTTCCAGGAACCCACCAGTGTCTTTGGAAAATTTACAGGTTCGTTGGGGTTCGAACCAGTTCTGAACCTGGACTGAACCCGTACAAACTGAACCCCAGGTTCGCGTGGGTTCGGTTCAGGGTTCGGAAAATTTCGAAAAAAACCAACCCAACTGAAGCCCGGCAACACTAGCGTAGATAGAGTAGAAAAGCATTGCTTGCCCATCTGCTGATGGTTTTGACGACATCGAATGGGTTCCACGCAGTAGATAGAATAGCATTGCCCCAATGTGGATACTGTGCCCCTGCAGAGGTTCGAGTTTGGTGGTTTTAAAAGCCTTGTGGATCTGGGTGATGAACACGGTCTTGGTGAGTAGAAGGTGGGAATGTTTGTGTTTGTACGAGAAGAGGTGGGAATTGGGGGCGGTGCATTCACGCAGAGGTGGTTTTCGAACACTCGGCAGGGATCAGTGGAGTTGTTTTGGGCAGCATAGAATATGTCTTCACTGCTCCGCTTGCTCTTGGTGATGGGGATGCCGAGAGCAGTCATGGCGAGCCCACTCGGATCAGTCCCCTCGTGGACATTGCTGGGCTTGACATGGATGCTCGGGCTGAAACTTGTGAGTGTTTTTATGGTGAGTTCTCCCAGCCATGTGCACAAATAGTACCCTGTTGTTAGGCACAAACCTACTTCGCGTCAAGAGGATATCGGGTCGAGGTGTGTTAGCAACACTGCAATGATCTTGACAGTATACAGAAGCCTCTTCTTCTTTTAAGATTGGGGCTGGAGTGTGATTGCGGCACGGATGAGAGCATTGCATTTGGATTTGTTTGGAGCCCAGGGTACTCCATGAAGAAGGTGCCATGCACAGATGCCAGATAGAAATCCTTCCAGGGTTTTGCCTGCCTAGTTGCCTGCTGTTGCAGTGAGGAAACAGTGAGGAGGTTGGAGGAAGTGGGTGCCGTTGGGCTTTGGGTACTCCTCATGAGTCACAAAAACAATGAAATATGAGGAGCCCCGAGCCGTATGTCTCGAGGGCACCGTTGGCCCAGGAGTGAGAGAGGATGTTGGTTACATTTTGTAAATCAGCTTCTGGGACTGCAGCGGTGGAGGGAGCACCTCCGATGTGTGCCTAGGTACTATCTATGGTGATCATGGCTGGGAGCTATAGCAAGTGATAGTGGTAGTGAATGTCGCCTGACAAACCGCTATCTACGCCTATATCTACACCAAGCTCCAGCAAAACACGACCAAACACACCTCTGGAACAACTTTCCCTACCACATATGCCCACCTCCAAAATGGCGGCGTCCCGATGCCCTGTGTCTTCATGGCGTACCTCCATCCCCACGTTGTCCAAGCCACTCCCCACCTCCAAGTGTTAGATAAAATAGCTCAGTTGGGCACGGTAGAGTGAACAACTATATATTGAAGTACCTGTTAGATAAAATAGCTAGAGGTACGAAATAAATGAGTAGAGTCAAAAGGAAAGTAAGTAAGAGACGAACCTCAGTTGGGCACGGTAGAGTGAACAACTGAGGAGCGACTCGCGGTAGCTACGCAATATAAGTAAAAGATGGAAATATGATGGGGGCGTCCGTATTGGATATTCGAGGAGTCAGTTGATACGGGCGGGCTCGGATGCCGCCCGCCGGCTCTATGGCTCGCCGAGCCACTACTTCAACACTCCCCCTGGCGCGGAGACATAGAGTATCAGTAAAGTACAGTAATAATCAAGGGAATTGACCGTGGTATGAGCGATTCGGGGGGAAAGGAAACTCCCCCTCGCATAAAACTCCCCTCCGACTCCGTCAGGCCCAGCGCGCGAACACACGCGAGGTGGGCATCGCGAGGAAGGGACTTGGTGAAGATGTCGGCGATGTTGTCGGCAGACGGGACGTGGGAGATCTCGATGTCGTCGGCCGCGACGCGTTCGCGAATGTAATGCTCGCGGATGTCGATGTGCTTGACACGAGCATGTCCCTTTGCGTCCCTCGCAAGCGCCGCAGATCCCATGTTATCCCCGCGCAACTCGGCCGGGCGCTCCTGCGGCATGTTAAGCTCCTCCAAGAAGCTGTACATCCACATCGCCTGCTTCGCGCTCCTCGTGAGCGCAACATATTCTGCCTCTGTCGTCGACAACGCCACCGTCGCCTGGCGCTTCGATGACCACGACACCGGCCCACCGCTCATCATGAAGACTTCGCCCGACGTCGACCGCCGCGTGTCGAGATCACCTGCAAAGTCAGCGTCAACCCATCCGAGGGGCTTGACGCCGCTCCCGCCGCCGTGCCGATAGACGATCTTGTAGTCCAGCGTGCCTTGAACGTAGGCAAGAATGTGCAGCACCGCGCGCCAATGCGGGACCGGGGTTTTGGACAAATGCGGCGAGGCGGTTAACGCTGAAGGCGATGTCGGGACGCGTGGTGTTGGCTGCGTGCAAGAGCGATCCGACGGCCTCGCGATACGGTTTGTCGGCCATAAATGCGTGGTCGGTGGCGCTTTCGGGACTCTGCAATGATGAGAGTTGGCACCCAGCAGGAAGCGGCGTGGACTTGGTGTTACAGTCAGCCATGCCATAACGCTCAAGCACGCGCTCGAGGTACGAACGCGACGAGATGCTGATGGTGCCGGCAGCTTCGTCGTACTGGATAGACATGCCAAGGGAGGTCGCCGTGCGAGGGACGTCCGTGACAGCATAAGTGGACTTGATATCTTGGGCTTCGGCCGCTGCAGCGCTAGACGAAGAAATGCCGTCGATGTCGTCAGTATAGACACCAGCGATGGATGTACCAGCAGAAGAAGTTCTGATTCGGATAGAGGGGTCAGCGTGCGAACGAGTCCAGTCAAGCGACAAAGGACTTCTCAAGATGATCAGCCCAGTTACGCCCCGACTGCATCATCCGTACAGCGACAACTTCATCAGGCACACCTTATCCTCCGCGCCTTCCACCACAAAGCCCTCCGGCTGCCGCATGTACACCACCTCACTCATCGGGCTATTGAGGTACGCGCTCACCACGTCCATCGACCACATCTTCCACCCCGGCTGGTCGACGCAGATGGCCCACAACATGCGCAGCGATTCGTAGCGCACGACACCTGCATACGTCTCGAAGAAATCGACGCCTGGGATTTGCTGGAAGCCCTTCGCGACGAGACGAGCCTTCCACTTGATGACGGCCCCCGCGACGTCATACTTGACTGCAAAGACCCATCTGCAGTCAATTACATTCGCACCGTCGGGGAGGATCACCAACTCCCAAGCCCCGCGACCCACGAGCATCCCGTACTCCGTTTCCATTGGTCCCGTCCAGATCTCCGGGTGCTGCATAGCCTCCCGGAAGTTCTTAGGGACCGTTGAAATCGAAATAGTAGAGGCAACATTCGCCGGGTGCGTGGATTCGGGGCTTTGTGCTGTGTTGCCCAATCGGCGCCAGAAGACTTGGCTGCAGCTTCACGGACCTGCGACTCGGCTGATTCGGCAGCGGCGGTAGTAGCGACGCGTTCGCGAGCCGAACGACGGGGAGGAGGAGCCGGGCCAGCGACGACAGGAGGAAGATGAATGGCAGCGGGTTCCAAATTAGGCAACTCTGCTTGGTCATCAGCGGATTCAGTGCGGACGATACATGGCAAACGTTCGACGCCTTCAGCATCTTCCACATCTCCCCCTGCTGCAGGCAGCGAACGATGCCCGCGTCCCTCCTCAAACACAACGTCGCGTGAATTAGCAAATGCACGCGTGACAGGATCGTACAAGCGATAGCCGGCGGTACCATTGTGTCCGACCATCACCAACTTGCGCGAACGAGGGTTTAGCTTCCCGCCAGCGGCCTGAATGGGCACATATTTCGCGTACGCGACGGCGCCAAAGACACGAAGGTGAGCAATGTTCGGCTTTTTCTTGTAGTACACTTCGAACGGTGTAATCCCACCCAGACGACGACACGGGATGGAACCACTGCACGTAGACGGCGTTCGCCACAGCTTCGGCCCAAAGAAACTTTGGCAAACGCGAGTCCGACAGGCTGCACCGCGCATACTCAATGGTTGTACGGATCCCGCGCTCTGCCGGCCCATTCTGCGACGAAGAGTGCGGTGTCGTTACTTCGAGGATGATGCCGTGCTCCTGTAGAAACTGCTCCCATTTCTCGTTAATCCACTCGGTACCCCCGTCGACATGGACATAACGGATTCGCTTCCCCGTCTGGTTCTCCACCTCTGCCTTGAAGATTTTAAAAGCGTCCAGCGTTGCGTCGGCGGTTTGTGTGCCAAGAAGTATGCCCAAGGGCCAGCGGTATGTCCCTCAACAATATGCATGAGATACCGCTTACCCCCGAGCGACAGCACCTGCGCAGGACCCCATAGGTCAATATACACACGCAGCAAGAGCACCTTCTCGCGCTCGTGCACTCCATCAAACGGGCGGCGCGCGTGCTTCCCAAACACGCAGTCCTCGCACAACCCATCCATCTCGTCGTCCCGTCGAGGATATCCAGACCCTCAACGTGCTTCCCCGCCACCAACCGCTCCAGACTCGTTTCGCCGATATGAATGAGGCGTCTGTGCCACTTTCCCTTGCTGGCCGGGAGACCTCGCGATCTCGCTACGTGGGCCGCAACTGTCATATGGCGTCATCAAAATCCACTCGTACATGCCGTTCACAAGCGTCCTTCCATGAACGCGACACCATCCTTTGATTTGAACACAGCCTTGCCGCCCCCAAATTCGACTTTATATCCCTTCACGTCGAGTTTAGCGATGGAGATGAGGTTGGCAGTGAGTCCGGGGGTGTGGAGGGCCTCAAACGAGATGAAGACATTCTTGTTTTTGTAGCTGGTGAGTTGGTTTACGGTTCCTGATCCGACAATCTGAAATGTTGAGCCTTCAGCAGCGGCACTGCCTGGCGCGCGGGAGAGCGGGGTGTAGACCCCGAACATGGCACGGTCGACGAAGCAGTGGTTGGTACATCCAGAGTCAGCAAAGGTATGTGTCTTTGTTGCCGCCACAGCAGCCATGAACGCTAATTTCATCATCCTCAGCGGTGCTCATGCTCTCACTCGGGAAGTAGGAGGCAGGAACCGCGGACATAGTCTCTAGATCGATGTGCTCGCTGACGAAGCCGTTGTGACGTATCGAGACCTCGAGCCCACCGTCGAGAGACGGGCATCTGCGGGGAACGACTCAACGACTTCAAACTCGGACATGGAAGCGGATTCGATAAGGTCGAAAGAGAGGAGGGAGTCGAGATCGGACTGGGAGTATTCGATGGGTTTGTCGTCGTTGCTTTCGACGTCGGCGTCAATGAGAGGGGGCATGGAGTTGGCGGTGAGTTCCTCGCTGTCGGTCTCAGCGCTGTTGCCCACCGTGATACCGCTGATTGCGATAACAGTGTCGTTAGCCTCGTCCCAGGCCAACAGCCCTTCTGGCGACAACAAAACTTCCTCGTTGCCAAACTTGACGGCCTGGATGCCCTCGGCGTCGTACACATCAACCACGGCGGGGATAGTCCAAGCAGATGGAGAACACGTACACATTCGTGTCGGCAGCGTTCGCAGTTGGGGTTGGGGCTGCAGCCGCACCTGCAGGGCGTTTCCCCTTCCACCACGAAGGGACTTGTCCGGCCTTGCCTCCGCCCGGCCAGAAACAATTGTCGATGGTATGTCCCCGCTTTCCCACCGCACCACATTGCTCATTCGTGCAGACCAAAGCCCTGCGCGCTGCGCGCCGAGCCTCATACGTATTGGTAGCGAGGGCCTGGGTACCTGTGGTCGTCGAAGCAGCAGGTACGGCACGGGCGAGGCGCTCCGCGTGCATGGTGACAAAGTTAATGACATCCGCAGACTTTGTGTAGGTGTGGAGGACAGGGACGACATTGTCCCATTCGGCGCCAAGCGACGAGATGAATATGCCGCGGAACGTTGGGTCATCAATCTTCGCTCCCATCTCGTTGGCATCAGACCAGAGGGTACGCATACGAGTGATGTGTTCGGACATGAGCGTCGAAGGGGACAGAACAGCGGTGTGAAGGGTACGCAAGGAGTTAACGAGCCCCATGTCCGTGACGTGCTCATAATTCTTCACCAGCGAGTCCCAGGCTTCGGCCGCTGTTCCGTCAAGCTTCATTCCGAGGCCTTCCGGATTCTTCACGTTGAGGATGACCATCGCGAAAACCTGCGAGTCCCGATACATCCATTCCTCCCGCGAGGGCGTCATGGAATATACTGGGGTAGGCTCGGAAGGAAGCAGAACTGCAGCGGGATTTCCGGCATCTGGTGTCGTCGGAGCAGGGGGACAGGGAAGACTGCCGTCGAGGTACGGATACTGGCCACGGGCTTTGGCCAGGGTAACAAGCTTGGTTTTAAAACCACGGAAGCCAATCAGGCCGTCGAACTTCTCTCCGTCTGGGAGCGACGGCACACCAGGGCTAGAATTTGAATTCATAGGAATCAAGCAACGTCGAGCGA